>ABKE04000009.1:0-50229 GCA_000180635.4 Pristionchus pacificus
TGTTAACATGTCGTCCTCAATACATCAAGATACACGTCAAGAAACACAATAGGCACATACGTGAGCCCTGTTAGCTCAGTGGTAGAGCATCAGACTTTTAATCTGGAGGACGGTGGTTCGATTCCACTACGAGGCTTAACATTTTGTTTTATTTTAACATGTCGTCCTCAATACATCAAGATACACGTCAAGAAACACAATAGGCACATACGTGAGCCCTGTTAGCTCAGTGGTAGAGCATCAGACTTTTAATCTGGAGGACGGTGGTTCGATTCCACTACGAGGCTTAACATTTTGTTTTATTTTACATGTCGTCCTCAATACATCAAGATACACGTCAAGAAACACAATAGGCACATACGTGAGCCCTGTTAGCTCAGTGGTAGAGCATCAGACTTTTAATCTGGAGGACGGTGGTTCGATTCCACTACGAGGCTTAACATTTTGTTTTATTTTAACATGTCGTCCTCAATACATCAAGATACACGTCAAGAAACACAATAGGCACATACGTGAGCCCTGTTAGCTCAGTGGTAGAGCATCAGACTTTTAATCTGGAGGACGGTGGTTCGATTCCACTACGAGGCTTAACATTTTGTTTTATTTTAACATGTCGTCCTCAATACATCAAGATACACGTCAAGAAACACAATAGGCACATACGTGAGCCCTGTTAGCTCAGTGGTAGAGCATCAGACTTTTAATCTGGAGGACGGTGGTTCGATTCCACTACGAGGCTTAACATTTTGTTTTATTTTAACATGTCGTCCTCAATACATCAAGATACACGTCAAGAAACACAATAGGCACATACGTGAGCCCTGTTAGCTCAGTGGTAGAGCATCAGACTTTTAATCTGGAGGACGGTGGTTCGATTCCACTACGAGGCTTAACATTTTGTTTTATTTTAACATGTCGTCCTCAATACATCAAGATACACGTCAAGAAACACAATAGGCACATACGTGAGCCCTGTTAGCTCAGTGGTAGAGCATCAGACTTTTAATCTGGAGGACGGTGGTTCGATTCCACTACGAGGCTTAACATTTTGTTTTATTTTAACATGTCGTCCTCAATACATCAAGATACACGTCAAGAAACACAATAGGCACATACGTGAGCCCTGTTAGCTCAGTGGTAGAGCATCAGACTTTTAATCTGGAGGACGGTGGTTCGATTCCACTACGAGGCTTAACATTTTGTTTTATTTTAACATGTCGTCCTCAATACATCAAGATACACGTCAAGAAACACAATAGGCACATACGTGAGCCCTGTTAGCTCAGTGGTAGAGCATCAGACTTTTAATCTGGAGGACGGTGGTTCGATTCCACTACGAGGCTTAACATTTTGTTTTATTTTAACATGTCGTCCTCAATACATCAAGATACACGTCAAGAAACACAATAGGCACATACGTGAGCCCTGTTAGCTCAGTGGTAGAGCATCAGACTTTTAATCTGGAGGACGGTGGTTCGATTCCACTACGAGGCTTAACATTTTGTTTTATTTTAACATGTCGTCCTCAATACATCAAGATACACGTCAAGAAACACAATAGGCACATACGTGAGCCCTGTTAGCTCAGTGGTAGAGCATCAGACTTTTAATCTGGAGGACGGTGGTTCGATTCCACTACGAGGCTTAACATTTTGTTTTATTTTAACATGTCGTCCTCAATACATCAAGATACACGTCAAGAAACACAATAGGCACATACGTGAGCCCTGTTAGCTCAGTGGTAGAGCATCAGACTTTTAATCTGGAGGACGGTGGTTCGATTCCACTACGAGGCTTAACATTTTGTTTTATTTTAACATGTCGTCCTCAATACATCAAGATACACGTCAAGAAACACAATAGGCACATACGTGAGCCCTGTTAGCTCAGTGGTAGAGCATCAGACTTTTAATCTGGAGGACGGTGGTTCGATTCCACTACGAGGCTTAACATTTTGTTTTATTTTAACATGTCGTCCTCAATACATCAAGATACACGTCAAGAAACACAATAGGCACATACGTGAGCCCTGTTAGCTCAGTGGTAGAGCATCAGACTTTTAATCTGGAGGACGGTGGTTCGATTCCACTACGAGGCTTAACATTTTGTTTTATTTTAACATGTCGTCCTCAATACATCAAGATACACGTCAAGAAACACAATAGGCACATACGTGAGCCCTGTTAGCTCAGTGGTAGAGCATCAGACTTTTAATCTGGAGGACGGTGGTTCGATTCCACTACGAGGCTTAACATTTTGTTTTATTTTAACATGTCGTCCTCAATACATCAAGATACACGTCAAGAAACACAATAGGCACATACGTGAGCCCTGTTAGCTCAGTGGTAGAGCATCAGACTTTTAATCTGGAGGACGGTGGTTCGATTCCACTACGAGGCTTAACATTTTGTTTTATTTTAACATGTCGTCCTCAATACATCAAGATACACGTCAAGAAACACAATAGGCACATACGTGAGCCCTGTTAGCTCAGTGGTAGAGCATCAGACTTTTAATCTGGAGGACGGTGGTTCGATTCCACTACGAGGCTTAACATTTTGTTTTATTTTAACATGTCGTCCTCAATACATCAAGATACACGTCAAGAAACACAATAGGCACATACGTGAGCCCTGTTAGCTCAGTGGTAGAGCATCAGACTTTTAATCTGGAGGACGGTGGTTCGATTCCACTACGAGGCTTAACATTTTGTTTTATTTTAACATGTCGTCCTCAATACATCAAGATACACGTCAAGAAACACAATAGGCACATACGTGAGCCCTGTTAGCTCAGTGGTAGAGCATCAGACTTTTAATCTGGAGGACGGTGGTTCGATTCCACTACGAGGCTTAACATTTTGTTTTATTTTAACATGTCGTCCTCAATACATCAAGATACACGTCAAGAAACACAATAGGCACATACGTGAGCCCTGTTAGCTCAGTGGTAGAGCATCAGACTTTTAATCTGGAGGACGGTGGTTCGATTCCACTACGAGGCTTAACATTTTGTTTTATTTTAACATGTCGTCCTCAATACATCAAGATACACGTCAAGAAACACAATAGGCACATACGTGAGCCCTGTTAGCTCAGTGGTAGAGCATCAGACTTTTAATCTGGAGGACGGTGGTTCGATTCCACTACGAGGCTTAACATTTTGTTTTATTTTAACATGTCGTCCTCAATACATCAAGATACACGTCAAGAAACACAATAGGCACATACGTGAGCCCTGTTAGCTCAGTGGTAGAGCATCAGACTTTTAATCTGGAGGACGGTGGTTCGATTCCACTACGAGGCTTAACATTTTGTTTTATTTTAACATGTCGTCCTCAATACATCAAGATACACGTCAAGAAACACAATAGGCACATACGTGAGCCCTGTTAGCTCAGTGGTAGAGCATCAGACTTTTAATCTGGAGGACGGTGGTTCGATTCCACTACGAGGCTTAACATTTTGTTTTATTTTAACATGTCGTCCTCAATACATCAAGATACACGTCAAGAAACACAATAGGCACATACGTGAGCCCTGTTAGCTCAGTGGTAGAGCATCAGACTTTTAATCTGGAGGACGGTGGTTCGATTCCACTACGAGGCTTAACATTTTGTTTTATTTTAACATGTCGTCCTCAATACATCAAGATACACGTCAAGAAACACAATAGGCACATACGTGAGCCCTGTTAGCTCAGTGGTAGAGCATCAGACTTTTAATCTGGAGGACGGTGGTTCGATTCCACTACGAGGCTTAACATTTTGTTTTATTTTAACATGTCGTCCTCAATACATCAAGATACACGTCAAGAAACACAATAGGCACATACGTGAGCCCTGTTAGCTCAGTGGTAGAGCATCAGACTTTTAATCTGGAGGACGGTGGTTCGATTCCACTACGAGGCTTAACATTTTGTTTTATTTTAACATGTCGTCCTCAATACATCAAGATACACGTCAAGAAACACAATAGGCACATACGTGAGCCCTGTTAGCTCAGTGGTAGAGCATCAGACTTTTAATCTGGAGGACGGTGGTTCGATTCCACTACGAGGCTTAACATTTTGTTTTATTTTAACATGTCGTCCTCAATACATCAAGATACACGTCAAGAAACACAATAGGCACATACGTGAGCCCTGTTAGCTCAGTGGTAGAGCATCAGACTTTTAATCTGGAGGACGGTGGTTCGATTCCACTACGAGGCTTAACATTTTGTTTTATTTTAACATGTCGTCCTCAATACATCAAGATACACGTCAAGAAACACAATAGGCACATACGTGAGCCCTGTTAGCTCAGTGGTAGAGCATCAGACTTTTAATCTGGAGGACGGTGGTTCGATTCCACTACGAGGCTTAACATTTTGTTTTATTTTAACATGTCGTCCTCAATACATCAAGATACACGTCAAGAAACACAATAGGCACATACGTGAGCCCTGTTAGCTCAGTGGTAGAGCATCAGACTTTTAATCTGGAGGACGGTGGTTCGATTCCACTACGAGGCTTAACATTTTGTTTTATTTTAACATGTCGTCCTCAATACATCAAGATACACGTCAAGAAACACAATAGGCACATACGTGAGCCCTGTTAGCTCAGTGGTAGAGCATCAGACTTTTAATCTGGAGGACGGTGGTTCGATTCCACTACGAGGCTTAACATTTTGTTTTATTTTAACATGTCGTCCTCAATACATCAAGATACACGTCAAGAAACACAATAGGCACATACGTGAGCCCTGTTAGCTCAGTGGTAGAGCATCAGACTTTTAATCTGGAGGACGGTGGTTCGATTCCACTACGAGGCTTAACATTTTGTTTTATTTTAACATGTCGTCCTCAATACATCAAGATACACGTCAAGAAACACAATAGGCACATACGTGAGCCCTGTTAGCTCAGTGGTAGAGCATCAGACTTTTAATCTGGAGGACGGTGGTTCGATTCCACTACGAGGCTTAACATTTTGTTTTATTTTAACATGTCGTCCTCAATACATCAAGATACACGTCAAGAAACACAATAGGCACATACGTGAGCCCTGTTAGCTCAGTGGTAGAGCATCAGACTTTTAATCTGGAGGACGGTGGTTCGATTCCACTACGAGGCTTAACATTTTGTTTTATTTTAACATGTCGTCCTCAATACATCAAGATACACGTCAAGAAACACAATAGGCACATACGTGAGCCCTGTTAGCTCAGTGGTAGAGCATCAGACTTTTAATCTGGAGGACGGTGGTTCGATTCCACTACGAGGCTTAACATTTTGTTTTATTTTAACATGTCGTCCTCAATACATCAAGATACACGTCAAGAAACACAATAGGCACATACGTGAGCCCTGTTAGCTCAGTGGTAGAGCATCAGACTTTTAATCTGGAGGACGGTGGTTCGATTCCACTACGAGGCTTAACATTTTGTTTTATTTTAACATGTCGTCCTCAATACATCAAGATACACGTCAAGAAACACAATAGGCACATACGTGAGCCCTGTTAGCTCAGTGGTAGAGCATCAGACTTTTAATCTGGAGGACGGTGGTTCGATTCCACTACGAGGCTTAACATTTTGTTTTATTTTAACATGTCGTCCTCAATACATCAAGATACACGTCAAGAAACACAATAGGCACATACGTGAGCCCTGTTAGCTCAGTGGTAGAGCATCAGACTTTTAATCTGGAGGACGGTGGTTCGATTCCACTACGAGGCTTAACATTTTGTTTTATTTTAACATGTCGTCCTCAATACATCAAGATACACGTCAAGAAACACAATAGGCACATACGTGAGCCCTGTTAGCTCAGTGGTAGAGCATCAGACTTTTAATCTGGAGGACGGTGGTTCGATTCCACTACGAGGCTTAACATTTTGTTTTATTTTAACATGTCGTCCTCAATACATCAAGATACACGTCAAGAAACACAATAGGCACATACGTGAGCCCTGTTAGCTCAGTGGTAGAGCATCAGACTTTTAATCTGGAGGACGGTGGTTCGATTCCACTACGAGGCTTAACATTTTGTTTTATTTTAACATGTCGTCCTCAATACATCAAGATACACGTCAAGAAACACAATAGGCACATACGTGAGCCCTGTTAGCTCAGTGGTAGAGCATCAGACTTTTAATCTGGAGGACGGTGGTTCGATTCCACTACGAGGCTTAACATTTTGTTTTATTTTAACATGTCGTCCTCAATACATCAAGATACACGTCAAGAAACACAATAGGCACATACGTGAGCCCTGTTAGCTCAGTGGTAGAGCATCAGACTTTTAATCTGGAGGACGGTGGTTCGATTCCACTACGAGGCTTAACATTTTGTTTTATTTTAACATGTCGTCCTCAATACATCAAGATACACGTCAAGAAACACAATAGGCACATACGTGAGCCCTGTTAGCTCAGTGGTAGAGCATCAGACTTTTAATCTGGAGGACGGTGGTTCGATTCCACTACGAGGCTTAACATTTTGTTTTATTTTAACATGTCGTCCTCAATACATCAAGATACACGTCAAGAAACACAATAGGCACATACGTGAGCCCTGTTAGCTCAGTGGTAGAGCATCAGACTTTTAATCTGGAGGACGGTGGTTCGATTCCACTACGAGGCTTAACATTTTGTTTTATTTTAACATGTCGTCCTCAATACATCAAGATACACGTCAAGAAACACAATAGGCACATACGTGAGCCCTGTTAGCTCAGTGGTAGAGCATCAGACTTTTAATCTGGAGGACGGTGGTTCGATTCCACTACGAGGCTTAACATTTTGTTTTATTTTAACATGTCGTCCTCAATACATCAAGATACACGTCAAGAAACACAATAGGCACATACGTGAGCCCTGTTAGCTCAGTGGTAGAGCATCAGACTTTTAATCTGGAGGACGGTGGTTCGATTCCACTACGAGGCTTAACATTTTGTTTTATTTTAACATGTCGTCCTCAATACATCAAGATACACGTCAAGAAACACAATAGGCACATACGTGAGCCCTGTTAGCTCAGTGGTAGAGCATCAGACTTTTAATCTGGAGGACGGTGGTTCGATTCCACTACGAGGCTTAACATTTTGTTTTATTTTAACATGTCGTCCTCAATACATCAAGATACACGTCAAGAAACACAATAGGCACATACGTGAGCCCTGTTAGCTCAGTGGTAGAGCATCAGACTTTTAATCTGGAGGACGGTGGTTCGATTCCACTACGAGGCTTAACATTTTGTTTTATTTTAACATGTCGTCCTCAATACATCAAGATACACGTCAAGAAACACAATAGGCACATACGTGAGCCCTGTTAGCTCAGTGGTAGAGCATCAGACTTTTAATCTGGAGGACGGTGGTTCGATTCCACTACGAGGCTTAACATTTTGTTTTATTTTAACATGTCGTCCTCAATACATCAAGATACACGTCAAGAAACACAATAGGCACATACGTGAGCCCTGTTAGCTCAGTGGTAGAGCATCAGACTTTTAATCTGGAGGACGGTGGTTCGATTCCACTACGAGGCTTAACATTTTGTTTTATTTTAACATGTCGTCCTCAATACATCAAGATACACGTCAAGAAACACAATAGGCACATACGTGAGCCCTGTTAGCTCAGTGGTAGAGCATCAGACTTTTAATCTGGAGGACGGTGGTTCGATTCCACTACGAGGCTTAACATTTTGTTTTATTTTAACATGTCGTCCTCAATACATCAAGATACACGTCAAGAAACACAATAGGCACATACGTGAGCCCTGTTAGCTCAGTGGTAGAGCATCAGACTTTTAATCTGGAGGACGGTGGTTCGATTCCACTACGAGGCTTAACATTTTGTTTTATTTTAACATGTCGTCCTCAATACATCAAGATACACGTCAAGAAACACAATAGGCACATACGTGAGCCCTGTTAGCTCAGTGGTAGAGCATCAGACTTTTAATCTGGAGGACGGTGGTTCGATTCCACTACGAGGCTTAACATTTTGTTTTATTTTAACATGTCGTCCTCAATACATCAAGATACACGTCAAGAAACACAATAGGCACATACGTGAGCCCTGTTAGCTCAGTGGTAGAGCATCAGACTTTTAATCTGGAGGACGGTGGTTCGATTCCACTACGAGGCTTAACATTTTGTTTTATTTTAACATGTCGTCCTCAATACATCAAGATACACGTCAAGAAACACAATAGGCACATACGTGAGCCCTGTTAGCTCAGTGGTAGAGCATCAGACTTTTAATCTGGAGGACGGTGGTTCGATTCCACTACGAGGCTTAACATTTTGTTTTATTTTAACATGTCGTCCTCAATACATCAAGATACACGTCAAGAAACACAATAGGCACATACGTGAGCCCTGTTAGCTCAGTGGTAGAGCATCAGACTTTTAATCTGGAGGACGGTGGTTCGATTCCACTACGAGGCTTAACATTTTGTTTTATTTTAACATGTCGTCCTCAATACATCAAGATACACGTCAAGAAACACAATAGGCACATACGTGAGCCCTGTTAGCTCAGTGGTAGAGCATCAGACTTTTAATCTGGAGGACGGTGGTTCGATTCCACTACGAGGCTTAACATTTTGTTTTATTTTAACATGTCGTCCTCAATACATCAAGATACACGTCAAGAAACACAATAGGCACATACGTGAGCCCTGTTAGCTCAGTGGTAGAGCATCAGACTTTTAATCTGGAGGACGGTGGTTCGATTCCACTACGAGGCTTAACATTTTGTTTTATTTTAACATGTCGTCCTCAATACATCAAGATACACGTCAAGAAACACAATAGGCACATACGTGAGCCCTGTTAGCTCAGTGGTAGAGCATCAGACTTTTAATCTGGAGGACGGTGGTTCGATTCCACTACGAGGCTTAACATTTTGTTTTATTTTAACATGTCGTCCTCAATACATCAAGATACACGTCAAGAAACACAATAGGCACATACGTGAGCCCTGTTAGCTCAGTGGTAGAGCATCAGACTTTTAATCTGGAGGACGGTGGTTCGATTCCACTACGAGGCTTAACATTTTGTTTTATTTTAACATGTCGTCCTCAATACATCAAGATACACGTCAAGAAACACAATAGGCACATACGTGAGCCCTGTTAGCTCAGTGGTAGAGCATCAGACTTTTAATCTGGAGGACGGTGGTTCGATTCCACTACGAGGCTTAACATTTTGTTTTATTTTAACATGTCGTCCTCAATACATCAAGATACACGTCAAGAAACACAATAGGCACATACGTGAGCCCTGTTAGCTCAGTGGTAGAGCATCAGACTTTTAATCTGGAGGACGGTGGTTCGATTCCACTACGAGGCTTAACATTTTGTTTTATTTTAACATGTCGTCCTCAATACATCAAGATACACGTCAAGAAACACAATAGGCACATACGTGAGCCCTGTTAGCTCAGTGGTAGAGCATCAGACTTTTAATCTGGAGGACGGTGGTTCGATTCCACTACGAGGCTTAACATTTTGTTTTATTTTAACATGTCGTCCTCAATACATCAAGATACACGTCAAGAAACACAATAGGCACATACGTGAGCCCTGTTAGCTCAGTGGTAGAGCATCAGACTTTTAATCTGGAGGACGGTGGTTCGATTCCACTACGAGGCTTAACATTTTGTTTTATTTTAACATGTCGTCCTCAATACATCAAGATACACGTCAAGAAACACAATAGGCACATACGTGAGCCCTGTTAGCTCAGTGGTAGAGCATCAGACTTTTAATCTGGAGGACGGTGGTTCGATTCCACTACGAGGCTTAACATTTTGTTTTATTTTAACATGTCGTCCTCAATACATCAAGATACACGTCAAGAAACACAATAGGCACATACGTGAGCCCTGTTAGCTCAGTGGTAGAGCATCAGACTTTTAATCTGGAGGACGGTGGTTCGATTCCACTACGAGGCTTAACATTTTGTTTTATTTTAACATGTCGTCCTCAATACATCAAGATACACGTCAAGAAACACAATAGGCACATACGTGAGCCCTGTTAGCTCAGTGGTAGAGCATCAGACTTTTAATCTGGAGGACGGTGGTTCGATTCCACTACGAGGCTTAACATTTTGTTTTATTTTAACATGTCGTCCTCAATACATCAAGATACACGTCAAGAAACACAATAGGCACATACGTGAGCCCTGTTAGCTCAGTGGTAGAGCATCAGACTTTTAATCTGGAGGACGGTGGTTCGATTCCACTACGAGGCTTAACATTTTGTTTTATTTTAACATGTCGTCCTCAATACATCAAGATACACGTCAAGAAACACAATAGGCACATACGTGAGCCCTGTTAGCTCAGTGGTAGAGCATCAGACTTTTAATCTGGAGGACGGTGGTTCGATTCCACTACGAGGCTTAACATTTTGTTTTATTTTAACATGTCGTCCTCAATACATCAAGATACACGTCAAGAAACACAATAGGCACATACGTGAGCCCTGTTAGCTCAGTGGTAGAGCATCAGACTTTTAATCTGGAGGACGGTGGTTCGATTCCACTACGAGGCTTAACATTTTGTTTTATTTTAACATGTCGTCCTCAATACATCAAGATACACGTCAAGAAACACAATAGGCACATACGTGAGCCCTGTTAGCTCAGTGGTAGAGCATCAGACTTTTAATCTGGAGGACGGTGGTTCGATTCCACTACGAGGCTTAACATTTTGTTTTATTTTAACATGTCGTCCTCAATACATCAAGATACACGTCAAGAAACACAATAGGCACATACGTGAGCCCTGTTAGCTCAGTGGTAGAGCATCAGACTTTTAATCTGGAGGACGGTGGTTCGATTCCACTACGAGGCTTAACATTTTGTTTTATTTTAACATGTCGTCCTCAATACATCAAGATACACGTCAAGAAACACAATAGGCACATACGTGAGCCCTGTTAGCTCAGTGGTAGAGCATCAGACTTTTAATCTGGAGGACGGTGGTTCGATTCCACTACGAGGCTTAACATTTTGTTTTATTTTAACATGTCGTCCTCAATACATCAAGATACACGTCAAGAAACACAATAGGCACATACGTGAGCCCTGTTAGCTCAGTGGTAGAGCATCAGACTTTTAATCTGGAGGACGGTGGTTCGATTCCACTACGAGGCTTAACATTTTGTTTTATTTTAACATGTCGTCCTCAATACATCAAGATACACGTCAAGAAACACAATAGGCACATACGTGAGCCCTGTTAGCTCAGTGGTAGAGCATCAGACTTTTAATCTGGAGGACGGTGGTTCGATTCCACTACGAGGCTTAACATTTTGTTTTATTTTAACATGTCGTCCTCAATACATCAAGATACACGTCAAGAAACACAATAGGCACATACGTGAGCCCTGTTAGCTCAGTGGTAGAGCATCAGACTTTTAATCTGGAGGACGGTGGTTCGATTCCACTACGAGGCTTAACATTTTGTTTTATTTTAACATGTCGTCCTCAATACATCAAGATACACGTCAAGAAACACAATAGGCACATACGTGAGCCCTGTTAGCTCAGTGGTAGAGCATCAGACTTTTAATCTGGAGGACGGTGGTTCGATTCCACTACGAGGCTTAACATTTTGTTTTATTTTAACATGTCGTCCTCAATACATCAAGATACACGTCAAGAAACACAATAGGCACATACGTGAGCCCTGTTAGCTCAGTGGTAGAGCATCAGACTTTTAATCTGGAGGACGGTGGTTCGATTCCACTACGAGGCTTAACATTTTGTTTTATTTTAACATGTCGTCCTCAATACATCAAGATACACGTCAAGAAACACAATAGGCACATACGTGAGCCCTGTTAGCTCAGTGGTAGAGCATCAGACTTTTAATCTGGAGGACGGTGGTTCGATTCCACTACGAGGCTTAACATTTTGTTTTATTTTAACATGTCGTCCTCAATACATCAAGATACACGTCAAGAAACACAATAGGCACATACGTGAGCCCTGTTAGCTCAGTGGTAGAGCATCAGACTTTTAATCTGGAGGACGGTGGTTCGATTCCACTACGAGGCTTAACATTTTGTTTTATTTTAACATGTCGTCCTCAATACATCAAGATACACGTCAAGAAACACAATAGGCACATACGTGAGCCCTGTTAGCTCAGTGGTAGAGCATCAGACTTTTAATCTGGAGGACGGTGGTTCGATTCCACTACGAGGCTTAACATTTTGTTTTATTTTAACATGTCGTCCTCAATACATCAAGATACACGTCAAGAAACACAATAGGCACATACGTGAGCCCTGTTAGCTCAGTGGTAGAGCATCAGACTTTTAATCTGGAGGACGGTGGTTCGATTCCACTACGAGGCTTAACATTTTGTTTTATTTTAACATGTCGTCCTCAATACATCAAGATACACGTCAAGAAACACAATAGGCACATACGTGAGCCCTGTTAGCTCAGTGGTAGAGCATCAGACTTTTAATCTGGAGGACGGTGGTTCGATTCCACTACGAGGCTTAACATTTTGTTTTATTTTAACATGTCGTCCTCAATACATCAAGATACACGTCAAGAAACACAATAGGCACATACGTGAGCCCTGTTAGCTCAGTGGTAGAGCATCAGACTTTTAATCTGGAGGACGGTGGTTCGATTCCACTACGAGGCTTAACATTTTGTTTTATTTTAACATGTCGTCCTCAATACATCAAGATACACGTCAAGAAACACAATAGGCACATACGTGAGCCCTGTTAGCTCAGTGGTAGAGCATCAGACTTTTAATCTGGAGGACGGTGGTTCGATTCCACTACGAGGCTTAACATTTTGTTTTATTTTAACATGTCGTCCTCAATACATCAAGATACACGTCAAGAAACACAATAGGCACATACGTGAGCCCTGTTAGCTCAGTGGTAGAGCATCAGACTTTTAATCTGGAGGACGGTGGTTCGATTCCACTACGAGGCTTAACATTTTGTTTTATTTTAACATGTCGTCCTCAATACATCAAGATACACGTCAAGAAACACAATAGGCACATACGTGAGCCCTGTTAGCTCAGTGGTAGAGCATCAGACTTTTAATCTGGAGGACGGTGGTTCGATTCCACTACGAGGCTTAACATTTTGTTTTATTTTAACATGTCGTCCTCAATACATCAAGATACACGTCAAGAAACACAATAGGCACATACGTGAGCCCTGTTAGCTCAGTGGTAGAGCATCAGACTTTTAATCTGGAGGACGGTGGTTCGATTCCACTACGAGGCTTAACATTTTGTTTTATTTTAACATGTCGTCCTCAATACATCAAGATACACGTCAAGAAACACAATAGGCACATACGTGAGCCCTGTTAGCTCAGTGGTAGAGCATCAGACTTTTAATCTGGAGGACGGTGGTTCGATTCCACTACGAGGCTTAACATTTTGTTTTATTTTAACATGTCGTCCTCAATACATCAAGATACACGTCAAGAAACACAATAGGCACATACGTGAGCCCTGTTAGCTCAGTGGTAGAGCATCAGACTTTTAATCTGGAGGACGGTGGTTCGATTCCACTACGAGGCTTAACATTTTGTTTTATTTTAACATGTCGTCCTCAATACATCAAGATACACGTCAAGAAACACAATAGGCACATACGTGAGCCCTGTTAGCTCAGTGGTAGAGCATCAGACTTTTAATCTGGAGGACGGTGGTTCGATTCCACTACGAGGCTTAACATTTTGTTTTATTTTAACATGTCGTCCTCAATACATCAAGATACACGTCAAGAAACACAATAGGCACATACGTGAGCCCTGTTAGCTCAGTGGTAGAGCATCAGACTTTTAATCTGGAGGACGGTGGTTCGATTCCACTACGAGGCTTAACATTTTGTTTTATTTTAACATGTCGTCCTCAATACATCAAGATACACGTCAAGAAACACAATAGGCACATACGTGAGCCCTGTTAGCTCAGTGGTAGAGCATCAGACTTTTAATCTGGAGGACGGTGGTTCGATTCCACTACGAGGCTTAACATTTTGTTTTATTTTAACATGTCGTCCTCAATACATCAAGATACACGTCAAGAAACACAATAGGCACATACGTGAGCCCTGTTAGCTCAGTGGTAGAGCATCAGACTTTTAATCTGGAGGACGGTGGTTCGATTCCACTACGAGGCTTAACATTTTGTTTTATTTTAACATGTCGTCCTCAATACATCAAGATACACGTCAAGAAACACAATAGGCACATACGTGAGCCCTGTTAGCTCAGTGGTAGAGCATCAGACTTTTAATCTGGAGGACGGTGGTTCGATTCCACTACGAGGCTTAACATTTTGTTTTATTTTAACATGTCGTCCTCAATACATCAAGATACACGTCAAGAAACACAATAGGCACATACGTGAGCCCTGTTAGCTCAGTGGTAGAGCATCAGACTTTTAATCTGGAGGACGGTGGTTCGATTCCACTACGAGGCTTAACATTTTGTTTTATTTTAACATGTCGTCCTCAATACATCAAGATACACGTCAAGAAACACAATAGGCACATACGTGAGCCCTGTTAGCTCAGTGGTAGAGCATCAGACTTTTAATCTGGAGGACGGTGGTTCGATTCCACTACGAGGCTTAACATTTTGTTTTATTTTAACATGTCGTCCTCAATACATCAAGATACACGTCAAGAAACACAATAGGCACATACGTGAGCCCTGTTAGCTCAGTGGTAGAGCATCAGACTTTTAATCTGGAGGACGGTGGTTCGATTCCACTACGAGGCTTAACATTTTGTTTTATTTTAACATGTCGTCCTCAATACATCAAGATACACGTCAAGAAACACAATAGGCACATACGTGAGCCCTGTTAGCTCAGTGGTAGAGCATCAGACTTTTAATCTGGAGGACGGTGGTTCGATTCCACTACGAGGCTTAACATTTTGTTTTATTTTAACATGTCGTCCTCAATACATCAAGATACACGTCAAGAAACACAATAGGCACATACGTGAGCCCTGTTAGCTCAGTGGTAGAGCATCAGACTTTTAATCTGGAGGACGGTGGTTCGATTCCACTACGAGGCTTAACATTTTGTTTTATTTTAACATGTCGTCCTCAATACATCAAGATACACGTCAAGAAACACAATAGGCACATACGTGAGCCCTGTTAGCTCAGTGGTAGAGCATCAGACTTTTAATCTGGAGGACGGTGGTTCGATTCCACTACGAGGCTTAACATTTTGTTTTATTTTAACATGTCGTCCTCAATACATCAAGATACACGTCAAGAAACACAATAGGCACATACGTGAGCCCTGTTAGCTCAGTGGTAGAGCATCAGACTTTTAATCTGGAGGACGGTGGTTCGATTCCACTACGAGGCTTAACATTTTGTTTTATTTTAACATGTCGTCCTCAATACATCAAGATACACGTCAAGAAACACAATAGGCACATACGTGAGCCCTGTTAGCTCAGTGGTAGAGCATCAGACTTTTAATCTGGAGGACGGTGGTTCGATTCCACTACGAGGCTTAACATTTTGTTTTATTTTAACATGTCGTCCTCAATACATCAAGATACACGTCAAGAAACACAATAGGCACATACGTGAGCCCTGTTAGCTCAGTGGTAGAGCATCAGACTTTTAATCTGGAGGACGGTGGTTCGATTCCACTACGAGGCTTAACATTTTGTTTTATTTTAACATGTCGTCCTCAATACATCAAGATACACGTCAAGAAACACAATAGGCACATACGTGAGCCCTGTTAGCTCAGTGGTAGAGCATCAGACTTTTAATCTGGAGGACGGTGGTTCGATTCCACTACGAGGCTTAACATTTTGTTTTATTTTAACATGTCGTCCTCAATACATCAAGATACACGTCAAGAAACACAATAGGCACATACGTGAGCCCTGTTAGCTCAGTGGTAGAGCATCAGACTTTTAATCTGGAGGACGGTGGTTCGATTCCACTACGAGGCTTAACATTTTGTTTTATTTTAACATGTCGTCCTCAATACATCAAGATACACGTCAAGAAACACAATAGGCACATACGTGAGCCCTGTTAGCTCAGTGGTAGAGCATCAGACTTTTAATCTGGAGGACGGTGGTTCGATTCCACTACGAGGCTTAACATTTTGTTTTATTTTAACATGTCGTCCTCAATACATCAAGATACACGTCAAGAAACACAATAGGCACATACGTGAGCCCTGTTAGCTCAGTGGTAGAGCATCAGACTTTTAATCTGGAGGACGGTGGTTCGATTCCACTACGAGGCTTAACATTTTGTTTTATTTTAACATGTCGTCCTCAATACATCAAGATACACGTCAAGAAACACAATAGGCACATACGTGAGCCCTGTTAGCTCAGTGGTAGAGCATCAGACTTTTAATCTGGAGGACGGTGGTTCGATTCCACTACGAGGCTTAACATTTTGTTTTATTTTAACATGTCGTCCTCAATACATCAAGATACACGTCAAGAAACACAATAGGCACATACGTGAGCCCTGTTAGCTCAGTGGTAGAGCATCAGACTTTTAATCTGGAGGACGGTGGTTCGATTCCACTACGAGGCTTAACATTTTGTTTTATTTTAACATGTCGTCCTCAATACATCAAGATACACGTCAAGAAACACAATAGGCACATACGTGAGCCCTGTTAGCTCAGTGGTAGAGCATCAGACTTTTAATCTGGAGGACGGTGGTTCGATTCCACTACGAGGCTTAACATTTTGTTTTATTTTAACATGTCGTCCTCAATACATCAAGATACACGTCAAGAAACACAATAGGCACATACGTGAGCCCTGTTAGCTCAGTGGTAGAGCATCAGACTTTTAATCTGGAGGACGGTGGTTCGATTCCACTACGAGGCTTAACATTTTGTTTTATTTTAACATGTCGTCCTCAATACATCAAGATACACGTCAAGAAACACAATAGGCACATACGTGAGCCCTGTTAGCTCAGTGGTAGAGCATCAGACTTTTAATCTGGAGGACGGTGGTTCGATTCCACTACGAGGCTTAACATTTTGTTTTATTTTAACATGTCGTCCTCAATACATCAAGATACACGTCAAGAAACACAATAGGCACATACGTGAGCCCTGTTAGCTCAGTGGTAGAGCATCAGACTTTTAATCTGGAGGACGGTGGTTCGATTCCACTACGAGGCTTAACATTTTGTTTTATTTTAACATGTCGTCCTCAATACATCAAGATACACGTCAAGAAACACAATAGGCACATACGTGAGCCCTGTTAGCTCAGTGGTAGAGCATCAGACTTTTAATCTGGAGGACGGTGGTTCGATTCCACTACGAGGCTTAACATTTTGTTTTATTTTAACATGTCGTCCTCAATACATCAAGATACACGTCAAGAAACACAATAGGCACATACGTGAGCCCTGTTAGCTCAGTGGTAGAGCATCAGACTTTTAATCTGGAGGACGGTGGTTCGATTCCACTACGAGGCTTAACATTTTGTTTTATTTTAACATGTCGTCCTCAATACATCAAGATACACGTCAAGAAACACAATAGGCACATACGTGAGCCCTGTTAGCTCAGTGGTAGAGCATCAGACTTTTAATCTGGAGGACGGTGGTTCGATTCCACTACGAGGCTTAACATTTTGTTTTATTTTAACATGTCGTCCTCAATACATCAAGATACACGTCAAGAAACACAATAGGCACATACGTGAGCCCTGTTAGCTCAGTGGTAGAGCATCAGACTTTTAATCTGGAGGACGGTGGTTCGATTCCACTACGAGGCTTAACATTTTGTTTTATTTTAACATGTCGTCCTCAATACATCAAGATACACGTCAAGAAACACAATAGGCACATACGTGAGCCCTGTTAGCTCAGTGGTAGAGCATCAGACTTTTAATCTGGAGGACGGTGGTTCGATTCCACTACGAGGCTTAACATTTTGTTTTATTTTAACATGTCGTCCTCAATACATCAAGATACACGTCAAGAAACACAATAGGCACATACGTGAGCCCTGTTAGCTCAGTGGTAGAGCATCAGACTTTTAATCTGGAGGACGGTGGTTCGATTCCACTACGAGGCTTAACATTTTGTTTTATTTTAACATGTCGTCCTCAATACATCAAGATACACGTCAAGAAACACAATAGGCACATACGTGAGCCCTGTTAGCTCAGTGGTAGAGCATCAGACTTTTAATCTGGAGGACGGTGGTTCGATTCCACTACGAGGCTTAACATTTTGTTTTATTTTAACATGTCGTCCTCAATACATCAAGATACACGTCAAGAAACACAATAGGCACATACGTGAGCCCTGTTAGCTCAGTGGTAGAGCATCAGACTTTTAATCTGGAGGACGGTGGTTCGATTCCACTACGAGGCTTAACATTTTGTTTTATTTTAACATGTCGTCCTCAATACATCAAGATACACGTCAAGAAACACAATAGGCACATACGTGAGCCCTGTTAGCTCAGTGGTAGAGCATCAGACTTTTAATCTGGAGGACGGTGGTTCGATTCCACTACGAGGCTTAACATTTTGTTTTATTTTAACATGTCGTCCTCAATACATCAAGATACACGTCAAGAAACACAATAGGCACATACGTGAGCCCTGTTAGCTCAGTGGTAGAGCATCAGACTTTTAATCTGGAGGACGGTGGTTCGATTCCACTACGAGGCTTAACATTTTGTTTTATTTTAACATGTCGTCCTCAATACATCAAGATACACGTCAAGAAACACAATAGGCACATACGTGAGCCCTGTTAGCTCAGTGGTAGAGCATCAGACTTTTAATCTGGAGGACGGTGGTTCGATTCCACTACGAGGCTTAACATTTTGTTTTATTTTAACATGTCGTCCTCAATACATCAAGATACACGTCAAGAAACACAATAGGCACATACGTGAGCCCTGTTAGCTCAGTGGTAGAGCATCAGACTTTTAATCTGGAGGACGGTGGTTCGATTCCACTACGAGGCTTAACATTTTGTTTTATTTTAACATGTCGTCCTCAATACATCAAGATACACGTCAAGAAACACAATAGGCACATACGTGAGCCCTGTTAGCTCAGTGGTAGAGCATCAGACTTTTAATCTGGAGGACGGTGGTTCGATTCCACTACGAGGCTTAACATTTTGTTTTATTTTAACATGTCGTCCTCAATACATCAAGATACACGTCAAGAAACACAATAGGCACATACGTGAGCCCTGTTAGCTCAGTGGTAGAGCATCAGACTTTTAATCTGGAGGACGGTGGTTCGATTCCACTACGAGGCTTAACATTTTGTTTTATTTTAACATGTCGTCCTCAATACATCAAGATACACGTCAAGAAACACAATAGGCACATACGTGAGCCCTGTTAGCTCAGTGGTAGAGCATCAGACTTTTAATCTGGAGGACGGTGGTTCGATTCCACTACGAGGCTTAACATTTTGTTTTATTTTAACATGTCGTCCTCAATACATCAAGATACACGTCAAGAAACACAATAGGCACATACGTGAGCCCTGTTAGCTCAGTGGTAGAGCATCAGACTTTTAATCTGGAGGACGGTGGTTCGATTCCACTACGAGGCTTAACATTTTGTTTTATTTTAACATGTCGTCCTCAATACATCAAGATACACGTCAAGAAACACAATAGGCACATACGTGAGCCCTGTTAGCTCAGTGGTAGAGCATCAGACTTTTAATCTGGAGGACGGTGGTTCGATTCCACTACGAGGCTTAACATTTTGTTTTATTTTAACATGTCGTCCTCAATACATCAAGATACACGTCAAGAAACACAATAGGCACATACGTGAGCCCTGTTAGCTCAGTGGTAGAGCATCAGACTTTTAATCTGGAGGACGGTGGTTCGATTCCACTACGAGGCTTAACATTTTGTTTTATTTTAACATGTCGTCCTCAATACATCAAGATACACGTCAAGAAACACAATAGGCACATACGTGAGCCCTGTTAGCTCAGTGGTAGAGCATCAGACTTTTAATCTGGAGGACGGTGGTTCGATTCCACTACGAGGCTTAACATTTTGTTTTATTTTAACATGTCGTCCTCAATACATCAAGATACACGTCAAGAAACACAATAGGCACATACGTGAGCCCTGTTAGCTCAGTGGTAGAGCATCAGACTTTTAATCTGGAGGACGGTGGTTCGATTCCACTACGAGGCTTAACATTTTGTTTTATTTTAACATGTCGTCCTCAATACATCAAGATACACGTCAAGAAACACAATAGGCACATACGTGAGCCCTGTTAGCTCAGTGGTAGAGCATCAGACTTTTAATCTGGAGGACGGTGGTTCGATTCCACTACGAGGCTTAACATTTTGTTTTATTTTAACATGTCGTCCTCAATACATCAAGATACACGTCAAGAAACACAATAGGCACATACGTGAGCCCTGTTAGCTCAGTGGTAGAGCATCAGACTTTTAATCTGGAGGACGGTGGTTCGATTCCACTACGAGGCTTAACATTTTGTTTTATTTTAACATGTCGTCCTCAATACATCAAGATACACGTCAAGAAACACAATAGGCACATACGTGAGCCCTGTTAGCTCAGTGGTAGAGCATCAGACTTTTAATCTGGAGGACGGTGGTTCGATTCCACTACGAGGCTTAACATTTTGTTTTATTTTAACATGTCGTCCTCAATACATCAAGATACACGTCAAGAAACACAATAGGCACATACGTGAGCCCTGTTAGCTCAGTGGTAGAGCATCAGACTTTTAATCTGGAGGACGGTGGTTCGATTCCACTACGAGGCTTAACATTTTGTTTTATTTTAACATGTCGTCCTCAATACATCAAGATACACGTCAAGAAACACAATAGGCACATACGTGAGCCCTGTTAGCTCAGTGGTAGAGCATCAGACTTTTAATCTGGAGGACGGTGGTTCGATTCCACTACGAGGCTTAACATTTTGTTTTATTTTAACATGTCGTCCTCAATACATCAAGATACACGTCAAGAAACACAATAGGCACATACGTGAGCCCTGTTAGCTCAGTGGTAGAGCATCAGACTTTTAATCTGGAGGACGGTGGTTCGATTCCACTACGAGGCTTAACATTTTGTTTTATTTTAACATGTCGTCCTCAATACATCAAGATACACGTCAAGAAACACAATAGGCACATACGTGAGCCCTGTTAGCTCAGTGGTAGAGCATCAGACTTTTAATCTGGAGGACGGTGGTTCGATTCCACTACGAGGCTTAACATTTTGTTTTATTTTAACATGTCGTCCTCAATACATCAAGATACACGTCAAGAAACACAATAGGCACATACGTGAGCCCTGTTAGCTCAGTGGTAGAGCATCAGACTTTTAATCTGGAGGACGGTGGTTCGATTCCACTACGAGGCTTAACATTTTGTTTTATTTTAACATGTCGTCCTCAATACATCAAGATACACGTCAAGAAACACAATAGGCACATACGTGAGCCCTGTTAGCTCAGTGGTAGAGCGTCAGACTTTTAATCTGGAGGACGGTGGTTCGATTCCACTACGAGGCTTAACATTTTGTTTTATTTTAACATGTCGTCCTCAATACATCAAGATACACGTCAAGAAACACAATAGGCTCATACGTGAGCCCTGTTAGCTCAGTGGTAGAGCATCAGACTTTTAATCTGGAGGACGGTGGTTCGATTCCACTACGAGGCTTAACATTTTGATTTATTTTAACATGTCGTACTCAATACATCAAGATACACGTCAAGAAACACAATAGGCACATACGTGAGCCCTGTTAGCTCAGTGGTAGAGCATCAGACTCTTAATCTGGAGGACGGTGGTTCGATTCCACTACGAGGCTTAACATTTTGTTTTATTTTAACATGTCGTCCTCAATACATCAAGATACACGTCAAGAAACACAATAGGCACATACGTGAGCCCTGTTAGCTCAGTGGTAGAGCAGCAGACTTTTAATCTGGAGGACGGTGGTTCGATTCCACTACGAGGCTTAACATTTTGTTTTATTTTTACATGTCGTCCTCAATACATCAAGATACACGTCAAGAAACACAATAGGCAACATACGTGAGCCCTGTTAGCTCAGTGGTAGAGCATCAGACTTTTAATCTGGAGGACGGTGGTTCGATTCCACTACGAGGCTTAACATTTTGTTTTATTTTAACATGTCGTCCTCAATACATCAAGATACACGTCAAGAAACACAATAGGCACATACGTGAGCCCTGTTAGCTCAGTGGTAGAGCATCAGACTTTTAATCTGGAGGACGGTGGTTCGATTCCACTACGAGGCTTAACATTTTGTTTTATTTTAACATGTCGTCCTCAATACATCGAGATACACGTCAAGAAACACAATAGGCACATACGTGAGCCCTGTTAGCTCAGTGGTAGAGCATCAGACTTTTAATCTGGAGGACGGTGGTTCGATTCCACTACGAGGCTTAACATTTTGTTTTATTTTTACATGTCGTCCTCAATACATCAAGATACACGTCAAGAAACAGAATAGGCACATACGTGAGCCCTGTTAGCTCAGTGGTAGAGCATCAGACTTTTCATCTGGAGGACGGTGGTTCGATTCCACTACGAGGCTTAACATTTTGTTTTATTTTTACATGTCGTCCTCAATACATCAAGATACACGTCAAGAAATAGAATAGGCACATACGTGAGCCCTGTTAGCTCAGTGGTAGAGCATCAGACTTTTAATCTGGAGGACTGTGGTTCGATTCCACTACGAGGCTTAACATTTTGTTTTATTTTAACATGTCGTCCTCAATACATCGAGATACACGTCAAGAAACACAATAGGCACATACGTGAGCCCTGTTAGCTCAGTGGTAGAGCATCAGACTTTTAATCTGGAGGACGGTGGTTCGATTCCACTACGAGGCTTAACATTTTGTTTTATTTTTACATGTCGTCCTCAATACATCAAGATACACGTCAAGAAACAGAATAGGCACATACGTGAGCCCTGTTAGCTCAGTGGTAGAGCATCAGACTTTTCATCTGGAGGACGGTGGTTCGATTCCACTACGAGGCTTAACATTTTGTTTTATTTTTACATGTCGTCCTCAATACATCAAGATACACGTCAAGAAATAGAATAGGCACATACGTGAGCCCTGTTAGCTCAGTGGTAGAGCATCAGACTTTTAATCTGGAGGACTGTGGTTCGATTCCACTACGAGGCTTAACATTTTGTTTTATTTTAACATGTCGTCCTCAATACATCGAGATACACGTCAAGAAACACAATAGGCACATACGTGAGCCCTGTTAGCTCAGTGGTAGAGCATCAGACTTTTAATCTGGACTACGGTGGTTCGATTCCACTACGATTCTTAAAGGGACCTGGTTATGTTAGACAATAAACCTTCAAATGATACTAAATGCGTGCTGAAAGTGAGTAGTAAAAATAAAAATAATTTAAAATTTAATTTAAAATAAATATAAACTTTGCAAAATACAGTAATTAATAAATCGTTCCACGCGTACTGGGGTTTTTTACAACTTGCGCTAAATGGAGTATAGCTGGGGTTCGGTAGGGGGAGGGAGACTACAAACTACAATGGCGGGATTTTTTCTTTCCACTGCACTTCATCGCGGTTTTATCGATTTTCAGCTTATTTTTGGACGTTTCGCGTGTTTATTTCGTGTCTCACCGCACCCCCTCATAAACTTTGTCCAGTTATATACTATTTTCATGAAAAAGTTAGCCAAATTGGGATGTTTCGCGAATTATTTACACGAACAAAATTTTATCGGTTGATTTTTGATTACAACTGGATAAGAATTGATTGAATCAACCTGTGATATTGCTTTACAAATAGTTCTACTCATCCTCACCCTCATTTCCCCTTCTTACTCTGCTCTCTTGCTCCACACGCACCTTGACCCTCTAGTTCTGTTAATCGCGTTGTACAGCATCCGTGCATATTTATTTGCTATTTAATTTATATTTATATCCTTGATTACCCATACGTCGCGGCCCGACTTGACTTTCACATTTTATAATGGATATCGATGCCCATTACCTTGCGAAATTCATAACTAATTTAATTTAAGTGATCCACAGGGATGCGGCGACAGTCGAACAAGGTTATACAAAAGTGATGCTCCGCGGCGTACCAAGGTTTTTTTCTTATATTTATTTATTTCTATTTGTAAAGACCTGCATTGCTCCTCACGTACCCTAGTCTTCGAAATATTGACCTTTGACGAAATAGCATTGCACTTTACTACCTATTTTCGTATTTATATATTAATATCGATATAAGTAGTATATTTATATTTAAATACTAGTTGTGTTATGAAACGCTTCATTGCTCTAGTATTAATTGTCCTGAACAGTGTGTGTCATGCAACTGAGTGATATTTAGAACAAGACGTCGACCATCGAGGAACAGGCTTGCGTGTACGCCTCACTCGTCCTTCAGGACGACGATGTAAGCTTATTTTATAAACAAATATAATTATTTTCAAACGTTTATCTGATCGATGTTGTGTTGGTAGTGTTGGGTTTAAACCAGGCAAAAAATATTAGGCTTTTTGAGCAAAAATAAGGCTCATCGTTGGTTACAGAAGGTGAATCTGATTGTTACGTTTTTTTTTAAACTGGTAGTACTTGTAGTTTGAACGGTCTTTTTTTCGCGCATTCGATTCAAACATCTGCGAGTATGATGTTAAAAGATGGATACTATTTGACTCGTGAAAAACACTAACATTTCGATGAATGGTTCGATGAAGTTCGATGAATGGTTACTTTTATATATTTTAAGTTTGTCAACTGCTCGTTATTGTGAAGGCCAAGTTCTTCTCCCACTTCGCCGAACAGAAGATCAAGGCTGCCGGAGGAACACGCGTCTTGGTTGCCAAAGGCATCATTACTTGTGTTGTAAATATTTTTTGCTTTCGCAATTATTGTTTTAGCTATTCCTAATATAAATCTTGTTGAACAAAGAGTTCTGGTTGATTGTGACGCAGTTGTTTGAAGAAGTGAAATGCGTTGGAAAGGAATTTCGGGCCAGTTGATCGATTGATCAAACAATATTGTTGCTTGTTGTTTTTACACAGTATGACATGAATTAAAATAAAATATGGTTTAAAGAGACGAAAAGAATAGAGATACTGCTAGGAAGGAACTAAATTAGAAGACTTCCTAAAGAAATGCGGAATATAGACTATTACGGTAGGTAAAATCGATTTGTTTAGCATAGACTTGCATACTCAAAATTATCATCAAAAATACTATTTTCGATGTTTAGTTCCATCATGCCATGCGTTCCCTCGATGCTGTGCCATCTCTCCCTCGATTAAACAGTGGTAAAAATACAGAGCATCTAAGACGTTTACATATACATCGTCCGCCCACAATGACCTATCGGTCTCAAAATAGGGCAGGAAATCAAGAATGGGTTAACCATCAAATTTAATGAACACTTTTTCGCTGCTATATCGAATGCAGGACAGTGCACGCAAGTTATCGTTCGAAAAATGTCGAGATCAGCACGTGTACAAGATAATTTCAACGATAACGGGCGTGGACGCCTTCAGAATTGCGGCATTTTTGGAGGTGGGTAGTCCATAGGGCCTATTGAGCCCACGTAACAACAGAACTAGCGGCAGAACTAGCGGAACTAGAGGTTAAAGTATAATTATCGATTGATAAATACCGGAGACAGTTCGTGCAAAATGTAATTTCGACGATAACGGTCGTGGGAACCTACAGAATTGCGGCATTTTTGGCGTGGGGTTCGCACATTGGGTGTATTTAACAGACGTAGCGACAAAATGCGCGGCCTTCGAGGATGAAGTATAATTAACGAGCGAAACAAGCCGGGATGGGTATAAGCAAAATCGATTTTCGACGATAATGAGCGCGGGGAACTATTGAATTACGGCAGTTATGCCGTAAACGGTTGTCCATAGGGTCCCTACACCGAAAATGTTAAAAAATAAAAATAAAATAAGGAGAAATTGTAAAAATCGATAGCACAAAAAAGAAACTCATGGTGCGCCGGAAAGTGCGCGACCGGAGAGTGCGCGATTCGACTGTAGCCTAAAGGACGGCTCCGGATTTAACTCCGGTTTTAACGGGAGCCGTCTGTCCCCAGCCTAAAAGACGGCTCCGGATTTGCAACTTTGAAAACTCGTAACTCTTTAAGAAATTTTTTTTATTATTTTTTATTTTTTCTATTATTATCGGAAAAGGGAGTTCTTTCATCTGAACATCAATGTCCAAAGTGTGCCGGGTCCCTTTAACATTTTGTTTTATTTTTACATGTCGTCCTCAATACATCAAGATACACGTCAAGAAACACAATAGGCACATACGTGAGCCCTGTTAGCTCAGTGGTAGAGCATCAGACTTATAATCTGGAGGACGGTGGTTCGATTCCACTACGAGGCTTAACATTTTGTTTTATTTTAACATGTCGTCCTCAATACATCAAGATACACGTCAAGAAACACAATAGGCACATACGTGAGCCCAGTTAGCTCAGTGGTAGAGCATCAGACTTTTAATCTGGAGGACGGTGGTTCGATTCCACTACGAGGCTTAACATTTTGTTTTATTTTTACATGTCGTCCTCAATACATCGAGATACACGTCAAGAAACACAATAGGCACATATGTGAGCCCTGTTAGCTCAGTGGTAGAGCATCAGACTTTTAATCTGGAGGACGGTGGTTCGATTCCACTACGAGGCTTAACATTTTGTTTTATTTTAACATGTCGTCCTCAATACATCAAGATACACGTCAAGAAACACAATAGGCACATATGTGAGCCCTGTTAGCTCAGTGGTAGAGCATCAGACTTTTAATCTGGAGGACGGTGGTTCGATTCCACTACGAGGCTTAACATTTTGTTTTATTTTAACATGTCCTCCTCAATACATCAAGATACACGTCAAGAAACACAATAGGCACATACGTGAGCCCTGTTAGCTCAGTGGTAGAGCATCAGACTTTTAATCTGGAGGACGGTGGTTCGATTCCACTGCGAGGCTTAACATTTTGTTTTATTTTTACATGTCGTCGTCATTCATTCTGAGGACGACATGTAAAAATAAAACAAAATGTTAAGCCATTCTCATTCTGGGTTCTCAAGTGAGTGGCGAGCGGTTGGGTGCGATTTTCGTCCCGCTGTCTCCGATTCCCTCAGCCCAGATTCCCTCTCCCAGCAGCGTTGGCACGCGGGAGTTGTATGCCACCATCGATGGGACGCCACTTCTACATCGGCACTATCAATGCCCGGACGCTCGGCCCCAAGGACAAGCAGACCGAGATGGAGCTCGCCCTCGACAAGATCAAGTGGGACGTGATTGCAGTACAAGAAGCCAGGATTGTGGGTTGCGCCTCATTCAATCTTACATCCTCAGGTACTGTAGTCTACCACTCGGGCGGCCCAACTGCGTCCCATGGCGTGGCATTTCTCCTCCGCCCGCATCTCGCGCGAGGAGCCGTGTTCCGAGGCCTCTCTCCCCGTCTGGCCACTCTGCACCTTCCCGACCAACGGCTCTTCCTGGTCAACGCGTATGCCCCCACCTCCTCCTACGACTTCGACGCATACGATGCCTTCATAGACCAGGTTGAGACCGCCCTGCGGAGTGCGCCGAGAGGCACCATGCCAGTTCTGGTAGGGGACTTCAACTGTAGAGTAGCAAGGGAACCTGGCAATGAAAGATTTGTCGGTAATTCCGCCTCTCAGTCCCCTAACTCTCGTGGGCGGACTTTCACGGAAGCCCTCGTGAGGAACAAGCTGCGCGCATGGAACACTTTCCCCAAGAGAAGACACGGCCGTACATGGACCTGGAGATCAAACGACGGCGTCACTTACCACCAGATCGACTTTCTCGCTGCCCCTCCATCTGCACGAGTTGTCAACTGTGGTGTCGTGGGTCGCTTCGAGTTCAACTCCGACCACCGCCTTGTCCGTATGTGCCTGTCCCTCTCTGGTAAGGTGAGGCAGAAAAGATGCAGGGAGAAGTTAGATTTCGATCGGGCTTCTTTTACTGTCAACGCATCCCTTCTCGCGTCACTGCCCCTTGCCAGCCCTACCTCCGCTACCGACGCCTACTGCAACATCAAGGCCTTCACGGATGCTGCGGCTGCCAACTGCTGGAGAAAGCGCCACACCCCACCTTGGATCTCGCGTGCAACCCGGAACCTCCTTGCGCTACGTCATCAATTGCAAGCCAATTCTCAAGGACCCGTCGCCTACGCAGTCGCATGCAAATCCGCCCGGATGAGCTTAGCTGAGGACATCAGGAAGAGAAAGGAATCGCAGGCCAGACAAGCAGCACTTATGGGAAGAAGCATCGTGAAGGAGATTCTGAAACTGCAGTCCACCAAGAAACGGCTCCTCGTCCCTGATCCTGCCTCGGGAGCACTCTCTCAGTCCGCAACAAAGGCAGCAGTCAAGGATTTCTACGAGGACCTCTACTCGCCAGCAGTTCAAATCCCTCTAGCAGTTCCTCCTCACTCGCTCGACCCCTTCCCTCCCTTCCTCCCCGACGAAGCACGACACGCAATGTCCCTCCTCAAGTGTGGCCATTCCCCCGGATCGGATGGCATTCTACCCGAGATGCTCTACCACTCGAGAGACCATCTAGCCCATTCCATCGCCCATTTGCTGAATCGACTAGTTGCCGGAGATACCGTACCCTGCGAGCTGTCGGAAGCCGTCGTCTCCCTACTGTTCAAGAAAGGAGACCCAACGAACATTGCCAACTTCCGCCCCATCTCCCTACTTACCGTAAGCCTCAAGGTTACGACGAGGTGCATTCTGAAAAGATTCGAGGCAGTGCTTGAAGAGACCGAATCGGCAACCCAAACCGGATTCCGGAGAGGGTTTAGCACGCTCGACAACCTGCATGCCATCAAGCAGGTCGCAGAAAGAACCTCGGAGTACGGTATTCCCATTTACCTGGCCTTTGTCGACTTCAAGAAGGCATTTGACTGCGTCGAATGGAGTGCATGCTGGAACTCCCTCTGGAAGTATGGAGCCCATCCCACCCTCATCCACCTGCTCCGTCGGATCTACGAGTCTTCCACCACACTCATCAGAGTGAACGAGGAACTCGTCCCTGTGACAGTGAAGAGAGGCGTCCGTCAAGGAGACACGCTTTCTCCCCGCCTCTTCAATGTTGCACTTCGATCTGCCATGGACACAATCGATTGGGAGGAGGACGGGATTCGAATCGACGGAAGGAATCTCAGCCATCTCGAGTACGCTGACGACGTGGCTCTCATCGCGAAGACCCGTCCGGAACTCGAGCGCATGCTACGGAAGCTAATGGATGCCTGCAGAAGAGTTGGTCTCGAAGTGAATGCAACCAAGACCCACCTACTCACGTCCTGCAAAACAACACGTGCCCCAATTACAATCCAAAATCTGACATTTAACTTTGTCGACTCGACCACGTACCTCGGAGGAAGAATCTCTCTCCCCTTGGACCACACCGACGAGATTGAGCATCGGATTCGGCTCGGTTGGCTTGCATGGAGCAAGTTATCGCATCTCCTTTCATCCCGCCTTCTTCCCATAAAGACCAGGAGAAGACTATTCGAGAGCTGCATCACCTCTACCGTACTCTACGGGAGTGAAGTGTGGGCACTCGGATCGAGCGATAAGGAGCGAATGAGCATCACCCAGAGGAAGATGGAGCGAAAGATGCTGGGAGTAATGCTGAGAGACCGCTGGAGGAACGAGCGCGTTCGGGAGATCACTAAGCTGCGCGACTGGAACCGAGAAGCACTGAGACGGAAAGCGCGATGGGCCCTCAAGGTCAGGAGTATGCAAATGGAGCAATGGACCCGCGCGACTACATTCTGGACGCCTTACAACCGGAAGCGCCCGTCAGGCAAGCCTAGAGCACGCTGGAGGGACGACTTGGACCGAGCTATTGGGAACTGGTGGAATACACCCCATGAAGATTTTGCCCCCATCCTCATCTAGCAATAATTGCCTGAAATGATAAATTGATTGATTGATTGATGTCGTCCTCAATACATCAAGATACACGTCAAGAAACAGAATAGGCACATACGTGAGCCCTGTTAGCTCAGTGGTAGAGCATCAGACTTTTAATCTGGAGGACGGTGGTTCGATTACACTACGAGGCTTAACATTTTGTTTTATTTTAACATGTCGTCCTCAATACATCGAGATACACGTCAAGAAACACAATAGGCACATACGTGAGCCCTGTTAGCTCAGTGGTAGAGCATCAGACTTTTAATCTGGAGGACGGTGGTTCGATTCCACTACGAGGCTTAACATTTTGTTTTATTTTTACATGTCGTCCTCAATACATCAAGATACACGTCAAGAAACACAATAGGCACATACGTGAGCCCTGTTAGCTCAGTGGTAGAGCATCAGACTTTTAATCTGGAGGACGGTGGTTCGATTCCACTACGAGGCTTAACATTTTGTTTTATTTTAACATGTCGTCCTCAATACATCAAGATACACGTCAAGAAACACAATAGGTACATACGTGAGCCCTGTTAGCTCAGTGGTAGAGCATCAGACTTTTAATCTGGAGGACGGTGGTTCGATTCCACTACGAGGCTTAACATTTTGTTTTATTTTTACATGTCGTCCTCAATACATCGAGATACACGTCAAGAAACACAATAGGCACATACGTGAGCCCTGTTAGCTCAGTGGTAGAGCATCAGACTTTTAATCTGGAGGACGATGGTTCGATTCCACTACGAGGCTTAACATTTTGTTTTATTTTTACATGTCGTCCTCAATACATCAAGATACACGTCAAGAAACACAATAGGCACATACGTGAGCCCTGTTAGCTCAGTGGTAGAGCATCAGACTTTTAATCTGGAGGACGGTGGTTCGATTCCACTACGAGGCTTAACATTTTGTTTTATTTTTACATGTCGTCCTCAATACATCAAAATACACGTCAAGAAACACAATAGGCACATACGTGAGCCCTGTTAGCTCAGTGGTAGAGCATCAGACTTTTAATCTGGAGGACGGTGGTTCGATTCCACTACGAGGATTAACATTTTGTTTTATTTTAACATGTCGTCCTCAATACATCAAGATACAAGTCCAGAAACACAATAGGCACATACGTGAGCCCTGTTAGCTCAGTGGTAGAGCATCAGACTTTTAATCTGGAGGACGGTGGTTCGATTCCACTACGAGGCTTAACATTTTGTTTTATTTTAACATGTCGTCCTCAATACATCGAGATACACGTCAAGAAACACAATAGGCACATACGTGAGCCTTGTTAGCTCAGTGGTAGAGCATCAGACTTTTAATCTGGAGGACGGTGGTTCGATTCCACTACGAGGCTTAACATTTTGTTTTATTTTAACATGTCGTCCTCAATACATCAAGATACACGTCAAGAAACACAATAGGCACATACGTGAGCCCTGTTAGCTCAGTGGTAGAGCATCAGACTTTTAATCTGGAGGACGGTGGTTCGATTCCACTACGAGGCTTAACATTTTGTTTTATTTTAACATGTCGTCCTCAATGCATCAAGATACACGTCAAGAAACACAATAGGCACATACGTGAGCCCTGTTAGCTCAGTGGTAGAGCATCAGACTTTTAATCTGGAGGACGGTGGTTCGATTCCACTACGAGGCTTAACATTTTGTTTTATTTTAACATGTCGTCCTCAATACATCAAGATACACGTCAAGAAACACAATAGGCACATACGTGAGCCCTGTTAGCTCAGTGGTAGAGCATCAGACTTTTAATCTGGAGGACGGTGGTTCGATTCCACTACGAGGCTTAACATTTTGTTTTATTTTAACATGTCGTCCTCAATACATCAAGATACACGTCAAGAAACACAATAGGCACATACGTGAGCCCTGTTAGCTCAGTGGTAGAGCATCAGACTTTTAATCTGGAGGACGGTGGTTCGATTCCACTACGAGGCTTAACATTTTGTTTTATTTTAACATGTCGTCCTCAATACATCAAGATACACGTCAAGAAACACAATAGGCACATACGTGAGCCCTGTTAGCTCAGTGGTAGAGCATCAGACTTTTAATCTGGAGGACGGTGGTTCGATTCCACTACGAGGCTTAACATTTTGTTTTATTTTTTCATGTCGTCCTCAATACATCAAGATACACGTCAAGAAACACAATAGGCACATACGTGAGCCCTGTTAGCTCAGTGGTAGAGCATCAGACTTTTAATCTGGAGGACGGTGGTTCGATTCCACTACGAGGCTTAACATTTTGTTTTATTTTTACATGTCGTCCTCAATACATCAAGATACACGTCAAGAAACACAATAGGCACATACGTGAGCCCTGTTAGCTCAGTGGTAGAGCATCAGACTTTTAATCTGGAGGACGGTGGTTCGATTCCACTACGAGGCTTAACATTTTGTTTTATTTTAACATGTCGTCCTCAATACATCAAGATACACGTCAAGAAACACAATAGGCACATACGTGAGCCCTGTTAGCTCAGTGGTAGAGCATCAGACTTTTAATCTGGAGGACGGTGGTTCGATTCCACTACGAGGCTTAACATTTTGTTTTATTTTTACATGTCGTCCTCAATACATCAAGATACACGTCAAGAAACACAATAGGCACATACGTGAGCCCTGTTAGCTCAGTGGTAGAGCATCAGACTTTTAATCTGGAGGACGGTGGTTCGATTCCACTACGAGGCTTAACATTTTGTTTTATTTTAACATGTCGTCCTCAATACATCAAGATACACGTCAAGAAACACAATAGGCACATACGTGAGCCCTGCTAGCTCAGTGGTAGAGCATCAGACTTTTAATCTGGAGGACGGTGGTTCGATTCCACTACGAGGCTTAACATTTTGTTGTATTTTTACATTTCGTCCTCAATACATCAAGATACACATCAAGAAACACAATAGGCACATACGTGAGCCCTGTTAGCTCAGTGGTAGAGCATCAGACTTTTAATCTGGAGGACGGTGGTTCGATTCCACTACGAGGCTTAACATTTTGTTTTATTTTAACATGTCGTCCTCAATACATCAAGATACACGTCAAGAAACACAATAGGCACATACGTGAGCCCTGTTAGCTCAGTGGTAGAGCATCAGACTTTTAATCTGGAGGACGGTGGTTCGATTCCACTACGAGGCTTAACATTTTGTTGTATTTTTACATGTCGTCCTCAATACATCAAGATACACGTCAAGAAACACAATAGGCACATACGTGAGCCCTGTTAGCTCAGTGGTAGAGCATCAGACTTTTAATCTGGAGGACGGTGGTTCGATTCCACTACGAGGCTTAACATTTTGTTTTATTTTTTCATGTCGTCCTCAATACATCAAGATACACGTCAAGAAACACAATAGGCACATACGTGAGCCCTGTTAGCTCAGTGGTAGAGCATCAGACTTTTAATCTGGAGGACGGTGGTTCGATTCCACTACGAGGCTTAACATTTTGTTTTATTTTAACATGTCGTCCTCAATACATCAAGATACACGTCAAGAAACACAATAGGCACATACGTGAGCCCTGTTAGCTCAGTGGTAGAGCATCAGACTTTTAATCTGGAGGACGGTGGTTCGATTCCACTACGAGGCTTAACATTTTGTTTTATTTTAACATGTCGTCCTCAATACATCAAGATACACGTCAAGAAACACAATAGGCACATACGTGAGCCCTGTTAGCTCAGTGGTAGAGCATCAGACTTTTAATCTGGAGGACGGTGGTTCGATTCCACTACGAGGCTTAACATTTTGTTGTATTTTTACATGTCGTCCTCAATACATCAAGATACACGTCAAGAAACACAATAGGCACATACGTGAGCCCTGTTAGCTCAGTGGTAGAGCATCAGACTTTTAATCTGGAGGACGGTGGTTCGATTCCACTACGAGGCTTAACATTTTGTTGTATTTTTACATTTCGTCCTCAATACATCAAGATACACATCAAGAAACACAATAGGCACATACGTGAGCCCTGTTAGCTCAGTGGTAGAGCATCAGACTTTTAATCTGGAGGACGGTGGTTCGATTCCACTACGAGGCTTAACATTTTGTTTTATTTTAACATGTCGTCCTCAATACATCAAGATACACGTCAAGAAACACAATAGGCACATACGTGAGCCCTGTTAGCTCAGTGGTAGAGCATCAGACTTTTAATCTGGAGGACGGTGGTTCGATTCCACTACGAGGCTTAACATTTTGTTGTATTTTTACATGTCGTCCTCAATACATCAAGATACACGTCAAGAAACACAATAGGCACATACGTGAGCCCTGTTAGCTCAGTGGTAGAGCATCAGACTTTTAATCTGGAGGACGGTGGTTCGATTCCACTACGAGGCTTAACATTTTGTTTTATTTTAACATGTCGTCCTCAATACATCAAGATACACGTCAAGAAACACAATAGGCACATACGTGAGCCCTGTTAGCTCAGTGGTAGAGCATCAGACTTTTAATCTGGAGGACGGTGGTTCGATTCCACTACGAGGCTTAACATTTTGTTGTATTTTAACATGTCGTCCTCAATACATCAAGATACACGTCAAGAAACACAATAGGCACATACGTGAGCCCTGTTAGCTCAGTGGTAGAGCATCAGACTTTTAATCTGGAGGACGGTGGTTCGATTCCACTACGAGGCTTAACATTTTTTTTTTTAACATGTCGTCCTCAATACATCAAGATACACGTCAAGAAACACAATAGGCACATACGTGAGCCCTGTTAGCTCAGTGGTAGAGCATCAGACTTTTAATCTGGAGGACGGTGGTTCGATTCCACTACGAGGCTTAACATTTTGTTTTATTTTTACATGTCGTCCTCAATACATCAAGATACACGTCAAGAAACACAATAGGCACATACGTGAGCCCTGTTAGCTCAGTGGTAGAGCATCAGACTTTTAATCTGGAGGACGGTGGTTCGATTCCACTACGAGGCTTAACATTTTGTTTTATTTTTACATGTCATCCTCAATACATCAAGATACACGTCAAGAAACACAATAGGCACATACGTGAGCCCTGTTAGCTCAGTGGTAGAGCATCAGACTTTTAATCTGGAGGACGGTGGTTCGATTCCACTACGAGGCTTAACATTTTGTTTTATTTTAACATGTCGTCCTCAATACATCAAGATACACGTCAAGAAACACAATAGGCACATACGTGAGCCCTGTTAGCTCAGTGGTAGAGCATCAGACTTTTAATCTGGAGGACGGTGGTTCGATTCCACTACGAGGCTTAACATTTTGTTTTATTTTTACATGTCGTCCTCAATACATCAAGATACACGTCAAGAAACACAATAGGCACATACGTGAGCCCTGTTAGCTCAGTGGTAGAGCATCAGACTTTTAATCTGGAGGACGGTGGTTCGATTCCACTACGAGGCTTAACATTTTGTTTTATTTTAACATGTCGTCCTCAATACATCAAGATACACGTCAAGAAACACAATAGGCACATACGTGAGCCCTGTTAGCTCAGTGGTAGAGCATCAGACTTTTAATCTGGAGGACGGTGGTTCGATTCCACTACGAGGCTTAACATTTTGTTTTATTTTTTCATGTCGTCCTCAATACATCAAGATACACGTCAAGAAACACAATAGGCACATACGTGAGCCCTGTTAGCTCAGTGGTAGAGCATCAGACTTTTAATCTGGAGGACGGTGGTTCAATTACACTACGAGGATTAACATTTTGTTTTATTTTTTCATGTCGTCCTCAATACATCAAGATACACGTCAAGAAACACAATAGGCACATACGTGAGCCCTGTTAGCTCAGTGGTAGAGCATCAGACTTTTAATCTGGAGGACGGTGGTTCGATTCCACTACGAGGCTTAACATTTTGTTTTATTTTAACATGTCGTCCTCAATACATCAAGATACACGTCAAGAAACACAATAGGCACATACGTGAGCCCTGTTAGCTCAGTGGTAGAGCATCAGACTTTTAATCTGGAGGACGGTGGTTCGATTCCACTACGAGGCTTAACATTTTGTTTTATTTTAACATGTCGTCCTCAATACATCAAGATACACGTCAAGAAACACAATAGGCACATACGTGAGCCCTGTTAGCTCAGTGGTAGAGCATCAGACTTTTAATCTGGAGGACGGTGGTTCGATTCCACTACGAGGCTTAACATTTTTTTTTTTTAACATGTCGTCCTCAATACATCAAGATACACGTCAAGAAACACAATAGGCACATACGTGAGCCCTGTTAGCTCAGTGGTAGAGCATCAGACTTTTAATCTGGAGGACGGTGGTTCGATTCCACTACGAGGCTTAACATTTTGTTTTATTTTTACATGTCGTCTTCAATACATCAAGATACACGTCAAGAAACACAATAGGCACATACGTGAGCCCTGTTAGCTCAGTGGTAGAGCATCAGACTTTTAATCTGGAGGACGGTGGTTCGATTCCACTACGAGGCTTAACATTTTGTTTTATTTTAACATGTCGTCCTCAATACATCAAGATACACGTCAAGAAACACAATAGGCACATACGTGAGCCCTGTTAGCTCAGTGGTAGAGCATCAGACTTTTAATCTGGAGGACGGTGGTTCGATTCCACTACGAGGCTTAACATTTTGTTTTATTTTTACATGTCGTCCTCAATACATCAAGATACACGTCAAGAAACACAATAGGCACATACGTGAGCCCTGTTAGCTCAGTGGTAGAGCATCAGACTTTTAATCTGGAGGACGGTGGTTCGATTCCACTACGAGGCTTAACATTTTGTTTTATTTTAACATGTCGTCCTCAATACATCAAGATACACGTCAAGAAACACAATAGGCACATACGTGAGCCCTGTTAACTCAGTGGTAGAGCATCAGACTTTTAATCTGGAGGACGGTGGTTCGATTCCACTACGAGGCTTAACATTTTGTTTTATTTTAACATGTCGTCCTCAATACATCAAGATACACGTCAAGAAACACAATAGGCACATACGTGAGCCCTGTTAGCTCAGTGGTAGAGCATCAGACTTTTAATCTGGAGGACGGTGGTTCGATTCCACTACGAGGCTTAACATTTTGTTTTTTTTAACATGTCGTCCTCAATACATCAAGATACACGTCAAGAAACACAATAGGCACATACGTGAGCCCTGTTAGCTCAGTGGTAGAGCATCAGACTTTTAATCTGGAGGACGGTGGTTCGATTCCACTACGAGGCTTAACATTTTGTTTTTTTTAACATGTCGTCCTCAATACATCAAGATACACGTCAAGAAACACAATAGGCACATACGTGAGCCCTGTTAGCTCAGTGGTAGAGCATCAGACTTTTAATCTGGAGGACGGTGGTTCGATTCCACTACGAGGCTTAACATTTTGTTTTATTTTTACATGTCGTCCTCAATACATCAAGATACACGTCAAGAAACACAATAGGCACATACGTGAGCCCTGTTAGCTCAGTGGTAGAGCATCAGACTTTTAATCTGGAGGACGGTGGTTCGATTCCACTACGAGGCTTAACATTTTGTTTTATTTTAACATGTCGTCCTCAATACATCAAGATACACGTCAAGAAACACAATAGACACATACGTGAGCCCTGTTAGCTCAGTGGTAGAGCATCAGACTTTTAATCTGGAGGACGGTGGTTCGATTCCACTACGAGGCTTAACATTTTGTTTTATTTTAACATGTCGTCCTCAATACATCAAGATACACGTCAAGAAACACAATAGGCACATACGTGAGCCCTGTTAGCTCAGTGGTAGAGCATCAGACTTTTAATCTGGAGGACGGTGGTTCGATTCCACTACGAGGCTTAACATTTTGTTTTTTTTTAACATGTCGTCCTCAATACATCAAGATACACGTCAAGAAACACAATAGGCACATACGTGAGCCCTGTTAGCTCAGTGGTAGAGCATCAGACTTTTAATCTGGAGGACGGTGGTTCGATTCCACTACGAGGCTTAACATTTTGTTTTATTTTAACATGTCGTCCTCAATACATCAAGATACACGTCAAGAAACACAATAGGCACATACGTGAGCCCTGTTAGCTCAGTGGTAGAGCATCAGACTTTTAATCTGGATGACGGTGGTTCGATTCCACTACGAGGCTTAACATTTTGTTTTATTTTAACATGTCGTCCTCAATACATCAAGATACACGTCAAGAAACACAATAGGCACATACGTGAGCCCTGTTAGCTCAGTGGTAGAGCATCAGACTTTTAATCTGGAGGACGGTGGTTCGATTCCACTACGAGGCTTAACATTTTGTTTTATTTTAACATGTCGTCCTCAATACATCAAGATACACGTCAAGAAACACAATAGGCACATACGTGAGCCCTGTTAGCTCAGTGGTAGAGCATCAGACTTTTAATCTGGAGGACGGTGGTTCGATTCCACTACGAGGCTTAACATTTTGTTTTATTTTAACATGTCGTCCTCAATACATCAAGATACACGTCAAGAAACACAATAGGCACATACGTGAGCCCTGTTAGCTCAGTGGTAGAGCATCAGACTTTTAATCTGGAGGACGGTGGTTCGATTCCACTACGAGGCTTAACATTTTGTTTTATTTTAACATGTCGTCCTCAATACATCAAGATACACGTCAAGAAACACAATAGGCACATACGTGAGCCCTGTTAGCTCAGTGGTAGAGCATCAGACTTTTAATCTGGAGGACGGTGGTTCGATTCCACTACGAGGCTTAACATTTTGTTTTATTTTAACATGTCGTCCTCAATACATCAAGATACACGTCAAGAAACACAATAGGCACATACGTGAGCCCTGTTAGCTCAGTGGTAGAGCATCAGACTTTTAATCTGGAGGACGGTGGTTCGATTCCACTACGAGGCTTAACATTTTGTTTTATTTTAACATGTCGTCCTCAATACATCAAGATACACGTCAAGAAACACAATAGGCACATACGTGAGCCCTGTTAGCTCAGTGGTAGAGCATCAGACTTTTAATCTGGAGGACGGTGGTTCGATTCCACTACGAGGCTTAACATTTTGTTTTTTTTTAACATGTCGTCCTCAATACATCAAGATACACGTCAAGAAACACAATAGGCACATACGTGAGCCCTGTTAGCTCAGTGGTAGAGCATCAGACTTTTAATCTGGAGGACGGTGGTTCGATTCCACTACGAGGCTTAACATTTTGTTTTATTTTTAACATGTCGTCCTCAATACATCAAGATACACGTCAAGAAACACAATAGGCACATACGTGAGCCCTGTTAGCTCAGTGGTAGAGCATCAGACTTTTAATCTGGAGGACGGTGGTTCGATTCCACTACGAGGCTTAACATTTTGTTTTATTTTTACATGTCGTCCTCAATACATCAAGATACACGTCAAGAAACACAATAGGCACATACGTGAGCCCTGTTAGCTCAGTGGTAGAGCATCAGACTTTTAATCTGGAGGACGGTGGTTCGATTCCACTACGAGGCTTAACATTTTGTTTTATTTTAACATGTCGTCCTCAATACATCAAGATACACGTCAAGAAACACAATAGGCACATACGTGAGCCCTGTTAGCTCAGTGGTAGAGCATCAGACTTTTAATCTGGAGGACGGTGGTTCGATTCCACTACGAGGCTTAACATTTTGTTTTATTTTAACATGTCGTCCTCAATACATCAAGATACACGTCAAGAAACACAATAGGCACATACGTGAGCCCTGTTAGCTCAGTGGTAGAGCATCAGACTTTTAATCTGGAGGACGGTGGTTCGATTCCACTACGAGGCTTAACATTTTGTTTTATTTTAACATGTCGTCCTCAATACATCAAGATACACGTCAAGAAACACAATAGGCACATACGTGAGCCCTGTTAGCTCAGTGGTAGAGCATCAGACTTTTAATCTGGAGGACGGTGGTTCGATTCCACTACGAGGCTTAACATTTTGTTTTATTTTAACATGTCGTCCTCAATACATCAAGATACACGTCAAGAAACACAATAGGCACATACGTGAGCCCTGTTAGCTCAGTGGTAGAGCATCAGACTTTTAATCTGGAGGACGGTGGTTCGATTCCACTACGAGGCTTAACATTTTGTTTTATTTTAACATGTCGTCCTCAATACATCAAGATACACGTCAAGAAACACAATAGGCACATACGTGAGCCCTGTTAGCTCAGTGGTAGAGCATCAGACTTTTAATCTGGATGACGGTGGTTCGATTCCACTACGAGGCTTAACATTTTGTTTTATTTTAACATGTCGTCCTCAATACATCAAGATACACGTCAAGAAACACAATAGGCACATACGTGAACCCTGTTAGCTCAGTGGTAGAGCATCAGACTTTTAATCTGGAGGACGGTGGTTCGATTCCACTACGAGGCTTAACATTTTGTTTTATTTTAACATGTCGTCCTCAATACATCAAGATACACGTCAAGAAACACAATAGGCACATACGTGAGCCCTGTTAGCTCAGTGGTAGAGCATCAGACTTTTAATCTGGAGGACGGTGGTTCGATTCCACTACGAGGCTTAACATTTTGTTTTATTTTAACATGTCGTCCTCAATACATCAAGATACACGTCAAGAAACACAATAGGCACATACGTGAGCCCTGTTAGCTCAGTGGTAGAGCATCAGACTTTTAATCTGGAGGACGGTGGTTCGATTCCACTACGAGGCTTAACATTTTGTTTTATTTTAACATGTCGTCCTCAATACATCAAGATACACGTCAAGAAACACAATAGGCACATACGTGAGCCCTGTTAGCTCAGTGGTAGAGCATCAGACTTTTAATCTGGAGGACGGTGGTTCGATTCCACTACGAGGCTTAACATTTTGTTTTATTTTAACATGTCGTCCTCAATACATCAAGATACACGTCAAGAAACACAGTAGGCACATACGTGAGCCCTGTTAGCTCAGTGGTAGAGCATCAGACTTTTAATCTGGAGGACGGTGGTTCGATTCCACTACGAGGCTTAACATTTTGTTTTATTTTAACATGTCGTCCTCAATACATCAAGATACACGTCAAGAAACACAATAGGCACATACGTGAGCCCTGTTAGCTCAGTGGTAGAGCATCAGACTTTTAATCTGGAGGACGGTGGTTCGATTCCACTACGAGGCTTAACATTTTGTTTTATTTTAACATGTCGTCCTCAATACATCAAGATACACGTCAAGAAACACAATAGGCACATACGTGAGCCCTGTTAGCTCAGTGGTAGAGCATCAGACTTTTAATCTGGAGGACGGTGGTTCGATTCCACTACGAGGCTTAACATTTTGTTTTATTTTAACATGTCGTCCTCAATACATCAAGATACACGTCAAGAAACACAATAGGCACATACGTGAGCCCTGTTAGCTCAGTGGTAGAGCATCAGACTTTTAATCTGGAGGACGGTGGTTCGATTCCACTACGAGGCTTAACATTTTGTTTTTTTTTAACATGTCGTCCTCAATACATCAAGATACACGTCAAGAAACACAATAGGCACATACGTGAGCCCTGTTAGCTCAGTGGTAGAGCATCAGACTTTTAATCTGGAGGACGGTGGTTCGATTCCACTACGAGGCTTAACATTTTGTTTTATTTTAACATGTCGTCCTCAATACATCAAGATACACGTCAAGAAACACAATAGGCACATACGTGAGCCCTGTTAGCTCAGTGGTAGAGCATCAGACTTTTAATCTGGATGACGGTGGTTCGATTCCACTACGAGGCTTAACATTTTGTTTTATTTTAACATGTCGTCCTCAATACATCAAGATACACGTCAAGAAACACAATAGGCACATACGTGAACCCTGTTAGCTCAGTGGTAGAGCATCAGACTTTTAATCTGGAGGACGGTGGTTCGATTCCACTACGAGGCTTAACATTTTGTTTTATTTTAACATGTCGTCCTCAATACATCAAGATACACGTCAAGAAACACAATAGGCACATACGTGAGCCCTGTTAGCTCAGTGGTAGAGCATCAGACTTTTAATCTGGAGGACGGTGGTTCGATTCCACTACGAGGCTTAACATTTTGTTTTATTTTAACATGTCGTCCTCAATACATCAAGATACACGTCAAGAAACACAATAGGCACATACGTGAGCCCTGTTAGCTCAGTGGTAGAGCATCAGACTTTTAATCTGGAGGACGGTGGTTCGATTCCACTACGAGGCTTAACATTTTGTTTTATTTTAACATGTCGTCCTCAATACATCAAGATACACGTCAAGAAACACAATAGGCACATACGTGAGCCCTGTTAGCTCAGTGGTAGAGCGTCAGACTTTTAATCTGGAGGACGGTGGTTCGATTCCACTACGAGGCTTAACATTTTGTTTTATTTTAACATGTCGTCCTCAATACATCAAGATACACGTCAAGAAACACAATAGGCACATACGTGAGCCCTGTTAGCTCAGTGGTAGAGCATCAGACTTTTAATCTGGAGGACGGTGGTTCGATTCCACTACGAGGCTTAACATTTTGTTTTATTTTAACATGTCGTCCTCAATACATCAAGATACACGTCAAGAAACACAATAGGCACATACGTGAGCCCTGTTAGCTCAGTGGTAGAGCATCAGACTTTTAATCTGGAGGACGGTGGTTCGATTCCACTACGAGGCTTAACATTTTGTTTTATTTTAACATGTCGTCCTCAATACATCAAGATACACGTCAAGAAACACAATAGGCACATACGTGAGCCCTGTTAGCTCAGTGGTAGAGCATCAGACTTTTAATCTGGAGGACGGTGGTTCGATTCCACTACGAGGCTTAACATTTTGTTTTATTTTAACATGTCGTCCTCAATACATCAAGATACACGTCAAGAAACACAATAGGCACATACGTGAGCCCTGTTAGCTCAGTGGTAGAGCATCAGACTTTTAATCTGGAGGACGGTGGTTCGATTCCACTACGAGGCTTAACATTTTGTTTTATTTTAACATGTCGTCCTCAATACATCAAGATACACGTCAAGAAACACAATAGGCACATACGTGAGCCCTGTTAGCTCAGTGGTAGAGCATCAGACTTTTAATCTGGAGGACGGTGGTTCGATTCCACTACGAGGCTTAACATTTTGTTTTATTTTAACATGTCGTCCTCAATACATCAAGATACACGTCAAGAAACACAATAGGCACATACGTGAGCCCTGTTAGCTCAGTGGTAGAGCATCAGACTTTTAATCTGGAGGACGGTGGTTCGATTCCACTACGAGGCTTAACATTTTGTTTTATTTTAAACATGTCGTCCTCAATACATCAAGATACACGTCAAGAAACACAATAGGCACATACGTGAGCCCTGTTAGCTCAGTGGTAGAGCATCAGACTTTTAATCTAGAGGACGGTGGTTCGATTCCACTACGAGGCTTAACATTTTGTTTTATTTTAACATGTCGTCCTCAATACATCAAGATACACGTCAAGAAACACAATAGGCACATACGTGAGCCCTGTTAGCTCAGTGGTAGAGCATCAGACTTTTAATCTGGAGGACGGTGGTTCGATTCCACTACGAGGCTTAACATTTTGTTTTATTTTAACATGTCGTCCTCAATACATCAAGATACACGTCAAGAAACACAATAGGCACATACGTGAGCCCTGTTAGCTCAGTGGTAAAGCATCAGACTTTTAATCTGGAGGACGGTGGTTCGATTCCACTACGAGGCTTAACATTTTGTTGTATTTTAACATGTCGTCCTCAATACATCAAGATACACGTCAAGAAACACAATAGGCACATACGTGAGCCCTGTTAGCTCAGTGGTAGAGCATAAGACTTTTAATCTGGAGGACGGTGGGTCGATTCCACTACGAGGCTTAACATTTTGTTTTATTTTAACATGTCGTCCTCAATACATCAAGATACACGTCAAGAAACACAATAGGCACATACGTGAGCCCTGTTAGCTCAGTGGTAGAGCATCAGACTTTTAATCTGGAGGACGGTGGTTCGATTCCACTACGAGGCTTAACATTTTGTTTTATTTTAACATGTCGTCCTCAATACATCAAGATACACGTCAAGAAACACAATAGGCACATACGTGAGCCCTGTTAGCTCAGTGGTAGAGCGTCAGACTTTTAATCTGGAGGACGGTGGTTCGATTCCACTACGAGGCTTAACATTTTGTTTTATTTTAAAATGTCGTCCTCAATACATCAAGATACACGTCAAGAAACACAATAGGCACATACGTGAGCCCTGTTAGCTCAGTGGTAGAGCATCAGACTTTTAATCTGGAGGACGGTGGTTCGATTCCACTACGAGGCTTAACATTTTGTTTTATTTTAACATGTCGTCCTCAATACATCAAGATACACGTCAAGAAACACAATAGGCACATACGTGAGCCCTGTTAGCTCAGTGGTAGAGCATCAGACTTTTAATCTGGAGGACGGTGGGTCGATTCCACTACGAGGCTTAACATTTTGTTTTATTTTAACATGTCGTCCTCAATACATCAAGATACACGTCAAGAAACACAATAGGCACATACGTGAGCCCTGTTAGCTCAGTGGTAGAGCATCAGACTTTTAATCTGGAGGACGGTGGTTCGATTCCACTACGAGGCTTAACATTTTGTTTTATTTTAACATGTCGTCCTCAATACATCAAGATACACGTCAAAAAACACAATAGGCACATACGTGAGCCCTGTTAGCTCAGTGGTAGAGCATCAGACTTTTAATCTGGAGGACGGTGGTTCGATTCCACTACGAGGCTTAACATTTTGTTTTATTTTAACATGTCGTCCTCAATACATCAAGATACACGTCAAGAAACACAATAGGCACATACGTGAGCCCTGTTAGCTCAGTGGTAGAGCATCAGACTTTTAATCTGGAGGACGGTGGTTCGATTCCACTACGAGGCTTAACATTTTGTTTTATTTTTACATGTCGTCCTCAATACATCAAGATACACGTCAAGAAACACAATAGGCACATACGTGAGCCCTGTTAGCTCAGTGGTAGAGCGTCAGACTTTTAATCTGGAGGACGGTGGTTCGATTCCACTACGAGGCTTAACATTTTGTTTTATTTTAAAATGTCGTCCTCAATACATCAAGATACACGTCAAGAAACACAATAGGCACATACGTGAGCCCTGTTAGCTCAGTGGTAGAGCATCAGACTTTTAATCTGGAGGACGGTGGTTCGATTCCACTACGAGGCTTAACATTTTGTTTTATTTTAACATGTCGTCCTCAATACATCAAGATACACGTCAAGAAACACAATAGGCACATACGTGAGCCCTGTTAGCTCAGTGGTAGAGCATCAGACTTTTAATCTGGAGGACGGTGGGTCGATTCCACTACGAGGCTTAACATTTTGTTTTATTTTAACATGTCGTCCTCAATACATCAAGATACACGTCAAGAAACACAATAGGCCCATACGTGAGCCCTGTTAGCTCAGTGGTAGAGCGTCAGACTTTTAATCTGGAGGACGGTGGTTCGATTCCACTACGAGGCTTAACATTTTGTTTTATTTTAAAATGTCGTCCTCAATACATCAAGATACACGTCAAGAATCACAATAGGCACATACGTGAGCCCTGTTAGCTCAGTGGTATCATACCTTCAACTTTCAACGGTCGCATGAAAGACATGAAAGACGCTGAAACTTTCAACTTCTTTCAAAGCTTTTTTGAGCTTCCCAGCCATTTTGGCGCTATTTCCTTTTAAGTGTGTGTTCCCCATGCCCGATTGATTAGGACGGGCGGAAATAAACCCAAAATATTGCGTATTTAACGAGAATTGGGCTGTCGAAGGTTGAAAGCTCAAAGACCGGAATTTGTGGCGCCCAATTACGCGCCGGCTAAATAACGTGGCGCGCGCGGTTTTTGGATGACTCTGTTCAACCTCCCATATTTCGCTCATATTGATCGGTATTCTTGTTTACTTCGTGTTTTCTTGTTACGAAATGATTCCAGGGCCGGTGGGCACCGCCCCGCTCGATTTGTGGGCCGATTGGATGCGAGCGGACGTGCCCGTTGGCCGGTAAAGGTGAGTTTGGCCAATTTCAACTTTTGTTCAACTTTCCTTCATGCTTCAGTGACTTTTCCGCCTGCTTTCCCTTAAAATTTTATAATTTCCAAGTGTTTGATAGAAAGTGCATTGCTTCAGGCTCCGCAAGAGCCAGCCAGGAGGGCGCCAAGGGCGACTAGCGCCGTCTGGCGCGTAAAGATAAGTCATTTTACCTTATAAACTAATTTCGGGGTCCTTTCTTAGCTTGTTCCGAGTAATTTTCGATTGATTATGGTCCAAAACTGCTTAGATTCGGCGCGAATTCCCTTTGATAGGGAAATCTATATGTGTTTGTTCATTTTGGAGGGTTGAAAACCGTCGTTCTCGAGTTTTTCGGTAGTTGCGATCGAACAATCGCTATCCCGTTGGATTTTGTATTGAATTTGTATATTATCGGTTCGATTCCTCTCTATCAACAATAGTTATATCCATTAATATTACTAAAATATAACATTGAGGTGATAATCATCAGCGGAGCAGAGAGGAGGACAATTGAAAGAGGAGCAACGGTTAGCTTCCTTTGGTATTTATTTACTTTTGTTCAATGAAATATGAGTATACTTGCGAAACGTAGCTGATAACTCATGTTTCTCGAGCTGCGGGGCTCATTGTCTGGGTATATTTATTTATGCAAGCGAGGAAACACTAATTCAAAGGGTGTACTTTATAAGGTTTTGTGGAAACGCGCATTTTTTTTGCCGATTTCTTGTTCAAATATGCAATTCAATTAGCGAAACACAATGAGCGTGTTCTTATCCAACAGCACGATAGACGTTAAAATGTTAGAAACCTGCTTATTCGGTGAAAGAAGGTCGAAACACTTGCAAATTGCTGCGTGGTAATACGTGTTTCCAATTTGAAATTCGTGAAATTAGATTAATATGATGATATAATTGCTTATCCTCTAATTTATTTGCATTGCAATATTCTTGTTCTTTCATAGGATAATGTGCTAATTTATTTTTTACTTTCCATTCTCACTCCAGGAGGCAACGTCGCTCGGCCGTCCGCCCCTCGGGATGCCCCTCCCCCTCTTCCTCTTCTACAATTCATCGGGGGAGGGGGGAGATTGATCAGATAAGTCGTTGTTACTGCATTTTCTTACAGCTCGAAGAGGGGAAATTGCCCACTTTTGATCAGGGGAAGAGGAAATATTTATCAGATAAGCTATTTATATATTTCAAAAGGGTATTTATTGATTAAAAATATATAAAATCTTTTTGGAGTTATCCAGTGAGGGAATGGTATAATTTTGACGATGAGAGATAGGAACAATATGATTGTGAACGCGATGCTTTGTGGTTAAGTTCCAGGCATTGGCGTCCAATGGCGTCGGTTCCCTACCCTCTTGGATGGAGGACAGACAGTAACAATCAGGTTAGATAATTTCTTGATTGTTATTTTAGTTTCTATTACATTTGAAGCGCAATTGAGCCAGGATTTGATAATGTGAAAGTACAAAGATCTTGTGATAATACTGTCCATATTACGGTTCGTAAGCTCCATTATTTATTATTCTGTGGCAGGCTCCTCGGTGCTGTGCTTCTCGATGGCGGTCTCGGCCTGCCGCCCGCCACGCCTACCTTCTCTTCATTTTCTTCTTATCAAATATGATTTGTTGTTGTTTATCGATCAGTATGATTTTATCAATTGAACGACATCAAGAACAGTTCGTGATTTAGAATTTACCTGACAATGTTTGACAAGAAGACAAATAGCTTTTGTGGAAAATCAATAGGAAGGGGAAGGGCGGGTACGGTACTAAATAATTGGGGTAGGGATGATTTAACTTTGCGCTTAGAAATGAATTTTTGCGCTTAGAAATGAAAGCAGCGGATCACGAGAGGCAACGTATTAGGAATAGTTAACTAGGAGAGCGCTACCGTAATCCTAGTACTGTAGTCACGCAATTTTAACTGCTTGGGACAATTAATAATAGGAATCGATTGAGGAGGGATACGGTAAATCAATGGGTGAAGGGTTATACCGTAATCACTGCTCTACTGTAGGTAGACGAGCTCTATGGTTAGAGATAATCGATACAGGATACGGTAGAGTGGATGAATTAGAGTAGAATTTTTACGGTTCTTGAGAAAGTAATTTCCAAAGGGGGGGGGGACGAATTTGAGTGATGAGTAACCGGGATACAGAAATATGGATTGATATTGGGGGATCAATAACCTACTGTAATGCGTTCACTACCTTAGTCTTAGCGTGAATGAAATTAATAGAAAGGGGGAACAATTGATAGATCATTTAGTGGACAATAATGAGTATCGTAAATGGTAGGATACGGTAGGAGGGACGTATTGTAATCTCTGTAATCACGCGCTATGGTTGGCGATAATCGATAGATATATGAGGGGCACGGTGGGACGTACCGTAATCTGCGAACTACTGTAGGCAAGTTACGGAATAGGATGGGATTAGGGCAAGAAATAACAATGTGATTGATACCGTGATCTAATCCTCCCTACTCAAAGTCGTTGTCCCCATGATACATGTCAGAGAAGTCGGAGTATTCGGTCATCTCTCGTCTTCTCCTGTCTCTGCCTCCATCGTCCATCATCATTTCCTCCTCCATTCCTCCTCCACACTGATCCATCTCCTCCTCCACGGGTTGACTGCCTCTCGAAGGATCGGAGTTCGATCGTTGTCGATCATGGATAGGAGGGAATCTTTTCAAAGGACTTCTCGAGATATTGTTATGGTAATTATCGATTTTCCGATCACCCAGTATCAATCCACAGTATTCTCCCGACTACGGTAGCTACCGAATTGCGATTGTACACTCCCCCTTCTGATCTGAACTACTGAGAAACAGGCCCCTCTCGCTGTAATGTATTGATATTCAAGCTAAGAATGCGGAAGTGTACGGATTACTGTAGTTAGTCCTAATATCCGTAATTTTCTATCAGTAGTAGTTACTACGGGATGATCGAGTACTCTATATTATACTCTATATTACACTCACTCTCAACATCGAGTACCCGAGTCGGGTTTCGTGATCGATCGGGAATAGAGGGGTTATTTCTGACCGAGGCCTCGACTATCGGGTATTCTCGATTTTATCAACCCTACTCTATATCTTCTCATAACTCTCTCATTCTCTCTTTCGTGGCCTCTAGCCCTGATCAGATCGAAAACCGTTTAAGCCAATCACTAAATTTCCTATTACCAATTGTATCCCTCCCCCATTCCCATTGATTTCTTACAAAGGCTACGGTACGGATTAAGGTAGTCAAATTATCCCCCACTCTCGCTCCATATTTCTGTGTCCCCATTACGGTAGACTAGGATGTAGCTACAGTATTCCCATAGATGCCTCAACCTCCTTCTCATTCTCAGTGATTACGGTATATCCCTCCTCGCCCATTGAGATAACGCATCTCAATTATTAAAATGATCGTCATTATTGTCCACTAAATGATCTATCCGATATAAATTGTTCCCCCTTTCTATTAATTTCATTCACGCTAAGACTAAGGTAGTGAACGCATTACAGTAGGTTATTGATCCCCCAATATCAATCCATATTTCTGTATCCCGGTTACTCATCACTCAAATTCGTCCCCCCCCCCTTTTGGAAATTACTTTCTCAAGAACCGTAAAAATTCTACTCTAATTCATCCACTCTACCGTATCCTGTATCGATTATCTCTAACCATAGAGCTCGTCTACCTACAGTAGAGCAGTGATTACGGTATAACCCTTCACCCATTGATTTACCGTATCCCTCCTCAATCGATTCCTATTATTAATTGTCCCAAGCAGTTAAAATTGCGTGACTACAGTACTAGGATTACGGTAGCGCTCTCCTAGTTAACTATTCCTAATACGTTGCCTCTCGTGATCCGCTGCTTTCATTTCTAAGCGCAAAAATTCATTTCTAAGCGCAAAGTTAAATCATCCCTACCCCAATTATTTAGTACCGTACCCGCCCTTCCCCTTCCTATTGATTTTCCACAAAAGCTATTTGTCTTCTTGTCAAACATTGTCAGGTAAATTCTAAATCACGAACTGTTCTTGATGTCGTTCAATTGATAAAATCATACTGATCGATAACAACAACAAATCATATTTGATAAGAAGAAAATGA
>ABKE04000025.1:0-18876 GCA_000180635.4 Pristionchus pacificus
GCACATACGTGGCCCTGTTAGCTCAGTGGTAGAGCATCAGACTTTTAATCTGGAGGACGGTGGTTCGATTCCACTACGAGGCTTAACATTTTGTTTTATTTTACATGTCGTCCTCAATACATCAAGATACACGTCAAGAAACACAATAGGCACATACGTGAGCCCTGTTAGCTCAGTGGTAGAGCATCAGACTTTTAATCTTGAGGACGGTGGTTCGATTCCACTACGAGGCTTAACATTTTGTTTTTTTTTAACATGTCGTCCTCAATACATCAAGATACACGTCAAGAAACACAATAGGCACATACGTGAGCCCTGTTAGCTCAGTGGTAGAGCATCAGACTTTTAATCTGGAGGACGGTGGTTCGATTCCACTACGAGGCTTAACATTTTGTTTTATTTTAACATGTCGTCCTCAATACATCAAGATACACGTCAAGAAACACAATAGGCACATACGTGAGCCCTGTTAGCTCAGTGGTAGAGCATCAGACTTTTAATCTGGATGACGGTGGTTCGATTCCACTACGAGGCTTAACATTTTGTTTTATTTTAACATGTCGTCCTCAATACATCAAGATACACGTCAAGAAACACAATAGGCACATACGTGAGCCCTGTTAGCTCAGTGGTAGAGCATCAGACTTTTAATCTGGAGGACGGTGGTTCGATTCCACTACGAGGCTTAACATTTTGTTTTATTTTAACATGTCGTCCTCAATACATCAAGATACACGTCAAGAAACACAATAGGCACATACGTGAGCCCTGTTAGCTCAGTGGTAGAGCATCAGACTTTTAATCTGGAGGACGGTGGTTCGATTCCACTACGAGGCTTAACATTTTGTTTTATTTTAACATGTCGTCCTCAATACATCAAGATACACGTCAAGAAACACAATAGGCACATACGTGAGCCCTGTTAGCTCAGTGGTAGAGCATCAGACTTTTAATCTGGAGGACGGTGGTTCGATTCCACTACGAGGCTTAACATTTTGTTTTATTTTAACATGTCGTCCTCAATACATCAAGATACACGTCAAGAAACACAATAGGCACATACGTGAGCCCTGTTAGCTCAGTGGTAGAGCATCAGACTTTTAATCTGGAGGACGGTGGTTCGATTCCACTACGAGGCTTAACATTTTGTTTTATTTTAACATGTCGTCCTCAATACATCAAGATACACGTCAAGAAACACAATAGGCACATACGTGAGCCCTGTTAGCTCAGTGGTAGAGCATCAGACTTTTAATCTGGAGGACGGTGGTTCGATTCCACTACGAGGCTTAACATTTTGTTTTATTTTAACATGTCGTCCTCAATACATCAAGATACACGTCAAGAAACACAATAGGCACATACGTGAGCCCTGTTAGCTCAGTGGTAGAGCATCAGACTTTTAATCTGGAGGACGGTGGTTCGATTCCACTACGAGGCTTAACATTTTGTTTTATTTTAACATGTCGTCCTCAATACATCAAGATACACGTCAAGAAACACAATAGGCACATACGTGAGCCCTGTTAGCTCAGTGGTAGAGCATCAGACTTTTAATCTGGAGGACGGTGGTTCGATTCCACTACGAGGCTTAACATTTTGTTTTATTTTAACATGTCGTCCTCAATACATCAAGATACACGTCAAGAAACACAATAGGCACATACGTGAGCCCTGTTAGCTCAGTGGTAGAGCATCAGACTTTTAATCTGGAGGACGGTGGTTCGATTCCACTACGAGGCTTAACATTTTGTTTTATTTTAACATGTCGTCCTCAATACATCAAGATACACGTCAAGAAACACAATAGGCACATACGTGAGCCCTGTTAGCTCAGTGGTAGAGCATCAGACTTTTAATCTGGAGGACGGTGGTTCGATTCCACTACGAGGCTTAACATTTTGTTTTATTTTAACATGTCGTCCTCAATACATCAAGATACACGTCAAGAAACACAATAGGCACATACGTGAGCCCTGTTAGCTCAGTGGTAGAGCATCAGACTTTTAATCTGGAGGACGGTGGTTCGATTCCACTACGAGGCTTAACATTTTGTTTTATTTTAACATGTCGTCCTCAATACATCAAGATACACGTCAAGAAACACAATAGGCACATACGTGAGCCCTGTTAGCTCAGTGGTAGAGCATCAGACTTTTAATCTAGAGGACGGTGGTTCGATTCCACTACGAGGCTTAACATTTTGTTTTATTTTAACATGTCGTCCTCAATACATCAAGATACACGTCAAGAAACACAATAGGCACATACGTGAGCCCTGTTAGCTCAGTGGTAGAGCATCAGACTTTTAATCTGGAGGACGGTGGTTCGATTCCACTACGAGGCTTAACATTTTGTTTTATTTTAACATGTCGTCCTCAATACATCAAGATACACGTCAAGAAACACAATAGGCACATACGTGAGCCCTGTTAGCTCAGTGGTAAAGCATCAGACTTTTAATCTGGAGGACGGTGGTTCGATTCCACTACGAGGCTTAACATTTTGTTGTATTTTAACATGTCGTCCTCAATACATCAAGATACACGTCAAGAAACACAATAGGCACATACGTGAGCCCTGTTAGCTCAGTGGTAGAGCATAAGACTTTTAATCTGGAGGACGGTGGGTCGATTCCACTACGAGGCTTAACATTTTGTTTTATTTTAACATGTCGTCCTCAATACATCAAGATACACGTCAAGAAACACAATAGGCACATACGTGAGCCCTGTTAGCTCAGTGGTAGAGCATCAGACTTTTAATCTGGAGGACGGTGGTTCGATTCCACTACGAGGCTTAACATTTTGTTTTATTTTAACATGTCGTCCTCAATACATCAAGATACACGTCAAGAAACACAATAGGCACATACGTGAGCCCTGTTAGCTCAGTGGTAGAGCGTCAGACTTTTAATCTGGAGGACGGTGGTTCGATTCCACTACGAGGCTTAACATTTTGTTTTATTTTAAAATGTCGTCCTCAATACATCAAGATACACGTCAAGAAACACAATAGGCACATACGTGAGCCCTGTTAGCTCAGTGGTAGAGCATCAGACTTTTAATCTGGAGGACGGTGGTTCGATTCCACTACGAGGCTTAACATTTTGTTTTATTTTAACATGTCGTCCTCAATACATCAAGATACACGTCAAGAAACACAATAGGCACATACGTGAGCCCTGTTAGCTCAGTGGTAGAGCATCAGACTTTTAATCTGGAGGACGGTGGGTCGATTCCACTACGAGGCTTAACATTTGTTTTATTTTAACATGTCGTCCTCAATACATCAAGATACACGTCAAGAAACACAATAGGCACATACGTGAGCCCTGTTAGCTCAGTGGTAGAGCATCAGACTTTTAATCTGGAGGACGGTGGTTCGATTCCACTACGAGGCTTAACATTTTGTTTTATTTTAACATGTCGTCCTCAATACATCAAGATACACGTCAAAAAACACAATAGGCACATACGTGAGCCCTGTTAGCTCAGTGGTAGAGCATCAGACTTTTAATCTGGAGGACGGTGGTTCGATTCCACTACGAGGCTTAACATTTTGTTTTATTTTAACATGTCGTCCTCAATACATCAAGATACACGTCAAGAAACACAATAGGCACATACGTGAGCCCTGTTAGCTCAGTGGTAGAGCATCAGACTTTTAATCTGGAGGACGGTGGTTCGATTCCACTACGAGGCTTAACATTTTGTTTTATTTTTACATGTCGTCCTCAATACATCAAGATACACGTCAAGAAACACAATAGGCACATACGTGAGCCCTGTTAGCTCAGTGGTAGAGCGTCAGACTTTTAATCTGGAGGACGGTGGTTCGATTCCACTACGAGGCTTAACATTTTGTTTTATTTTAAAATGTCGTCCTCAATACATCAAGATACACGTCAAGAAACACAATAGGCACATACGTGAGCCCTGTTAGCTCAGTGGTAGAGCATCAGACTTTTAATCTGGAGGACGGTGGTTCGATTCCACTACGAGGCTTAACATTTTGTTTTATTTTAACATGTCGTCCTCAATACATCAAGATACACGTCAAGAAACACAATAGGCACATACGTGAGCCCTGTTAGCTCAGTGGTAGAGCATCAGACTTTTAATCTGGAGGACGGTGGGTCGATTCCACTACGAGGCTTAACATTTTGTTTTATTTTAACATGTCGTCCTCAATACATCAAGATACACGTCAAGAAACACAATAGGCCCATACGTGAGCCCTGTTAGCTCAGTGGTAGAGCGTCAGACTTTTAATCTGGAGGACGGTGGTTCGATTCCACTACGAGGCTTAACATTTTGTTTTATTTTAAAATGTCGTCCTCAATACATCAAGATACACGTCAAGAATCACAATAGGCACATACGTGAGCCCTGTTAGCTCAGTGGTATCATACCTTCAACTTTCAACGGTCGCATGAAAGACATGAAAGACGCTGAAACTTTCAACTTCTTTCAAAGCTTTTTTGAGCTTCCCAGCCATTTTGGCGCTATTTCCTTTTAAGTGTGTGTTCCCCATGCCCGATTGATTAGGACGGGCGGAAATAAACCCAAAATATTGCGTATTTAACGAGAATTGGGCTGTCGAAGGTTGAAAGCTCAAAGACCGGAATTTGTGGCGCCCAATTACGCGCCGGCTAAATAACGTGGCGCGCGCGGTTTTTGGATGACTCTGTTCAACCTCCCATATTTCGCTCATATTGATCGGTATTCTTGTTTACTTCGTGTTTTCTTGTTACGAAATGATTCCAGGGCCGGTGGGCACCGCCCCGCTCGATTTGTGGGCCGATTGGATGCGAGCGGACGTGCCCGTTGGCCGGTAAAGGTGAGTTTGGCCAATTTCAACTTTTGTTCAACTTTCCTTCATGCTTCAGTGACTTTTCCGCCTGCTTTCCCTTAAAATTTTATAATTTCCAAGTGTTTGATAGAAAGTGCATTGCTTCAGGCTCCGCAAGAGCCAGCCAGGAGGGCGCCAAGGGCGACTAGCGCCGTCTGGCGCGTAAAGATAAGTCATTTTACCTTATAAACTAATTTCGGGGTCCTTTCTTAGCTTGTTCCGAGTAATTTTCGATTGATTATGGTCCAAAACTGCTTAGATTCGGCGCGAATTCCCTTTGATAGGGAAATCTATATGTGTTTGTTCATTTTGGAGGGTTGAAACCGTCGTTCTCGAGTTTTTCGGTAGTTGCGATCGAACAATCGCTATCCCGTTGGATTTTGTATTGAATTTGTATATTATCGGTTCGATTCCTCTCTATCAACAATAGTTATATCCATTAATATTACTAAAATATAACATTGAGGTGATAATCATCAGCGGAGCAGAGAGGAGGACAATTGAAAGAGGAGCAACGGTTAGCTTCCTTTGGTATTTATTTACTTTTGTTCAATGAAATATGAGTATACTTGCGAAACGTAGCTGATAACTCATGTTTCTCGAGCTGCGGGGCTCATTGTCTGGGTATATTTATTTATGCAAGCGAGGAAACACTAATTCAAAGGGTGTACTTTATAAGGTTTTGTGGAAACGCGCATTTTTTTTGCCGATTTCTTGTTCAAATATGCAATTCAATTAGCGAAACACAATGAGCGTGTTCTTATCCAACAGCACGATAGACGTTAAAATGTTAGAAACCTGCTTATTCGGTGAAAGAAGGTCGAAACACTTGCAAATTGCTGCGTGGTAATACGTGTTTCCAATTTGAAATTCGTGAAATTAGATTAATATGATGATATAATTGCTTATCCTCTAATTTATTTGCATTGCAATATTCTTGTTCTTTCATAGGATAATGTGCTAATTTATTTTTTACTTTCCATTCTCACTCCAGGAGGCAACGTCGCTCGGCCGTCCGCCCCTCGGGATGCCCCTCCCCCTCTTCCTCTTCTACAATTCATCGGGGGAGGGGGGAGATTGATCAGATAAGTCGTTGTTACTGCATTTTCTTACAGCTCGAAGAGGGGAAATTGCCCACTTTTGATCAGGGGAAGAGGAAATATTTATCAGATAAGCTATTTATATATTTCAAAAGGGTATTTATTGATTAAAAATATATAAAATCTTTTTGGAGTTATCCAGTGAGGGAATGGTATAATTTTGACGATGAGAGATAGGAACAATATGATTGTGAACGCGATGCTTTGTGGTTAAGTTCCAGGCATTGGCGTCCAATGGCGTCGGTTCCCTACCCTCTTGGATGGAGGACAGACAGTAACAATCAGGTTAGATAATTTCTTGATTGTTATTTTAGTTTCTATTACATTTGAAGCGCAATTGAGCCAGGATTTGATAATGTGAAAGTACAAAGATCTTGTGATAATACTGTCCATATTACGGTTCGTAAGCTCCATTATTTATTATTCTGTGGCAGGCTCCTCGGTGCTGTGCTTCTCGATGGCGGTCTCGGCCTGCCGCCCGCCACGCCTACCTTCTCTTCATTTTCTTCTTATCAAATATGATTTGTTGTTGTTTATCGATCAGTATGATTTTATCAATTGAACGACATCAAGAACAGTTCGTGATTTAGAATTTACCTGACAATGTTTGACAAGAAGACAAATAGCTTTTGTGGAAAATCAATAGGAAGGGGAAGGGCGGGTACGGTACTAAATAATTGGGGTAGGGATGATTTAACTTTGCGCTTAGAAATGAATTTTTGCGCTTAGAAATGAAAGCAGCGGATCACGAGAGGCAACGTATTAGGAATAGTTAACTAGGAGAGCGCTACCGTAATCCTAGTACTGTAGTCACGCAATTTTAACTGCTTGGGACAATTAATAATAGGAATCGATTGAGGAGGGATACGGTAAATCAATGGGTGAAGGGTTATACCGTAATCACTGCTCTACTGTAGGTAGACGAGCTCTATGGTTAGAGATAATCGATACAGGATACGGTAGAGTGGATGAATTAGAGTAGAATTTTTACGGTTCTTGAGAAAGTAATTTCCAAAGGGGGGGGGGACGAATTTGAGTGATGAGTAACCGGGATACAGAAATATGGATTGATATTGGGGGATCAATAACCTACTGTAATGCGTTCACTACCTTAGTCTTAGCGTGAATGAAATTAATAGAAAGGGGGAACAATTGATAGATCATTTAGTGGACAATAATGAGTATCGTAAATGGTAGGATACGGTAGGAGGGACGTATTGTAATCTCTGTAATCACGCGCTATGGTTGGCGATAATCGATAGATATATGAGGGGCACGGTGGGACGTACCGTAATCTGCGAACTACTGTAGGCAAGTTACGGAATAGGATGGGATTAGGGCAAGAAATAACAATGTGATTGATACCGTGATCTAATCCTCCCTACTCAAAGTCGTTGTCCCCATGATACATGTCAGAGAAGTCGGAGTATTCGGTCATCTCTCGTCTTCTCCTGTCTCTGCCTCCATCGTCCATCATCATTTCCTCCTCCATTCCTCCTCCACACTGATCCATCTCCTCCTCCACGGGTTGACTGCCTCTCGAAGGATCGGAGTTCGATCGTTGTCGATCATGGATAGGAGGGAATCTTTTCAAAGGACTTCTCGAGATATTGTTATGGTAATTATCGATTTTCCGATCACCCAGTATCAATCCACAGTATTCTCCCGACTACGGTAGCTACCGAATTGCGATTGTACACTCCCCCTTCTGATCTGAACTACTGAGAAACAGGCCCCTCTCGCTGTAATGTATTGATATTCAAGCTAAGAATGCGGAAGTGTACGGATTACTGTAGTTAGTCCTAATATCCGTAATTTTCTATCAGTAGTAGTTACTACGGGATGATCGAGTACTCTATATTATACTCTATATTACACTCACTCTCAACATCGAGTACCCGAGTCGGGTTTCGTGATCGATCGGGAATAGAGGGGTTATTTCTGACCGAGGCCTCGACTATCGGGTATTCTCGATTTTATCAACCCTACTCTATATCTTCTCATAACTCTCTCATTCTCTCTTTCGTGGCCTCTAGCCCTGATCAGATCGAAAACCGTTTAAGCCAATCACTAAATTTCCTATTACCAATTGTATCCCTCCCCCATTCCCATTGATTTCTTACAAAGGCTACGGTACGGATTAAGGTAGTCAAATTATCCCCCACTCTCGCTCCATATTTCTGTGTCCCCATTACGGTAGACTAGGATGTAGCTACAGTATTCCCATAGATGCTCAACCTCCTTCTCATTCTCAGTGATTACGGTATATCCCTCCTCGCCCATTGAGATAACGCATCTCAATTATTAAAATGATCGTCATTATTGTCCACTAAATGATCTATCCGATATAAATTGTTCCCCCTTTCTATTAATTTCATTCACGCTAAGACTAAGGTAGTGAACGCATTACAGTAGGTTATTGATCCCCCAATATCAATCCATATTTCTGTATCCCGGTTACTCATCACTCAAATTCGTCCCCCCCCCCTTTTGGAAATTACTTTCTCAAGAACCGTAAAAATTCTACTCTAATTCATCCACTCTACCGTATCCTGTATCGATTATCTCTAACCATAGAGCTCGTCTACCTACAGTAGAGCAGTGATTACGGTATAACCCTTCACCCATTGATTTACCGTATCCCTCCTCAATCGATTCCTATTATTAATTGTCCCAAGCAGTTAAAATTGCGTGACTACAGTACTAGGATTACGGTAGCGCTCTCCTAGTTAACTATTCCTAATACGTTGCCTCTCGTGATCCGCTGCTTTCATTTCTAAGCGCAAAAATTCATTTCTAAGCGCAAAGTTAAATCATCCCTACCCCAATTATTTAGTACCGTACCCGCCCTTCCCCTTCCTATTGATTTTCCACAAAAGCTATTTGTCTTCTTGTCAAACATTGTCAGGTAAATTCTAAATCACGAACTGTTCTTGATGTCGTTCAATTGATAAAATCATACTGATCGATAAACAACAACAAATCATATTTGATAAGAAGAAAATGAAGAGAAGGTAGGCGTGGCGGGCGGCAGGCCGAGACCGCCATCGAGAAGCACAGCACCGAGGAGCCTGCCACAGAATAATAAATAATGGAGCTTACGAACCGTAATATGGACAGTATTATCACAAGATCTTTGTACTTTCACATTATCAAATCCTGGCTCAATTGCGCTTCAAATGTAATAGAAACTAAAATAACAATCAAGAAATTATCAAACCTGATTGTCACTGTCTGTCCTCCATCCAAGAGGGTAGGGAACCGACGCCATTGGACGCCAATGCCTGGAACTTAACCACAAAGCATCGCGTTCACAATCATATTGTTCCTATCTCTCATCGTCAAAATAATACCATTCCCTCACTGGATAACTCCAAAAAGATTTTATATATTTTTAATCAATAAATACCCTTTTGAAATATATAAATAGCTTATCTGATCAATCTCCCCCCTCCCCCGATGAATTGTAGAAGAGGAAGAGGGGGAGGGGCATCCCGAGGGGCGGACGGCCGAGCGACGTTGCCTCCTGGAGTGAGAATGGAAAGTAAAAAATAAATTAGCACATTATCCTATGAAAGAACAAGAATATTGCAATGCAAATAAATTAGAGGATAAGCAATTATATCATCATATTAATCTAATTTCACGAATTTCAAATTGGAAACACGTATTACCACGCAGCAATTTGCAAGTATTTCGACCTTCTTTCACCGAATAAGCAGGTTTCTAACATTTTAACGTCTATCGTGCTGTTGGATAAGAACACGCTCATTGTGTTTCGCTAATTGAATTGCATATTTGAACAAGAAATCGGCAAAAAAAATGCGCGTTTCCACAAAACCTTATAAAGTACACCCTTTGAATTAGTGTTTCCTCGCTTGCATAAATAAATATACCCAGACAATGAGCCCCGCAGCTCGAGAAACATGAGTTATCAGCTACGTTTCGCAAGTATACTCATATTTCATTGAACAAAAGTAAATAAATACCAAAGGAAGCTAACCGTTGCTCCTCTTTCAATTGTCCTCCTCTCTGCTCCGCTGATGATTATCACCTCAATGTTATATTTTAGTAATATTAATGGATATAACTATTGTTGATAGAGAGGAATCGAACCGATAATATACAAATTCAATACAAAATCCAACGGGATAGCGATTGTTCGATCGCAACTACCGAAAAACTCGAGAACGACGGTTTCAACCCTCCAAAATGAACAAACACATATAGATTTCCCTATCAAAGGGAATTCGCGCCGAATCTAAGCAGTTTTGGACCATAATCAATCGAAAATTACTCGGAACAAGCTAAGAAAGGACCCCGAAATTAGTTTATAAGGTAAAATGACTTATCTTTACGCGCCAGACGGCGCTAGTCGCCCTTGGCGCCCTCCTGGCTGGCTCTTGCGGAGCCTGAAGCAATGCACTTTCTATCAAACACTTGGAAATTATAAAATTTTAAGGGAAAGCAGGCGGAAAAGTCACTGAAGCATGAAGGAAAGTTGAACAAAAGTTGAAATTGGCCAAACTCACCTTTACCGGCCAACGGGCACGTCCGCTCGCATCCAATCGGCCCACAAATCGAGCGGGGCGGTGCCCACCGGCCCTGGAATCATTTCGTAACAAGAAAACACGAAGTAAACAAGAATACCGATCAATATGAGCGAAATATGGGAGGTTGAACAGAGTCATCCAAAAACCGCGCGCGCCACGTTATTTAGCCGGCGCGTAATTGGGCGCCACAAATTCCGGTCTTTGAGCTTTCAACCTTCGACAGCCCAATTCTCGTTAAATACGCAATATTTTGGGTTTATTTCCGCCCGTCCTAATCAATCGGGCATGGGGAACACACACTTAAAAGGAAATAGCGCCAAAATGGCTTGGAAGCACAAAAAAGCTTTGAAAGAAGTTGAAAGTTTCAGCGTCTTTCATGTCTTTAATGCGACCGTTGAAAGTTGAAGGTATGATAGAGCATCAGACTTTTAATCTGGAGGACGGTGGTTCGATTCCACTACGAGGCTTAACATTTTGTTTTATTTTAACATGTCGTCCTCAATACATCAAGATACACGTCAAGAAACACAATAGGCACATACGTGAGCCCTGTTAGCTCAGTGGTAGAGCATCAGACTTTTAATCTGGAGGACGGTGGTTCGATTCCACTACGAGGCTTAACATTTTGTTTTATTTTTAACATGTCGTCCTCAATACATCAAGATACACGTCAAGAAACACAATAGGCACATACGTGAGCCCTGTTAGCTCAGTGGTAGAGCATCAGACTTTTAATCTGGAGGACGGTGGTTCGATTCCACTACGAGGCTTAACATTTTGTTTTATTTTAACATGTCGTCCTCAATACATCAAGATACACGTCAAGAAACACAATAGGCACATACGTGAGCCCTGTTAGCTCAGTGGTAGAGCATCAGACTTTTAATCTGGAGGACGGTGGTTCGATTCCACTACGAGGCTTAACATTTTGTTTTATTTTAACATGTCGTCCTCAATACATCAAGATACACGTCAAGAAACACAATAGGCACATACGTGAGCCCTGTTAGCTCAGTGGTAGAGCATCAGACTTTTAATCTGGAGGACGGTGGTTCGATTCCACTACGAGGCTTAACATTTTGTTTTATTTTTACATGTCGTCCTCAATACATCAAGATACACGTCAAGAAACACAATAGGCACATACGTGAGCCCTGTTAGCTCAGTGGTAGAGCATCAGACTTTTAATCTGGAGGACGGTGGTTCGATTCCACTACGAGGCTTAACATTTTGTTTTATTTTAACATGTCGTCCTCAATACATCAAGATACACGTCAAGAAACACAATAGGCACATACGTGAGCCCTGTTAGCTCAGTGGTAGAGCATCAGACTTTTAATCTGGAGGACGGTGGTTCGATTCCACTACGAGGCTTAACATTTTGTTTTATTTTAACATGTCGTCCTCAATACATCAAGATACACGTCAAGAAACACAATAGGCACATACGTGAGCCCTGTTAGCTCAGTGGTAGAGCATCAGACTTTTAATCTGGAGGACGGTGGTTCGATTCCACTACGAGGCTTAACATTTTGTTTTATTTTAACATGTCGTCCTCAATACATCAAGATACACGTCAAGAAACACAATAGGCACATACGTGAGCCCTGTTAGCTCAGTGGTAGAGCATCAGACTTTTAATCTGGAGGACGGTGGTTCGATTCCACTACGAGGCTTAACATTTTGTTTTATTTTAACATGTCGTCCTCAATACATCAAGATACACGTCAAGAAACACAATAGGCACATACGTGAGCCCTGTTAGCTCAGTGGTAGAGCATCAGACTTTTAATCTGGAGGACGGTGGTTCGATTCCACTACGAGGCTTAACATTTTGTTTTATTTTAACATGTCGTCCTCAATACATCAAGATACACGTCAAGAAACACAATAGGCACATACGTGAGCCCTGTTAGCTCAGTGGTAGAGCATCAGACTTTTAATCTGGAGGACGGTGGTTCGATTCCACTACGAGGCTTAACATTTTGTTTTATTTTAACATGTCGTCCTCAATACATCAAGATACACGTCAAGAAACACAATAGGCACATACGTGAGCCCTGTTAGCTCAGTGGTAGAGCATCAGACTTTTAATCTGGAGGACGGTGGTTCGATTCCACTACGAGGCTTAACATTTTGTTTTATTTTAACATGTCGTCCTCAATACATCAAGATACACGTCAAGAAACACAATAGGCACATACGTGAGCCCTGTTAGCTCAGTGGTAGAGCATCAGACTTTTAATCTGGAGGACGGTGGTTCGATTCCACTACGAGGCTTAACATTTTGTTTTATTTTAACATGTCGTCCTCAATACATCAAGATACACGTCAAGAAACACAATAGGCACATACGTGAGCCCTGTTAGCTCAGTGGTAGAGCATCAGACTTTTAATCTGGAGGACGGTGGTTCGATTCCACTACGAGGCTTAACATTTTGTTTTATTTTAACATGTCGTCCTCAATACATCAAGATACACGTCAAGAAACACAATAGGCACATACGTGAGCCCTGTTAGCTCAGTGGTAGAGCATCAGACTTTTAATCTGGAGGACGGTGGTTCGATTCCACTACGAGGCTTAACATTTTGTTTTATTTTAACATGTCGTCCTCAATACATCAAGATACACGTCAAGAAACACAATAGGCACATACGTGAGCCCTGTTAGCTCAGTGGTAGAGCATCAGACTTTTAATCTGGAGGACGGTGGTTCGATTCCACTACGAGGCTTAACATTTTGTTTTATTTTAACATGTCGTCCTCAATACATCAAGATACACGTCAAGAAACACAATAGGCACATACGTGAGCCCTGTTAGCTCAGTGGTAGAGCATCAGACTTTTAATCTGGAGGACGGTGGTTCGATTCCACTACGAGGCTTAACATTTTGTTTTATTTTAACATGTCGTCCTCAATACATCAAGATACACGTCAAGAAACACAATAGGCACATACGTGAGCCCTGTTAGCTCAGTGGTAGAGCATCAGACTTTTAATCTGGAGGACGGTGGTTCGATTCCACTACGAGGCTTAACATTTTGTTTTATTTTAACATGTCGTCCTCAATACATCAAGATACACGTCAAGAAACACAATAGGCACATACGTGAGCCCTGTTAGCTCAGTGGTAGAGCATCAGACTTTTAATCTGGAGGACGGTGGTTCGATTCCACTACGAGGCTTAACATTTTGTTTTATTTTAACATGTCGTCCTCAATACATCAAGATACACGTCAAGAAACACAATAGGCACATACGTGAGCCCTGTTAGCTCAGTGGTAGAGCATCAGACTTTTAATCTGGAGGACGGTGGTTCGATTCCACTACGAGGCTTAACATTTTGTTTTATTTTAACATGTCGTCCTCAATACATCAAGATACACGTCAAGAAACACAATAGGCACATACGTGAGCCCTGTTAGCTCAGTGGTAGAGCATCAGACTTTTAATCTGGAGGACGGTGGTTCGATTCCACTACGAGGCTTAACATTTTGTTTTATTTTAACATGTCGTCCTCAATACATCAAGATACACGTCAAGAAACACAATAGGCACATACGTGAGCCCTGTTAGCTCAGTGGTAGAGCATCAGACTTTTAATCTGGAGGACGGTGGTTCGATTCCACTACGAGGCTTAACATTTTGTTTTATTTTAACATGTCGTCCTCAATACATCAAGATACACGTCAAGAAACACAATAGGCACATACGTGAGCCCTGTTAGCTCAGTGGTAGAGCATCAGACTTTTAATCTGGAGGACGGTGGTTCGATTCCACTACGAGGCTTAACATTTTGTTTTATTTTAACATGTCGTCCTCAATACATCAAGATACACGTCAAGAAACACAATAGGCACATACGTGAGCCCTGTTAGCTCAGTGGTAGAGCATCAGACTTTTAATCTGGAGGACGGTGGTTCGATTCCACTACGAGGCTTAACATTTTGTTTTATTTTAACATGTCGTCCTCAATACATCAAGATACACGTCAAGAAACACAATAGGCACATACGTGAGCCCTGTTAGCTCAGTGGTAGAGCATCAGACTTTTAATCTGGAGGACGGTGGTTCGATTCCACTACGAGGCTTAACATTTTGTTTTATTTTAACATGTCGTCCTCAATACATCAAGATACACGTCAAGAAACACAATAGGCACATACGTGAGCCCTGTTAGCTCAGTGGTAGAGCATCAGACTTTTAATCTGGAGGACGGTGGTTCGATTCCACTACGAGGCTTAACATTTTGTTTTATTTTAACATGTCGTCCTCAATACATCAAGATACACGTCAAGAAACACAATAGGCACATACGTGAGCCCTGTTAGCTCAGTGGTAGAGCATCAGACTTTTAATCTGGAGGACGGTGGTTCGATTCCACTACGAGGCTTAACATTTTGTTTTATTTTAACATGTCGTCCTCAATACATCAAGATACACGTCAAGAAACACAATAGGCACATACGTGAGCCCTGTTAGCTCAGTGGTAGAGCATCAGACTTTTAATCTGGAGGACGGTGGTTCGATTCCACTACGAGGCTTAACATTTTGTTTTATTTTAACATGTCGTCCTCAATACATCAAGATACACGTCAAGAAACACAATAGGCACATACGTGAGCCCTGTTAGCTCAGTGGTAGAGCATCAGACTTTTAATCTGGAGGACGGTGGTTCGATTCCACTACGAGGCTTAACATTTTGTTTTATTTTAACATGTCGTCCTCAATACATCAAGATACACGTCAAGAAACACAATAGGCACATACGTGAGCCCTGTTAGCTCAGTGGTAGAGCATCAGACTTTTAATCTGGAGGACGGTGGTTCGATTCCACTACGAGGCTTAACATTTTGTTTTATTTTAACATGTCGTCCTCAATACATCAAGATACACGTCAAGAAACACAATAGGCACATACGTGAGCCCTGTTAGCTCAGTGGTAGAGCATCAGACTTTTAATCTGGAGGACGGTGGTTCGATTCCACTACGAGGCTTAACATTTTGTTTTATTTTAACATGTCGTCCTCAATACATCAAGATACACGTCAAGAAACACAATAGGCACATACGTGAGCCCTGTTAGCTCAGTGGTAGAGCATCAGACTTTTAATCTGGAGGACGGTGGTTCGATTCCACTACGAGGCTTAACATTTTGTTTTATTTTAACATGTCGTCCTCAATACATCAAGATACACGTCAAGAAACACAATAGGCACATACGTGAGCCCTGTTAGCTCAGTGGTAGAGCATCAGACTTTTAATCTGGAGGACGGTGGTTCGATTCCACTACGAGGCTTAACATTTTGTTTTATTTTAACATGTCGTCCTCAATACATCAAGATACACGTCAAGAAACACAATAGGCACATACGTGAGCCCTGTTAGCTCAGTGGTAGAGCATCAGACTTTTAATCTGGAGGACGGTGGTTCGATTCCACTACGAGGCTTAACATTTTGTTTTATTTTAACATGTCGTCCTCAATACATCAAGATACACGTCAAGAAACACAATAGGCACATACGTGAGCCCTGTTAGCTCAGTGGTAGAGCATCAGACTTTTAATCTGGAGGACGGTGGTTCGATTCCACTACGAGGCTTAACATTTTGTTTTATTTTAACATGTCGTCCTCAATACATCAAGATACACGTCAAGAAACACAATAGGCACATACGTGAGCCCTGTTAGCTCAGTGGTAGAGCATCAGACTTTTAATCTGGAGGACGGTGGTTCGATTCCACTACGAGGCTTAACATTTTGTTTTATTTTAACATGTCGTCCTCAATACATCAAGATACACGTCAAGAAACACAATAGGCACATACGTGAGCCCTGTTAGCTCAGTGGTAGAGCATCAGACTTTTAATCTGGAGGACGGTGGTTCGATTCCACTACGAGGCTTAACATTTTGTTTTATTTTAACATGTCGTCCTCAATACATCAAGATACACGTCAAGAAACACAATAGGCACATACGTGAGCCCTGTTAGCTCAGTGGTAGAGCATCAGACTTTTAATCTGGAGGACGGTGGTTCGATTCCACTACGAGGCTTAACATTTTGTTTTATTTTAACATGTCGTCCTCAATACATCAAGATACACGTCAAGAAACACAATAGGCACATACGTGAGCCCTGTTAGCTCAGTGGTAGAGCATCAGACTTTTAATCTGGAGGACGGTGGTTCGATTCCACTACGAGGCTTAACATTTTGTTTTATTTTAACATGTCGTCCTCAATACATCAAGATACACGTCAAGAAACACAATAGGCACATACGTGAGCCCTGTTAGCTCAGTGGTAGAGCATCAGACTTTTAATCTGGAGGACGGTGGTTCGATTCCACTACGAGGCTTAACATTTTGTTTTATTTTAACATGTCGTCCTCAATACATCAAGATACACGTCAAGAAACACAATAGGCACATACGTGAGCCCTGTTAGCTCAGTGGTAGAGCATCAGACTTTTAATCTGGAGGACGGTGGTTCGATTCCACTACGAGGCTTAACATTTTGTTTTATTTTAACATGTCGTCCTCAATACATCAAGATACACGTCAAGAAACACAATAGGCACATACGTGAGCCCTGTTAGCTCAGTGGTAGAGCATCAGACTTTTAATCTGGAGGACGGTGGTTCGATTCCACTACGAGGCTTAACATTTTGTTTTATTTTAACATGTCGTCCTCAATACATCAAGATACACGTCAAGAAACACAATAGGCACATACGTGAGCCCTGTTAGCTCAGTGGTAGAGCATCAGACTTTTAATCTGGAGGACGGTGGTTCGATTCCACTACGAGGCTTAACATTTTGTTTTATTTTAACATGTCGTCCTCAATACATCAAGATACACGTCAAGAAACACAATAGGCACATACGTGAGCCCTGTTAGCTCAGTGGTAGAGCATCAGACTTTTAATCTGGAGGACGGTGGTTCGATTCCACTACGAGGCTTAACATTTTGTTTTATTTTAACATGTCGTCCTCAATACATCAAGATACACGTCAAGAAACACAATAGGCACATACGTGAGCCCTGTTAGCTCAGTGGTAGAGCATCAGACTTTTAATCTGGAGGACGGTGGTTCGATTCCACTACGAGGCTTAACATTTTGTTTTATTTTAACATGTCGTCCTCAATACATCAAGATACACGTCAAGAAACACAATAGGCACATACGTGAGCCCTGTTAGCTCAGTGGTAGAGCATCAGACTTTTAATCTGGAGGACGGTGGTTCGATTCCACTACGAGGCTTAACATTTTGTTTTATTTTAACATGTCGTCCTCAATACATCAAGATACACGTCAAGAAACACAATAGGCACATACGTGAGCCCTGTTAGCTCAGTGGTAGAGCATCAGACTTTTAATCTGGAGGACGGTGGTTCGATTCCACTACGAGGCTTAACATTTTGTTTTATTTTAACATGTCGTCCTCAATACATCAAGATACACGTCAAGAAACACAATAGGCACATACGTGAGCCCTGTTAGCTCAGTGGTAGAGCATCAGACTTTTAATCTGGAGGACGGTGGTTCGATTCCACTACGAGGCTTAACATTTTGTTTTATTTTAACATGTCGTCCTCAATACATCAAGATACACGTCAAGAAACACAATAGGCACATACGTGAGCCCTGTTAGCTCAGTGGTAGAGCATCAGACTTTTAATCTGGAGGACGGTGGTTCGATTCCACTACGAGGCTTAACATTTTGTTTTATTTTAACATGTCGTCCTCAATACATCAAGATACACGTCAAGAAACACAATAGGCACATACGTGAGCCCTGTTAGCTCAGTGGTAGAGCATCAGACTTTTAATCTGGAGGACGGTGGTTCGATTCCACTACGAGGCTTAACATTTTGTTTTATTTTAACATGTCGTCCTCAATACATCAAGATACACGTCAAGAAACACAATAGGCACATACGTGAGCCCTGTTAGCTCAGTGGTAGAGCATCAGACTTTTAATCTGGAGGACGGTGGTTCGATTCCACTACGAGGCTTAACATTTTGTTTTATTTTAACATGTCGTCCTCAATACATCAAGATACACGTCAAGAAACACAATAGGCACATACGTGAGCCCTGTTAGCTCAGTGGTAGAGCATCAGACTTTTAATCTGGAGGACGGTGGTTCGATTCCACTACGAGGCTTAACATTTTGTTTTATTTTAACATGTCGTCCTCAATACATCAAGATACACGTCAAGAAACACAATAGGCACATACGTGAGCCCTGTTAGCTCAGTGGTAGAGCATCAGACTTTTAATCTGGAGGACGGTGGTTCGATTCCACTACGAGGCTTAACATTTTGTTTTATTTTAACATGTCGTCCTCAATACATCAAGATACA
>ABKE04000037.1:0-56574 GCA_000180635.4 Pristionchus pacificus
AAAATTCTGTTTGAAATACAACACAAAATTGTATCTGGTTTTCCTTAGGAATTTTCGATGTTTAAGGATCTCGTAAATATGGATTTACCGTACCTCGAATAGCGATTTGGGCTTCTAGGCTCGGAATGTGCGGGATGTTTTGGAATCGATTAGGAAAAATTCTGTTTGAAATACAACACAAAATTGTATCTGGTTTCCTTAGGATTTTCGATGTTTAAGGAATCTCGTAAAATTGAGTTACCGTACCTCGAATAGCGATTGGGCTTCTAGGGCTCGGAATGATGCGGAATGTTTGGAATCGATTAGGAAAATTCTGTTTGAAAATACAACCAAAATTGTATCTGGTTTCCTTAGGAATTTTCGATGTTTAAGGAATCTCGTAAAATATTGAGTTACCGTACCTCGAATAGCGATTTGGGCTTCTAGGGCTCGATTGAGGCGGATGTTTTGGAATCGATTAGGAAAATTCTGTTTGAAAATACAACACAAAATTGTATCTGGTTTCCTTAGGAATTTTCGATGTTTAAGGAATCTCGTAAATATTGAGTTACCGTACCTCGAATAGCGATTTGGGCTTCTAGGGCTCGGAATGATGCGGGATGTTTTGGAATCGATTAGGAAAAATTCTGTTTGAAAATACAACACAAAATTGTATCTGGTTTCCTTAGGAATTTTCGATGTTTAAGGAATCTCGTAAAAAATTGAGTTACCGTACCTCGAATAGCGATTTGGGCTTCTAGGGCTCGGAATGATGCGGGATGTTTGGAATCGATTAGGAAAATTCTGTTTGAAAATACAACACCAAACGGTAAATGGTTCAAAATATAATTAAAAAAATATTAATTAAAATTTAAATCAGTTTAGTGATTCGCAGACGTACCGTAATCTAAATAGCGATTTGGGCTTCTAGGGCTCGGAATGATGCGGATGTTTTGGAATCGATTAGGAAAAAATTCTGTTGAAAATACAACACAAAATTGTATCTGGTTTCCTTAGGAATTTTCGATGTTTAAGGAATCTCGTAAAATATTGAGTTACCGTACCTCGAATAGCGATTTGGGCTTCTAGGGCTCGGAATGATGCGGAATGTTTTGGAATCGATTAGGAAAATTCTGTTTGAAAATACAACACAAAATTGTATCTGTTTCCTTAGGAATTTTCGATGTTTAAGGAATCTCGTAAAATATTGAGTTACCGTACCTCGAATAGCGATTTGGGCTTCTAGGGCTCGGAATGATGCGGAATGTTTTGGAATCGATTAGGAAAAATTCTGTTTGAAAATACAACACAAAATTGTATCTGGTTTCCTTAGGAATTTTCGATGTTTAAGGAATCTCGTAAAATATTGAGTTACCGTACCTCGAATAGCGATTTGGGCTTCTAGGGCTCGGAATGATGCGGAATGTTTTGGAATCGATTAGGAAAAATTCTGTTTGAAAATACAACACAAAATTGTATCTGGTTTCCTTAGGAATTTTCGATGTTTAAGGAATCTCGTAAAATATTGAGTTACCGTACCTCGAATAGCGATTTGGGCTTCTAGGGCTCGGAATGATGCGGAATGTTTTGGAATCGATTAGGAAAAATTCTGTTTGAAAATACAACACAAAATTGTATCTGGTTTCCTTAGGAATTTTCGATGTTTAAGGAATCTCGTAAAATATTGAGTTACCGTACCTCGAATAGCGATTTGGGCTTCTAGGGCTCGGAATGATGCGGGATGTTTTGGAATCGATTAGGAAAATTCTGTTTGAAAATACAACACAAAATTGTATCTGGTTTCCTTAGGAATTTTCGATGTTTAAGGAATCTCGTAAAATATTGAGTTACCGTACCTCGAATAGCGATTTGGGCTTCTAGGGCTCGGAATGATGCGGGATGTTTTGGAATCGATTAGGAAAAATTCTGTTTGAAAATACAACACAAAATTGTATCTGGTTTCCTTAGGAATTTTCGATGTTTAAGGAATCTCGTAAAATATTGAGTTACCGTACCTCGAATAGCGATTTGGGCTTCTAGGCTCGGAATGATGCGGGATGTTTTTGGAATCGATTAGGAAAATTCTGTTTGAAAATACAACACAAAATTGTATCTGGTTTCCTTAGGAATTTTCGATGTTTAGGAATCTCGTAAAATATTGAGTTACCGGTACCTCGACTAGCGATTGGGCTTCTAGGGCTCGGAATGATGCGGATGTTTTGGAATCGATTAGGAAAAATTCTGTTTGAAAAATACAACACAAAATTGTATCTGGTTTCCTTAGGAATTTTCGATGTTTAAGGAATCTCGTAAAATATGAGTTACCGTACCTCGAATAGCGATTTGGGCTTCTAGGGCTCGAATGATGCGGATGTTTTGAATCGATTAGGAAAAATTCTGTTTGAAAATACAACACAAAATTGTATCTGGTTTCCTTAGGAATTTTCGATGTTTAAGGAATCTCGTAAAATATTGAGTTACCGTACCTCGAATAGCGATTTGGGCTTCTAGGGCTCGGAATGATGCGGGATGTTTTGGAATCGATTAGGAAAAATTCTGTTTGAAAATACAACACAAAATTGTATCTGGTTTCCTTAGGAATTTTCGATGTTTAAGGAATCTCGTAAAATATTGAGTTACCGTACCTCGAATAGCGATTTGGGCTTCTAGGGCTCGGAATGATGCGGGATGTTTTGGAATCGATTAGGAAAAATTCTGTTTGAAAATACAACACAAAATTGTATCTGGTTTCCTTAGGAATTTTCGATGTTTAAGGAATCTCGTAAAATATTGAGTTACCGTACCTCGAATAGCGATTTGGGCTTCTAGGGCTCGGAATGATGCGGGATGTTTTGGAATCGATTAGGAAAATTCTGTATGAAAATACAACACCAAACGGTGCAAAATGGTAGCAAAATATAATTAAAAAATATTAATTAAAATTTAAATCAGTTAGTGATTCGCAGACGTACCGTAATCTCAAATAGCGATTTGGGCTTCTAGGGCTCGGAATGATGCGGAATGTTTTGGAATCGATTAGGAAAATTCTGTTTGAAAATACAACACAAAATTGTATCTGGTTTCCTTAGGAATTTTCGATGTTTAAGGAATCTCGTAAAATATTGAGTTACCGTACCTCGAATAGCGATTTGGGCTTCTAGGGCTCGGAATGATGCGGATGTTTTGGAATCGATTAGGAAAAATTCTGTTTGAAAATACAACACAAATTGTATCTGGTTTCCTTAGGAATTTTCGATGTTTAAGGAATCTCGTAAAATATTGAGTTACCGTACCTCGAATAGCGATTTGGGCTTCTAGGGCTCGGAATGATGCGGGAATGTTTTGGAATCGATTAGGAAAAATTCTGTTTGAAAATACAACACAAAATTGTATCTGGTTTCCTTAGGAATTTTCGATGTTTAAGGAATCTCGTAAAATATTGAGTTACCGTACCTCGAATAGCGATTTGGGCTTCTAGGGCTCGGAATGATGCGGGATGTTTTGGAATCGATTAGGAAAATTCTGTATGAAAATACAACCCAAACGGTGCAAAATGGTTAGCAAAATAATATTAAAAAATAATTAATTAAAATTTAAATCAGTTAGTGATTCGCAGACGTACCGTAATCTCAAATAGCGATTTGGGCTTCTAGGGCTCGGAATGATGCGGAATGTTTTGGAATCGATTAGGAAAAATTCTGTTTGAAAATACAACACAAAATTGTATCTGGTTTCCTTAGGAATTTTCGATGTTTAAGGAATCTCGTAAAATATTGAGTTACCGTACCTCGAATAGCGATTTGGGCTTCTAGGGCTCGGAATGATGCGGAATGTTTTGGAATCGATTAGGAAAAATTCTGTTTGAAAATACAACACAAAATTGTATCTGGTTTCCTTAGGAATTTTCGATGTTTAAGGAATCTCGTAAAATATTGAGTTACCGTACCTCGAATAGCGATTTGGGCTTCTAGGGCTCGGAATGATGCGGGATGTTTTGGAATCGATTAGGAAAAATTCTGTTTGAAAATACAACACAAAATTGTATCTGGTTTCCTTAGGAATTTTCGATGTTTAAGGAATCTCGTAAAATATTGAGTTACCGTACCTCGAATAGCGATTTGGGCTTCTAGGGCTCGGAATGATGCGGGATGTTTTGGAATCGATTAGGAAAAATTCTGTTTGAAAATACAACACAAAATTGTATCTGGTTTCCTTAGGAATTTTCGATGTTTAAGGAATCTCGTAAAATATTGAGTTACCGTACCTCGAATAGCGATTTGGGCTTCTAGGGCTCGGAATGATGCGGGATGTTTTGGAATCGATTAGGAAAATTCTGTATGAAAATACAACACCAAACGGTGCAAAATGGTAGCAAAATATAATTAAAAAATAATTAATTAAAATTTAAATCAGTTAGTGATTCGCAGACGTACCGTAATCTCAAATAGCGATTTGGGCTTCTAGGGCTCGGAATGATGCGGAATGTTTTGGAATCGATTAGGAAAAATTCTGTTTGAAAATACAACACAAAATTGTATCTGGTTTCCTTAGGAATTTTCGATGTTTAAGGAATCTCGTAAAATATTGAGTTACCGTACCTCGAATAGCGATTTGGGCTTCTAGGGCTCGGAATGATGCGGGATGTTTTGGAATCGATTAGGAAAATTCTGTTTGAAAATACAACACAAAATTGTATCTGGTTTCCTTAGGAATTTTCGATGTTTAAGGAATCTCGTAAAATATTGAGTTACCGTACCTCGAATAGCGATTTGGGCTTCTAGGGCTCGGAATGATGCGGGATGTTTTGGAATCGATTAGGAAAAATTCTGTTTGAAAATACAACACAAAATTGTATCTGGTTTCCTTAGGAATTTTCGATGTTTAAGGAATCTCGTAAAATATTGAGTTACCGTACCTCGAATAGCGATTTGGGCTTCTAGGGCTCGGAATGATGCGGGATGTTTTGGAATCGATTAGGAAAATTCTGTATGAAAATACAACACCAAACGGTGCAAAATGGTAGCAAAATATAATTAAAAAATAATTAATTAAAATTTAAATCAGTTAGTGATTCGCAGACGTACCGTAATCTCAAATAGCGATTTGGGCTTCTAGGGCTCGGAATGATGCGGGATGTTTTGGAATCGATTAGGAAAAATTCTGTTTGAAAATACAACACAAAATTGTATCTGGTTTCCTTAGGAATTTTCGATGTTTAAGGAATCTCGTAAAATATTGAGTTACCGTACCTCGAATAGCGATTTGGGCTTCTAGGGCTCGGAATGATGCGGAATGTTTTGGAATCGATTAGGAAAAATTCTGTTTGAAAATACAACACAAAATTGTATCTGGTTTCCTTAGGAATTTTCGATGTTTAAGGAATCTCGTAAAATATTGAGTTACCGTACCTCGAATAGCGATTTGGGCTTCTAGGGCTCGGAATGATGCGGGATGTTTTGGAATCGATTAGGAAAAATTCTGTTTGAAAATACAACACAAAATTGTATCTGGTTTCCTTAGGAATTTTCGATGTTTAAGGAATCTCGTAAAATATTGAGTTACCGTACCTCGAATAGCGATTTGGGCTTCTAGGGCTCGGAATGATGCGGAATGTTTTGGAATCGATTAGGAAAAATTCTGTTTGAAAATACAACACAAAATTGTATCTGGTTTCCTTAGGAATTTTCGATGTTTAAGGAATCTCGTAAAATATTGAGTTACCGTACCTCGAATAGCGATTTGGGCTTCTAGGGCTCGGAATGATGCGGGATGTTTTGGAATCGATTAGGAAAAATTCTGTTTGAAAATACAACACAAAATTGTATCTGGTTTCCTTAGGAATTTTCGATGTTTAAGGAATCTCGTAAAATATTGAGTTACCGTACCTCGAATAGCGATTTGGGCTTCTAGGGCTCGGAATGATGCGGGATGTTTTGGAATCGATTAGGAAAAATTCTGTTTGAAAATACAACACAAAATTGTATCTGGTTTCCTTAGGAATTTTCGATGTTTAAGGAATCTCGTAAAATATTGAGTTACCGTACCTCGAATAGCGATTTGGGCTTCTAGGGCTCGGAATGATGCGGGATGTTTTGGAATCGATTAGGAAAATTCTGTATGAAAATACAACACCAAACGGTGCAAAATGGTAGCAAAATATAATTAAAAAATAATTAATTGAAATTTAAATCAGTTAGTGATTCGCAGACGTACCGTAATCTCAAATAGCGATTTGGGCTTCTAGGGCTCGGAATGATGCGGAATGTTTTGGAATCGATTAGGAAAAATTCTGTTTGAAAATACAACACAAAATTGTATCTGGTTTCCTTAGGAATTTTCGATGTTTAAGGAATCTCGTAAAATATTGAGTTACCGTACCTCGAATAGCGATTTGGGCTTCTAGGGCTCGGAATGATGCGGAATGTTTTGGAATCGATTAGGAAAAATTCTGTTTGAAAATACAACACAAAATTGTATCTGGTTTCCTTAGGAATTTTCGATGTTTAAGGAATCTCGTAAAATATTGAGTTACCGTACCTCGAATAGCGATTTGGGCTTCTAGGGCTCGGAATGATGCGGGATGTTTTGGAATCGATTAGGAAAAATTCTGTTTGAAAATACAACACAAAATTGTATCTGGTTTCCTTAGGAATTTTCGATGTTTAAGGAATCTCGTAAAATATTGAGTTACCGTACCTCGAATAGCGATTTGGGCTTCTAGGGCTCGGAATGATGCGGAATGTTTTGGAATCGATTAGGAAAAATTCTGTTTGAAAATACAACACAAAATTGTATCTGGTTTCCTTAGGAATTTTCGATGTTTAAGGAATCTCGTAAAATATTGAGTTACCGTACCTCGAATAGCGATTTGGGCTTCTAGGGCTCGGAATGATGCGGGATGTTTTGGAATCGATTAGGAGAAATTCTGTTTGAAAATACAACACAAAATTGTATCTGGTTTCCTTAGGAATTTTCGATGTTTAAGGAATCTCGTAAAATATTGAGTTACCGTACCTCGAATAGCGATTTGGGCTTCTAGGGCTCGGAATGATGCAAAATGTTTTGGAATCGATTAGGAAAAATTCTGTTTGAAAATACAACACAAAATTGTATCTGGTTTCCTTAGGAATTTTCGATGTTTAAGGAATCTCGTAAAATATTGAGTTACCGTACCTCGAATAGCGATTTGGGCTTCTAGGGCTCGGAATGATGCGGAATGTTTTGGAATCGATTAGGAAAAATTCTGTTTGAAAATACAACACAAAATTGTATCTGGTTTCCTTAGGAATTTTCGATGTTTAAGGAATCTCGTAAAATATTGAGTTACCGTACCTCGAATAGCGATTTGGGCTTCTAGGGCTCGGAATGATGCGGAATGTTTTGGAATCGATTAGGAAAAATTCTGTTTGAAAATACAACACAAAATTGTATCTGGTTTCCTTAGGAATTTTCGATGTTTAAGGAATCTCGTAAAATATTGAGTTACCGTACCTCGAATAGCGATTTGGGCTTCTAGGGCTCGGAATGATGCGGGATGTTTTGGAATCGATTAGGAAAAATTCTGTTTGAAAATACAACACAAAATTGTATCTGGTTTCCTTAGGAATTTTCGATGTTTAAGGAATCTCGTAAAATATTGATTTACCGTACCTCGAATAGCGATTTGGGCTTCTAGGGCTCGGAATGATGCGGAATGTTTTGGAATCGATTAGGAAAAATTCTGTTTGAAAATACAACACAAAATTGTATCTGGTTTCCTTAGGAATTTTCGATGTTTAAGGAATCTCGTAAAATATTGAGTTACCGTACCTCGAATAGCGATTTGGGCTTCTAGGGCTCGGAATGATGCGGGATGTTTTGGAATCGATTAGGAAAAATTCTGTTTGAAAATACAACACAAAATTGTATCTGGTTTCCTTAGGAATTTTCGATGTTTAAGGAATCTCGTAAAATATTGAGTTACCGTACCTCGAATAGCGATTTGGGCTTCTAGGGCTCGGAATGATGCGGGATGTTTTGGAATCGATTAGGAAAAATTCTGTTTGAAAATACAACACAAAATTGTATCTGGTTTCCTTAGGAATTTTCGATGTTTAAGGAATCTCGTAAAATATTGAGTTACCGTACCTCGAATAGCGATTTGGGCTTCTAGGGCTCGGAATGATGCGGGATGTTTTGGAATCGATTAGGAAAATTCTGTATGAAAATACAACACCAAACGGTGCAAAATGGTAGCAAAATATAATTAAAAAATAATTAATTAAAATTTAAATCAGTTAGTGATTCGCAGACGTACCGTAATCTCAAATAGCGATTTGGGCTTCTAGGGCTCGGAATGATGCGGAATGTTTTGGAATCGATTAGGAAAAATTCTGTTTGAAAATACAACACAAAATTGTATCTGGTTTCCTTAGGAATTTTCGATGTTTAAGGAATCTCGTAAAATATTGAGTTACCGTACCTCGAATAGCGATTTGGGCTTCTAGGGCTCGGAATGATGCGGGATGTTTTGGAATCGATTAGGAAAATTCTGTATGAAAATACAACACAAAATTGTATCTGGTTTCCTTAGGAATTTTCGATGTTTAAGGAATCTCGTAAAATATTGAGTTACCGTACCTCGAATAGCGATTTGGGCTTCTAGGGCTCGGAATGATGCGGAATGTTTTGGAATCGATTAGGAAAAATTCTGTTTGAAAATACAACACAAAATTGTATCTGGTTTCCTTAGGAATTTTCGATGTTTAAGGAATCTCGTAAAATATTGAGTTACCGTACCTCGAATAGCGATTTGGGCTTCTAGGGCTCGGAATGATGCGGAATGTTTTGGAATCGATTAGGAAAAATTCTGTTTGAAAATACAACACAAAATTGTATCTGGTTTCCTTAGGAATTTTCGATGTTTAAGGAATCTCGTAAAATATTGAGTTACCGTACCTCGAATAGCGATTTGGGCTTCTAGGGCTCGGAATGATGCGGAATGTTTTGGAATCGATTAGGAAAAATTCTGTTTGAAAATACAACACAAAATTGTATCTGGTTTCCTTAGGAATTTTCGATGTTTAAGGAATCTCGTAAAATATTGAGTTACCGTACCTCGAATAGCGATTTGGGCTTCTAGGGCTCGGAATGATGCGGGATGTTTTGGAATCGATTAGGAAAAATTCTGTTTGAAAATACAACACAAAATTGTATCTGGTTTCCTTAGGAATTTTCGATGTTTATGGAATCTCGTAAAATATTGAGTTACCGTACCTCGAATAGCGATTTGGGCTTCTAGGGCTCGGAATGATGCGGAATGTTTTGGAATCGATTAGGAAAAATTCTGTTTGAAAATACAACACAAAATTGTATCTGGTTTCCTTAGGAATTTTCGATGTTTAAGGAATCTCGTAAAATATTGAGTTACCGTACCTCGAATAGCGATTTGGGCTTCTAGGGCTCGGAATGATGCGGGATGTTTTGGAATCGATTAGGAAAATTCTGTATGAAAATACAACACCAAACGGTGCAAAATGGTAGCAAAATATAATTAAAAAATAATTAATTAAAATTTAAATCAGTTAGTGATTCGCAGACGTACCGTAATCTCAAATAGCGATTTGGGCTTCTAGGGCTCGGAATGATGCGGAATGTTTTGGAATCGATTAGGAAAAATTCTGTTTGAAAATACAACACAAAATTGTATCAGGTTTCCTTAGGAATTTTCGATGTTTAAGGAATCTCGTAAAATATTGAGTTACCGTACCTCGAATAGCGATTTGGGCTTCTAGGGCTCGGAATGATGCGGAATGTTTTGGAATCGATTAGGAAAAATTCTGTTTGAAAATACAACACAAAATTGTATCTGGTTTCCTTAGGAATTTTCGATGTTTAAGGAATCTCGTAAAATATTGAGTTACCGTACCTCGAATAGCGATTTGGGCTTCTAGGGCTCGGAATGATGCGGAATGTTTTGGAATCGATTAGGAAAAATTCTGTTTGAAAATACAACACAAAATTGTATCTGGTTTCCTTAGGAATTTTCGATGTTTAAGGAATCTCGTAAAATATTGAGTTACCGTACCTCGAATAGCGATTTGGGCTTCTAGGGCTCGGAATGATGCGGGATGTTTTGGAATCGATTAGGAAAAATTCTGTTTGAAAATACAACACAAAATTGTATCTGGTTTCCTTAGGAATTTTCGATGTTTAAGGAATCTCGTAAAATATTGAGTTACCGTACCTCGAATAGCGATTTGGGCTTCTAGGGCTCGGAATGATGCGGGATGTTTTGGAATCGATTAGGAAAAATTCTGTTTGAAAATACAACACAAAATTGTATCTGGTTTCCTTAGGAATTTTCGATGTTTAAGGAATCTCGTAAAATATTGAGTTACCGTACCTCGAATAGCGATTTGGGCTTCTAGGGCTCGGAATGATGCGGAATGTTTTGGAATCGATTAGGAAAAATTCTGTTTGAAAATACAACACAAAATTGTATCTGGTTTCCTTAGGAATTTTCGATGTTTAAGGAATCTCGTAAAATATTGAGTTACCGTACCTCGAATAGCGATTTGGGCTTCTAGGGCTCGGAATGATGCGGAATGTTTTGGAATCGATTAGGAAAAATTCTGTTTGAAAATACAACACAAAATTGTATCTGGTTTCCTTAGGAATTTTCGATGTTTAAGGAATCTCGTAAAATATTGAGTTACCGTACCTCGAATAGCGATTTGGGCTTCTAGGGCTCGGAATGATGCGGGATGTTTTGGAATCGATTAGGAAAAATTCTGTTTGAAAATACAACACAAAATTGTATCTGGTTTCCTTAGGAATTTTCGATGTTTAAGGAATCTCGTAAAATATTGAGTTACCGTACCTCGAATAGCGATTTGGGCTTCTAGGGCTCGGAATGATGCGGAATGTTTTGGAATCGATTAGGAAAAATTCTGTTTGAAAATACAACACAAAATTGTATCTGGTTTCCTTAGGAATTTTCGATGTTTAAGGAATCTCGTAAAATATTGAGTTACCGTACCTCGAATAGCGATTTGGGCTTCTAGGGCTCGGAATGATGCGGGATGTTTTGGAATCGATTAGGAAAATTCTGTATGAAAATACAACACAAAATTGTATCTGGTTTCCTTAGGAATTTTCGATGTTTAAGGAATCTCGTAAAATATTGAGTTACCGTACCTCGAATAGCGATTTGGGCTTCTAGGGCTCGGAATGATGCGGAATGTTTTGGAATCGATTAGGAAAAATTCTGTTTGAAAATACAACACAAAATTGTATCTGGTTTCCTTAGGAATTTTCGATGTTTAAGGAATCTCGTAAAATATTGAGTTACCGTACCTCGAATAGCGATTTGGGCTTCTAGGGCTCGGAATGCTGCGGAATGTTTTGGAATCGATTAGGAAAAATTCTGTTTGAAAATACAACACAAAATTGTATCTGGTTTCCTTAGGAATTTTCGATGTTTAAGGAATCTCGTAAAATATTGAGTTACCGTACCTCGAATAGCGATTTGGGCTTCTAGGGCTCGGAATGATGCGGGATGTTTTGGAATCGATTAGGAAAATTCTGTATGAAAATACAACACCAAACGGTGCAAAATGGTAGCAAAATATAATTAAAAAATAATTAATTAAAATTTAAATCAGTTAGTGATTCGCAGACGTACCGTAATCTCAAATAGCGATTTGGGCTTCTAGGGCTCGGAATGATGCGGGATGTTTTGGAATCGATTAGGAAAATTCTGTATGAAAATACAACACCAAACGGTGCAAAATGGTAGCAAAATATAATTAAAAAATAATTAATTAAAATTTAAATCAGTTAGTGATTCGCAGACGTACCGTAATCTCAAATAGCGATTTGGGCTTCTAGGGCTCGGAATGATGCGGAATGTTTTGGAATCGATTAGGAAAAATTCTGTTTGAAAATACAACACAAAATTGTATCAGGTTTCCTTAGGAATTTTCGATGTTTAAGGAATCTCGTAAAATATTGAGTTACCGTACCTCGAATAGCGATTTGGGCTTCTAGGGCTCGGAATGATGCGGAATGTTTTGGAATCGATTAGGAAAAATTCTGTTTGAAAATACAACACAAAATTGTATCTGGTTTCCTTAGGAATTTTCGATGTTTAAGGAATCTCGTAAAATATTGAGTTACCGTACCTCGAATAGCGATTTGGGCTTCTAGGGCTCGGAATGATGCGGAATGTTTTGGAATCGATTAGGAAAAATTCTGTTTGAAAATACAACACAAAATTGTATCTGGTTTCCTTAGGAATTTTCGATGTTTAAGGAATCTCGTAAAATATTGAGTTACCGTACCTCGAATAGCGATTTGGGCTTCTAGGGCTCGGAATGATGCGGAATGTTTTGGAATCGATTAGGAAAAATTCTGTTTGAAAATACAACACAAAATTGTATCTGGTTTCCTTAGGAATTTTCGATGTTTAAGGAATCTCGTAAAATATTGAGTTACCGTACCTCGAATAGCGATTTGGGCTTCTAGGGCTCGGAATGATGCGGAATGTTTTGGAATCGATTAGGAAAAATTCTGTTTGAAAATACAACACAAAATTGTATCAGGTTTCCTTAGGAATTTTCGATGTTTAAGGAATCTCGTAAAATATTGAGTTACCGTACCTCGAATAGCGATTTGGGCTTCTAGGGCTCGGAATGATGCGGAATGTTTTGGAATCGATTAGGAAAAATTCTGTTTGAAAATACAACACAAAATTGTATCTGGTTTCCTTAGGAATTTTCGATGTTTAAGGAATCTCGTAAAATATTGAGTTACCGTACCTCGAATAGCGATTTGGGCTTCTAGGGCTCGGAATGATGCGGGATGTTTTGGAATCGATTAGGAAAATTCTGTATGAAAATACAACACCAAACGGTGCAAAATGGTAGCAAAATATAATTAAAAAATAATTAATTAAAATTTAAATCAGTTAGTGATTCGCAGACGTACCGTAATCTCAAATAGCGATTTGGGCTTCTAGGGCTCGGAATGATGCGGAATGTTTTGGAATCGATTAGGAAAAATTCTGTTTGAAAATACAACACAAAATTGTATCTGGTTTCCTTAGGAATTTTCGATGTTTAAGGAATCTCGTAAAATATTGAGTTACCGTACCTCGAATAGCGATTTGGGCTTCTATGGCTCGGAATGATGCGGAATGTTTTGGAATCGATTAGGAAAAATTCTGTTTGAAAATACAACACAAAATTGTATCTGGTTTCCTTAGGAATTTTCGATGTTTAAGGAATCTCGTAAAATATTGAGTTACCGTACCTCGAATAGCGATTTGGGCTTCTAGGGCTCGGAATGATGCGGAATGTTTTGGAATCGATTAGGAAAAATTCTGTTTGAAAATACAACACAAAATTGTATCTGGTTTCCTTAGGAATTTTCGATGTTTAAGGAATCTCGTAAAATATTGAGTTACCGTACCTCGAATAGCGATTTGGGCTTCTAGGGCTCGGAATGATGCGGAATGTTTTGGAATCGATTAGGAAAAATTCTGTTTGAAAATACAACACAAAATTGTATCTGGTTTCCTTAGGAATTTTCGATGTTTAAGGAATCTCGTAAAATATTGAGTTACCGTACCTCGAATAGCGATTTGGGCTTCTAGGGCTCGGAATGATGCGGGATGTTTTGGAATCGATTAGGAAAAATTCTGTTTGAAAATACAACACAAAATTGTATCTGGTTTCCTTAGGAATTTTCGATGTTTAAGGAATCTCGTAAAATATTGAGTTACCGTACCTCGAATAGCGATATGGGCTTCTAGGGCTCGGAATGATGCGGGATGTTTTGGAATCGATTAGGAAAAATTCTGTTTGAAAATACAACACAAAATTGTATCTGGTTTCCTTAGGAATTTTCGATGTTTAAGGAATCTCGTAAAATATTGAGTTACCGTACCTCGAATAGCGATTTGGGCTTCTAGGGCTCGGAATGATGCGGGATGTTTTGGAATCGATTAGGAAAATTCTGTATGAAAATACAACACCAAACGGTGCAAAATGGTAGCAAAATATAATTAAAAAATAATTAATTAAAATTTAAATCAGTTAGTGATTCGCAGACGTACCGTAATCTCAAATAGCGATTTGGGCTTCTAGGGCTCGGAATGATGCGGAATGTTTTGGAATCGATTAGGAAAAATTCTGTTTGAAAATACAACACAAAATTGTATCTGGTTTCCTTAGGAATTTTCGATGTTTAAGGAATCTCGTAAAATATTGAGTTACCGTACCTCGAATAGCGATTTGGGCTTCTATGGCTCGGAATGATGCGGAATGTTTTGGAATCGATTAGGAAAAATTCTGTTTGAAAATACAACACAAAATTGTATCTGGTTTCCTTAGGAATTTTCGATGTTTAAGGAATCTCGTAAAATATTGAGTTACCGTACCTCGAATAGCGATTTGGGCTTCTAGGGCTCGGAATGATGCGGAATGTTTTGGAATCGATTAGGAAAAATTCTGTTTGAAAATACAACACAAAATTGTATCTGGTTTCCTTAGGAATTTTCGATGTTTAAGGAATCTCGTAAAATATTGAGTTACCGTACCTCGAATAGCGATTTGGGCTTCTAGGGCTCGGAATGATGCGGGATGTTTTGGAATCGATTAGGAAAATTCTGTATGAAAATACAACACCAAACGGTGCAAATGGTAGCAAAATATAATTAAAAAATAATTAATTAAAATTTAAATCAGTTAGTGATTCGCAGACGTACCGTAATCTCAAATAGCGATTTGGGCTTCTAGGGCTCGGAATGATGCGGAATGTTTTGGAATCGATTAGGAAAAATTCTGTTTGAAAATACAACACAAAATTGTATCTGGTTTCCTTAGGAATTTTCGATGTTTAAGGAATCTCGTAAAATATTGAGTTACCGTACCTCGAATAGCGATTTGGGCTTCTATGGCTCGGAATGATGCGGAATGTTTTGGAATCGATTAGGAAAAATTCTGTTTGAAAATACAACACAAAATTGTATCTGGTTTCCTTAGGAATTTTCGATGTTTAAGGAATCTCGTAAAATATTGAGTTACCGTACCTCGAATAGCGATTTGGGCTTCTAGGGCTCGGAATGATGCGGAATGTTTTGGAATCGATTAGGAAAAATTCTGTTTGAAAATACAACACAAAATTGTATCTGGTTTCCTTAGGAATTTTCGATGTTTAAGGAATCTCGTAAAATATTGAGTTACCGTACCTCGAATAGCGATTTGGGCTTCTAGGGCTCGGAATGATGCGGGATGTTTTGGAATCGATTAGGAAAATTCTGTATGAAAATACAACACCAAACGGTGCAAAATGGTAGCAAAATATAATTAAAAAATAATTAATTAAAATTTAAATCAGTTAGTGATTCGCAGACGTACCGTAATCTCAAATAGCGATTTGGGCTTCTAGGGCTCGGAATGATGCGGAATGTTTTGGAATCGATTAGGAAAAATTCTGTTTGAAAATACAACACAAAATTGTATCTGGTTTCCTTAGGAATTTTCGATGTTTAAGGAATCTCGTAAAATATTGAGTTACCGTACCTCGAATAGCGATTTGGGCTTCTAGGGCTCGGAATGATGCAAAATGTTTTGGAATCGATTAGGAAAAATTCTGTTTGAAAATACAACACAAAATTGTATCTGGTTTCCTTAGGAATTTTCGATGTTTAAGGAATCTCGTAAAATATTGAGTTACCGTACCTCGAATAGCGATTTGGGCTTCTAGGGCTCGGAATGATGCGGGATGTTTTGGAATCGATTAGGAAAAATTCTGTTTGAAAATACAACACAAAATTGTATCTGGTTTCCTTAGGAATTTTCGATGTTTAAGGAATCTCGTAAAATATTGAGTTACCGTACCTCGAATAGCGATTTGGGCTTCTAGGGCTCGGAATGATGCGGAATGTTTTGGAATCATTCATTTTTTCATTCATTTAAACAACTTTATCAGCTGGTTATTGGTGGGATCTCAGCTGGGTTGCCATAAGAGTTCTCCACTGAGTACGGTCGCGTGCGAGTTGAAGAAATTGTGGACCGGCGGCATTGACAAAGTCGTCTCTCCAACGTTTCAGTGGCCTCCCGCGATTTCTTCTTCCTTGCGGAGTCCATTCGAGAATCCTTAGACTCCACCTTTCGTGGGAGAAGTTCGAGAGTCTTTCAGCCCACATCCATTTACGCTTTTCCGCCTCTCGCACAACATCCTTCAGTTTTGTAATACTACGCAGGTGCTCATTCCGAATGTGATCAAGTACAGTAATGCCGAGCATTTTTCGTTCAAGTTTACGCTGGGCAACGGAAAGAATTTGTTTGTCTCGTTTACAAAGATACCATGTTTCGGCTCCGTATAGGAATGCAGGGAGAACTACACCATCGAATAGGCGCTTTTTTAATACCATGGGACAACCTCTTTTCCTAAAGAATTCAGAGTACTTGGAAAAAGCCCAATTTGCGCTTCTTACTCGGCGGTGAATTTCCCCCTTGAATCGATTTGAATCCATTGTGACCTCTTGCCCGAGATAAACCACTTTGTCTTTTACTACTACTGTTTCCCCTGCCACGATGACCGGTCTGCTGTTAGGAATAGTTGAAAGAGCGATAGTTTTTGCTCCGTTGAGACAGAGTCCCACCGCTAGTAGGTCCCGTTCCAGCTCCCGAACCATGGATTGAATTTGGCGCGGGTCGTGTGAAATAAGGACGCAATCATCTGCATAAAGGAGATGTGATAAATATTCTCCATTAATGCAAATTCCCTTTTTTCCCCAGTTGAGTCCCCTGAATACTGTATCTAAGACGGCAACGAATAGACGCGGACTTAGACCATCCCCCTGTCTGACCCCTCTCCCGATGTCTACTTCTACTCCTTTCCCATTGACGACCACAGAGCTTTTACTCTGAACTGTGAGTGATTGGAGGAAACGAATGAAAGTAGAATGAACTCCATCCCGTTCCATGGCAGTAAGGACAGAATCGCATAGAACAGAGTCAAAAGCCTTGCTTACGTCGAGAAAGAGTAGGTAGAGGGGGCGTTTGAATTCCCGACAGTTTGCGATGAGAGTGTTTAGGATGAAAATACCGTCTACTGTTGAGTGACCACCACGGAATCCCTGTTGCTCCCTTGCCCGAAGATTGTCGAGTGAACAACCAATCCTATTGTTGATAACGGCGGTAAGGGTTTTTTGGATGACTGGGAGAAGGGAAATGGGGCGGTAGTTCTTAGGAAGTGTTTTGTCCCCGCCCTTGAACAGGAGGATTGTTCTACTGTCCCCAAAACCCTGTGGAATAAAACCTTCGATGAGGATTTTATTGAAGATTGCAGTGAGGTATGGTGATAGTATTTCAGCCCCTGCCTTAAGCATTTCCCCGGATACCCTGTCCTCCCCTGGCGATTTCCCGGATGTGAATCCCCTTAGAACACTCTCCACTTCGTCTCTCCCAATGGGAATGAATTCCTCTTCTGTTTCTCTCACTGTGTAGTTTCGTCCGCCATCCCCTTTGTAGAGTTTGTTGTAGTATTCTCTAAAGACTCCTTCTAGGTCAGCTTGGGTAGTGACTATGCCCTTTCCACCTTGCATTTTGACAATTCTTTCTCTCCCGACACTCTGACTTCCTATCGCTTTACTGTAGTTACTTCCCTCTTCTACTGCCTTTTCCACCATTCTAGTCATCCGTTCTATTGCGTCTTGTTGTAAGCTACCCCGGAGCGCCTTGTTGATGGCTACCCATTGGACCCGATCTCTCCCTTGAACTGTGGCTTTGATCTTTGATCTTTCCGCGAACAGTTGCCTAGTTCTAGGAGAAAACCGAGGGACACTTGGAGCAGGCGTAGAGGAAAGTGTTGCAGCCTGTTGTATTGAGCTAACCAGAGTACTGTAGTCACATCCCACAGGAATACCCTCTATCGAGCGTACAAGGTTATCTTTGAATTGGTCCCTGACTAGTACCACCTCATTTTTCCCTCCTCCACGATGACCTAGCGGTCTCCCTTCCACGCTGAATGAGGCCCGGACCATTCTATGATCTGAAGTGAAGTCCATCCGATTAACTACATCTACATCAAGAGCAGGGAAGTCCCGTGGATAGAGAATGTAGTCGATACGGGTAGTTGTGGTCCCAGTAGGTGAAACCCAGGTGTGGCAATGGCTTTCCTGCTTTTGAAACATAGTATTACCTATGCGAAGGCGCAAAGTCTCACATAGAGTAATTACCTTTTCCCCTCTATCGTTTCTGTCCCCATATCCGAATTTCCCAATAGCAGTATCCCCTGGGAGCGCTTTCCCAACTCGTGCGTTCAGGTCGCCCATGATCACTCTGTACACTTTTCGAAATTTCCGTTGCCCTGGTACTACTTGACGAAATACGGATTCAAGCTCGCTAAGGAATGCATCGTACTGATCATCGCTATGGTTTGAGCAGGGTGCGTAGCATTGAACTAGACGGAGAAGGACATTATTCGGAAGGCGGCAATCCAAAAGAGCGATGCGGGGCGAAATCGTCAAGAACCTCACCACTTTGGGCTTCATCCTCCGACTGACGAAGAACCCGCAGCCAGCAGATCGATTCCCGAAGCGTCCCGTGTGGTAGAGTGTGCCAGATGAGCTCGTCAGATCAATTGCTCCTTCCTCCTTTCTTCTCACTTCGCATAGTCCGATTACGTCAGCCTTTATCTTCATGACAGCTTGATCGAATAGCGTCAATCTCCCGTCCGTAGCGAGGGAGAGGACGTTCATGGTTGCCAAGAAGAACGGTAGAACCATGGTTGGCCGTACGCCCACGGATGGCCAATTCCGTGTTGGGCGGAGACGGAGAGATCGGCGAACCAACCGGTCGGAATGGGGCGACTAACTCAGAATGACTAACTCAGTTTTGGAATCGATTAGGAAAAATTCTGTTTGAAAATACAACACAAAATTGTATCTGGTTTCCTTAGGAATTTTCGATGTTTAAGGAATCTCGTAAAATATTGAGTTACCGTACCTCGAATAGCGATTTGGGCTTCTAGGGCTCGGAATGATGCGGGATGTTTTGGAATCGATTAGGAAAAATTCTGTTTGAAAATACAACACAAAATTGTATCTGGTTTCCTTAGGAATTTTCGATGTTTAAGGAATCTCGTAAAATATTGAGTTACCGTACCTCGAATAGCGATTTGGGCTTCTAGGGCTCGGAATGATGCGGGATGTTTTGGAATCGATTAGGAAAAATTCTGTTTGAAAATACAACACAAAATTGTATCTGGTTTCCTTAGGAATTTTCGATGTTTAAGGAATCTCGTAAAATATTGAGTTACCGTACCTCGAATAGCGATTTGGGCTTCTAGGGCTCGGAATGATGCGGAATGTTTTGGAATCGATTAGGAAAAATTCTGTTTGAAAATACAACACAAAATTGTATCTGGTTTCCTTAGGAATTTTCGATGTTTAAGGAATCTCGTAAAATATTGAGTTACCGTACCTCGAATAGCGATTTGGGCTTCTAGGGCTCGGAATGATGCGGGATGTTTTGGAATCGATTAGGAAAATTCTGTATGAAAATACAACACCAAACGGTGCAAAATGGTAGCAAAATATAATTAAAAAATAATTAATTAAAATTTAAATCAGTTAGTGATTCGCAGACGTACCGTAATCTCAAATAGCGATTTGGGCTTCTAGGGCTCGGAATGATGCGGAATGTTTTGGAATCGATTAGGAAAAATTCTGTTTGAAAATACAACACAAAATTGTATCTGGTTTCCTTAGGAATTTTCGATGTTTAAGGAATCTCGTAAAATATTGAGTTACCGTACCTCGAATAGCGATTTGGGCTTCTAGGGCTCGGAATGATGCGGGATGTTTTGGAATCGATTAGGAAAATTCTGTATGAAAATACAACACCAAACGGTGCAAAATGGTAGCAAAATATAATTAAAAAATAATTAATTAAAATTTAAATCAGTTAGTGATTCGCAGACGTACCGTAATCTCAAATAGCGATTTGGGCTTCTAGGGCTCGGAATGATGCGGAATGTTTTGGAATCGATTAGGAAAAATTCTGTTTGAAAATACAACACAAAATTGTATCTGGTTTCCTTAGGAATTTTCGATGTTTAAGGAATCTCGTAAAATATTGAGTTACCGTACCTCGAATAGCGATTTGGGCTTCTAGGGCTCGGAATGATGCAAAATGTTTTGGAATCGATTAGGAAAAATTCTGTTTGAAAATACAACACAAAATTGTATCTGGTTTCCTTAGGAATTTTCGATGTTTAAGGAATCTCGTAAAATATTGAGTTACCGTACCTCGAATAGCGATTTGGGCTTCTAGGGCTCGGAATGATGCGGGATGTTTTGGAATCGATTAGGAAAAATTCTGTTTGAAAATACAACACAAAATTGTATCTGGTTTCCTTAGGAATTTTCGATGTTTAAGGAATCTCGTAAAATATTGAGTTACCGTACCTCGAATAGCGATTTGGGCTTCTAGGGCTCGGAATGATGCGGAATGTTTTGGAATCATTCATTTTTTCATTCATTTAAACAACTTTATCAGCTGGTTATTGGTGGGATCTCAGCTGGGTTGCCATAAGAGTTCTCCACTGAGTACGGTCGCGTGCGAGTTGAAGAAATTGTGGACCGGCGGCATTGACAAAGTCGTCTCTCCAACGTTTCAGTGGCCTCCCGCGATTTCTTCTTCCTTGCGGAGTCCATTCGAGAATCCTTAGACTCCACCTTTCGTGGGAGAAGTTCGAGAGTCTTTCAGCCCACATCCATTTACGCTTTTCCGCCTCTCGCACAACATCCTTCAGTTTTGTAATACTACGCAGGTGCTCATTCCGAATGTGATCAAGTACAGTAATGCCGAGCATTTTTCGTTCAAGTTTACGCTGGGCAACGGAAAGAATTTGTTTGTCTCGTTTACAAAGATACCATGTTTCGGCTCCGTATAGGAATGCAGGGAGAACTACACCATCGAATAGGCGCTTTTTTAATACCATCGGACAACCTCTTTTCCTAAAGAATTCAGAGTACTTGGAAAAAGCCCAATTTGCGCTTCTTACTCGGCGGTGAATTTCCCCCTTGAATCGATTTGAATCCATTGTGACCTCTTGCCCGAGATAAACCACTTTGTCTTTTACTACTACTGTTTCCCCTGCCACGATGACCGGTCTGCTGTTAGGAATAGTTGAAAGAGCGATAGTTTTTGCTCCGTTGAGACAGAGTCCCACCGCTAGTAGGTCCCGTTCCAGCTCCCGAACCATGGATTGAATTTGGCGCGGGTCGTGTGAAATAAGGACGCAATCATCTGCATAAAGGAGATGTGATAAATATTCTCCATTAATGCAAATTCCCTTTTTTCCCCAGTTGAGTCCCCTGAATACTGTATCTAAGACGGCAACGAATAGACGCGGACTTAGACCATCCCCCTGTCTGACCCCTCTCCCGATGTCTACTTCTACTCCTTTCCCATTGACGACCACAGAGCTTTTACTCTGAACTGTGAGTGATTGGAGGAAACGAATGAAAGTAGAATGAACTCCATCCCGTTCCATGGCAGTAAGGACAGAATCGCATAGAACAGAGTCAAAAGCCTTGCTTACGTCGAGAAAGAGTAGGTAGAGGGGGCGTTTGAATTCCCGACAGTTTGCGATGAGAGTGTTTAGGATGAAAATACCGTCTACTGTTGAGTGACCACCACGGAATCCCTGTTGCTCCCTTGCCCGAAGATTGTCGAGTGAACAACCAATCCTATTGTTGATAACGGCGGTAAGGGTTTTTTGGATGACTGGGAGAAGGGAAATGGGGCGGTAGTTCTTAGGAAGTGTTTTGTCCCCGCCCTTGAACAGGAGGATTGTTCTACTGTCCCCAAAACCCTGTGGAATAAAACCTTCGATGAGGATTTTATTGAAGATTGCAGTGAGGTATGGTGATAGTATTTCAGCCCCTGCCTTAAGCATTTCCCCGGATACCCTGTCCTCCCCTGGCGATTTCCCGGATGTGAATCCCCTTAGAACACTCTCCACTTCGTCTCTCCCAATGGGAATGAATTCCTCTTCTGTTTCTCTCACTGTGTAGTTTCGTCCGCCATCCCCTTTGTAGAGTTTGTTGTAGTATTCTCTAAAGACTCCTTCTAGGTCAGCTTGGGTAGTGACTATGCCCTTTCCACCTTGCATTTTGACAATTCTTTCTCTCCCGACACTCTGACTTCCTATCGCTTTACTGTAGTTACTTCCCTCTTCTACTGCCTTTTCCACCATTCTAGTCATCCGTTCTATTGCGTCTTGTTGTAAGCTACCCCGGAGCGCCTTGTTGATGGCTACCCATTGGACCCGATCTCTCCCTTGAACTGTGGCTTTGATCTTTGATCTTTCCGCGAACAGTTGCCTAGTTCTAGGAGAAAACCGAGGGACACTTGGAGCAGGCGTAGAGGAAAGTGTTGCAGCCTGTTGTATTGAGCTAACCAGAGTACTGTAGTCACATCCCACAGGAATACCCTCTATCGAGCGTACAAGGTTATCTTTGAATTGGTCCCTGACTAGTACCACCTCATTTTTCCCTCCTCCACGATGACCTAGCGGTCTCCCTTCCACGCTGAATGAGGCCCGGACCATTCTATGATCTGAAGTGAAGTCCATCCGATTAACTACATCTACATCAAGAGCAGGGAAGTCCCGTGGATAGAGAATGTAGTCGATACGGGTAGTTGTGGTCCCAGTAGGTGAAACCCAGGTGTGGCAATGGCTTTCCTGCTTTTGAAACATAGTATTACCTATGCGAAGGCGCAAAGTCTCACATAGAGTAATTACCTTTTCCCCTCTATCGTTTCTGTCCCCATATCCGAATTTCCCAATAGCAGTATCCCCTGGGAGCGCTTTCCCAACTCGTGCGTTCAGGTCGCCCATGATCACTCTGTACACTTTTCGAAATTTCCGTTGCCCTGGTACTACTTGACGAAATACGGATTCAAGCTCGCTAAGGAATGCATCGTACTGATCATCGCTATGGTTTGAGCAGGGTGCGTAGCATTGAACTAGACGGAGAAGGACATTATTCGGAAGGCGGCAATCCAAAAGAGCGATGCGGGGCGAAATCGTCAAGAACCTCACCACTTTGGGCTTCATCCTCCGACTGACGAAGAACCCGCAGCCAGCAGATCGATTCCCGAAGCGTCCCGTGTGGTAGAGTGTGCCAGATGAGCTCGTCAGATCAATTGCTCCTTCCTCCTTTCTTCTCACTTCGCATAGTCCGATTACGTCAGCCTTTATCTTCATGACAGCTTGATCGAATAGCGTCAATCTCCCGTCCGTAGCGAGGGAGAGGACGTTCATGGTTGCCAAGAAGAACGGTAGAACCATGGTTGGCCGTACGCCCACGGATGGCCAATTCCGTGTTGGGCGGAGACGGAGAGATCGGCGAACCAACCGGTCGGAATGGGGCGACTAACTCAGAATGACTAACTCAGTTTTGGAATCGATTAGGAAAAATTCTGTTTGAAAATACAACACAAAATTGTATCTGGTTTCCTTAGGAATTTTCGATGTTTAAGGAATCTCGTAAAATATTGAGTTACCGTACCTCGAATAGCGATTTGGGCTTCTAGGGCTCGGAATGATGCGGGATGTTTTGGAATCGATTAGGAAAAATTCTGTTTGAAAATACAACACAAAATTGTATCTGGTTTCCTTAGGAATTTTCGATGTTTAAGGAATCTCGTAAAATATTGAGTTACCGTACCTCGAATAGCGATTTGGGCTTCTAGGGCTCGGAATGATGCGGGATGTTTTGGAATCGATTAGGAAAAATTCTGTTTGAAAATACAACACAAAATTGTATCTGGTTTCCTTAGGAATTTTCGATGTTTAAGGAATCTCGTAAAATATTGAGTTACCGTACCTCGAATAGCGATTTGGGCTTCTAGGGCTCGGAATGATGCGGAATGTTTTGGAATCGATTAGGAAAAATTCTGTTTGAAAATACAACACAAAATTGTATCTGGTTTCCTTAGGAATTTTCGATGTTTAAGGAATCTCGTAAAATATTGAGTTACCGTACCTCGAATAGCGATTTGGGCTTCTAGGGCTCGGAATGATGCGGGATGTTTTGGAATCGATTAGGAAAATTCTGTATGAAAATACAACACCAAACGGTGCAAAATGGTAGCAAAATATAATTAAAAAATAATTAATTAAAATTTAAATCAGTTAGTGATTCGCAGACGTACCGTAATCTCAAATAGCGATTTGGGCTTCTAGGGCTCGGAATGATGCGGAATGTTTTGGAATCGATTAGGAAAAATTCTGTTTGAAAATACAACACAAAATTGTATCTGGTTTCCTTAGGAATTTTCGATGTTTAAGGAATCTCGTAAAATATTGAGTTACCGTACCTCGAATAGCGATTTGGGCTTCTAGGGCTCGGAATGATGCGGGATGTTTTGGAATCGATTAGGAAAAATTCTGTTTGAAAATACAACACAAAATTGTATCTGGTTTCCTTAGGAATTTTCGATGTTTAAGGAATCTCGTAAAATATTGAGTTACCGTACCTCGAATAGCGATTTGGGCTTCTAGGGCTCGGAATGATGCGGAATGTTTTGGAATCGATTAGGAAAAATTCTGTTTGAAAATACAACACAAAATTGTATCTGGTTTCCTTAGGAATTTTCGATGTTTAAGGAATCTCGTAAAATATTGAGTTACCGTACCTCGAATAGCGATTTGGGCTTCTAGGGCTCGGAATGATGCGGAATGTTTTGGAATCGATTAGGAAAAATTCTGTTTGAAAATACAACACAAAATTGTATCTGGTTTCCTTAGGAATTTTCGATGTTTAAGGAATCTCGTAAAATATTGAGTTACCGTACCTCGAATAGCGATTTGGGCTTCTAGGGCTCGGAATGATGCGGGATGTTTTGGAATCGATTAGGAAAAATTCTGTTTGAAAATACAACACAAAATTGTATCTGGTTTCCTTAGGAATTTTCGATGTTTAAGGAATCTCGTAAAATATTGAGTTACCGTACCTCGAATAGCGATTTGGGCTTCTAGGGCTCGGAATGATGCGGGATGTTTTGGAATCGATTAGGAAAAATTCTGTTTGAAAATACAACACAAAATTGTATCTGGTTTCCTTAGGAATTTTCGATGTTTAAGGAATCTCGTAAAATATTGAGTTACCGTACCTCGAATAGCGATTTGGGCTTCTAGGGCTCGGAATGATGCGGGATGTTTTGGAATCGATTAGGAAAATTCTGTATGAAAATACAACACCAAACGGTGCAAAATGGTAGCAAAATATAATTAAAAAATAATTAATTAAAATTTAAATCAGTTAGTGATTCGCAGACGTACCGTAATCTCAAATAGCGATTTGGGCTTCTAGGGCTCGGAATGATGCGGAATGTTTTGGAATCGATTAGGAAAAATTCTGTTTGAAAATACAACACAAAATTGTATCTGGTTTCCTTAGGAATTTTCGATGTTTAAGGAATCTCGTAAAATATTGAGTTACCGTACCTCGAATAGCGATTTGGGCTTCTAGGGCTCGGAATGATGCGGGATGTTTTGGAATCGATTAGGAAAATTCTGTATGAAAATACAACACAAAATTGTATCTGGTTTCCTTAGGAATTTTCGATGTTTAAGGAATCTCGTAAAATATTGAGTTACCGTACCTCGAATAGCGATTTGGGCTTCTAGGGCTCGGAATGATGCGGAATGTTTTGGAATCGATTAGGAAAAATTCTGTTTGAAAATACAACACAAAATTGTATCTGGTTTCCTTAGGAATTTTCGATGTTTAAGGAATCTCGTAAAATATTGAGTTACCGTACCTCGAATAGCGATTTGGGCTTCTAGGGCTCGGAATGATGCGGAATGTTTTGGAATCGATTAGGAAAAATTCTGTTTGAAAATACAACACAAAATTGTATCTGGTTTCCTTAGGAATTTTCGATGTTTAAGGAATCTCGTAAAATATTGAGTTACCGTACCTCGAATAGCGATTTGGGCTTCTAGGGCTCGGAATGATGCGGGATGTTTTGGAATCGATTAGGAAAAATTCTGTTTGAAAATACAACACAAAATTGTATCTGGTTTCCTTAGGAATTTTCGATGTTTAAGGAATCTCGTAAAATATTGAGTTACCGTACCTCGAATAGCGATTTGGGCTTCTAGGGCTCGGAATGATGCGGGATGTTTTGGAATCGATTAGGAAAAATTCTGTTTGAAAATACAACACAAAATTGTATCTGGTTTCCTTAGGAATTTTCGATGTTTAAGGAATCTCGTAAAATATTGAGTTACCGTACCTCGAATAGCGATTTGGGCTTCTAGGGCTCGGAATGATGCGGGATGTTTTGGAATCGATTAGGAAAATTCTGTATGAAAATACAACACCAAACGGTGCAAAATGGTAGCAAAATATAATTAAAAAATAATTAATTAAAATTTAAATCAGTTAGTGATTCGCAGACGTACCGTAATCTCAAATAGCGATTTGGGCTTCTAGGGCTCGGAATGATGCGGAATGTTTTGGAATCGATTAGGAAAAATTCTGTTTGAAAATACAACACAAAATTGTATCTGGTTTCCTTAGGAATTTTCGATGTTTAAGGAATCTCGTAAAATATTGAGTTACCGTACCTCGAATAGCGATTTGGGCTTCTAGGGCTCGGAATGATGCGGGATGTTTTGGAATCGATTAGGAAAATTCTGTATGAAAATACAACACAAAATTGTATCTGGTTTCCTTAGGAATTTTCGATGTTTAAGGAATCTCGTAAAATATTGAGTTACCGTACCTCGAATAGCGATTTGGGCTTCTAGGGCTCGGAATGATGCGGAATGTTTTGGAATCGATTAGGAAAAATTCTGTTTGAAAATACAACACAAAATTGTATCTGGTTTCCTTAGGAATTTTCGATGTTTAAGGAATCTCGTAAAATATTGAGTTACCGTACCTCGAATAGCGATTTGGGCTTCTAGGGCTCGGAATGATGCGGAATGTTTTGGAATCGATTAGGAAAAATTCTGTTTGAAAATACAACACAAAATTGTATCTGGTTTCCTTAGGAATTTTCGATGTTTAAGGAATCTCGTAAAATATTGAGTTACCGTACCTCGAATAGCGATTTGGGCTTCTAGGGCTCGGAATGATGCGGGATGTTTTGGAATCGATTAGGAAAAATTCTGTTTGAAAATACAACACAAAATTGTATCTGGTTTCCTTAGGAATTTTCGATGTTTAAGGAATCTCGTAAAATATTGAGTTACCGTACCTCGAATAGCGATTTGGGCTTCTAGGGCTCGGAATGATGCGGGATGTTTTGGAATCGATTAGGAAAATTCTGTATGAAAATACAACACCAAACGGTGCAAAATGGTAGCAAAATATAATTAAAAAATAATTAATTAAAATTTAAATCAGTTAGTGATTCGCAGACGTACCGTAATCTCAAATAGCGATTTGGGCTTCTAGGGCTCGGAATGATGCGGAATGTTTTGGAATCGATTAGGACAAATTCTGTTTGAAAATACAACACAAAATTGTATCTGGTTTCCTTAGGAATTTTCGATGTTTAAGGAATCTCGTAAAATATTGAGTTACCGTACCTCGAATAGCGATTTGGGCTTCTAGGGCTCGGAATGATGCAAAATGTTTTGGAATCGATTAGGAAAAATTCTGTTTGAAAATACAACACAAAATTGTATCTGGTTTCCTTAGGAATTTTCGATGTTTAAGGAATCTCGTAAAATATTGAGTTACCGTACCTCGAATAGCGATTTGGGCTTCTAGGGCTCGGAATGATGCGGGATGTTTTGGAATCGATTAGGAAAAATTCTGTTTGAAAATACAACACAAAATTGTATCTGGTTTCCTTAGGAATTTTCGATGTTTAAGGAATCTCGTAAAATATTGAGTTACCGTACCTCAAATAGCGATTTGGGCTTCTAGGGCTCGGAATGATGCGGAATGTTTTGGAATCGATTAGGAAAAATTCTGTTTGAAAATACAACACAAAATTGTATCTGGTTTCCTTAGGAATTTTCGATGTTTAAGGAATCTCGTAAAATATTGAGTTACCGTACCTCGAATAGCGATTTGGGCTTCTAGGGCTCGGAATGATGCGGGATGTTTTGGAATCGATTAGGAAAAATTCTGTTTGAAAATACAACACAAAATTGTATCTGGTTTCCTTAGGAATTTTCGATGTTTAAGGAATCTCGTAAAATATTGAGTTACCGTACCTCGAATAGCGATTTGGGCTTCTAGGGCTCGGAATGATGCGGGATGTTTTGGAATCGATTAGGAAAAATTCTGTTTGAAAATACAACACAAAATTGTATCTGGTTTCCTTAGGAATTTTCGATGTTTAAGGAATCTCGTAAAATATTGAGTTACCGTACCTCGAATAGCGATTTGGGCTTCTAGGGCTCGGAATGATGCGGGATGTTTTGGAATCGATTAGGAAAAATTCTGTTTGAAAATACAACACAAAATTGTATCTGGTTTCCTTAGGAATTTTCGATGTTTAAGGAATCTCGTAAAATATTGAGTTACCGTACCTCGAATAGCGATTTGGGCTTCTAGGGCTCGGAATGATGCGGGATGTTTTGGAATCGATTAGGAAAATTCTGTATGAAAATACAACACCAAACGGTGCAAAATGGTAGCAAAATATAATTAAAAAATAATTAATTAAAATTTAAATCAGTTAGTGATTCGCAGACGTACCGTAATCTCAAATAGCGATTTGGGCTTCTAGGGCTCGGAATGATGCGGGATGTTTTGGAATCGATTAGGAAAAATTCTGTTTGAAAATACAACACAAAATTGTATCTGGTTTCCTTAGGAATTTTCGATGTTTAAGGAATCTCGTAAAATATTGAGTTACCGTACCTCGAATAGCGATTTGGGCTTCTAGGGCTCGGAATGATGCAAAATGTTTTGGAATCGATTAGGAAAAATTCTGTTTGAAAATACAACACAAAATTGTATCTGGTTTCCTTAGGAATTTTCGATGTTTAAGGAATCTCGTAAAATATTGAGTTACCGTACCTCGAATAGCGATTTGGGCTTCTAGGGCTCGGAATGATGCGGGATGTTTTGGAATCGATTAGGAAAAATTCTGTTTGAAAATACAACACAAAATTGTATCTGGTTTCCTTAGGAATTTTCGATGTTTAAGGAATCTCGTAAAATATTGAGTTACCGTACCTCAAATAGCGATTTGGGCTTCTAGGGCTCGGAATGATGCGGAATGTTTTGGAATCGATTAGGAAAAATTCTGTTTGAAAATACAACACAAAATTGTATCTGGTTTCCTTAGGAATTTTCGATGTTTAAGGAATCTCGTAAAATATTGAGTTACCGTACCTCGAATAGCGATTTGGGCTTCTAGGGCTCGGAATGATGCGGGATGTTTTGGAATCGATTAGGAAAAATTCTGTTTGAAAATACAACACAAAATTGTATCTGGTTTCCTTAGGAATTTTCGATGTTTAAGGAATCTCGTAAAATATTGAGTTACCGTACCTCGAATAGCGATTTGGGCTTCTAGGGCTCGGAATGATGCGGGATGTTTTGGAATCGATTAGGAAAAATTCTGTTTGAAAATACAACACAAAATTGTATCTGGTTTCCTTAGGAATTTTCGATGTTTAAGGAATCTCGTAAAATATTGAGTTACCGTACCTCGAATAGCGATTTGGGCTTCTAGGGCTCGGAATGATGCGGGATGTTTTGGAATCGATTAGGAAAATTCTGTATGAAAATACAACACAAAATTGTATCTGGTTTCCTTAGGAATTTTCGATGTTTAAGGAATCTCGTAAAATATTGAGTTACCGTACCTCGAATAGCGATTTGGGCTTCTAGGGCTCGGAATGATGCGGAATGTTTTGGAATCGATTAGGAAAAATTCTGTTTGAAAATACAACACAAAATTGTATCTGGTTTCCTTAGGAATTTTCGATGTTTAAGGAATCTCGTAAAATATTGAGTTACCGTACCTCGAATAGCGATTTGGGCTTCTAGGGCTCGGAATGATGCGGAATGTTTTGGAATCGATTAGGAAAAATTCTGTTTGAAAATACAACACAAAATTGTATCTGGTTTCCTTAGGAATTTTCGATGTTTAAGGAATCTCGTAAAATATTGAGTTACCGTACCTCGAATAGCGATTTGGGCTTCTAGGGCTCGGAATGATGCGGGATGTTTTGGAATCGATTAGGAAAAATTCTGTTTGAAAATACAACACAAAATTGTATCTGGTTTCCTTAGGAATTTTCGATGTTTAAGGAATCTCGTAAAATATTGAGTTACCGTACCTCGAATAGCGATTTGGGCTTCTAGGGCTCGGAATGATGCGGGATGTTTTGGAATCGATTAGGAAAATTCTGTATGAAAATACAACACCAAACGGTGCAAAATGGTAGCAAAATATAATTAAAAAATAATTAATTAAAATTTAAATCAGTTAGTGATTCGCAGACGTACCGTAATCTCAAATAGCGATTTGGGCTTCTAGGGCTCGGAATGATGCGGAATGTTTTGGAATCGATTAGGACAAATTCTGTTTGAAAATACAACACAAAATTGTATCTGGTTTCCTTAGGAATTTTCGATGTTTAAGGAATCTCGTAAAATATTGAGTTACCGTACCTCGAATAGCGATTTGGGCTTCTAGGGCTCGGAATGATGCAAAATGTTTTGGAATCGATTAGGAAAAATTCTGTTTGAAAATACAACACAAAATTGTATCTGGTTTCCTTAGGAATTTTCGATGTTTAAGGAATCTCGTAAAATATTGAGTTACCGTACCTCGAATAGCGATTTGGGCTTCTAGGGCTCGGAATGATGCGGGATGTTTTGGAATCGATTAGGAAAAATTCTGTTTGAAAATACAACACAAAATTGTATCTGGTTTCCTTAGGAATTTTCGATGTTTAAGGAATCTCGTAAAATATTGAGTTACCGTACCTCAAATAGCGATTTGGGCTTCTAGGGCTCGGAATGATGCGGAATGTTTTGGAATCGATTAGGAAAAATTCTGTTTGAAAATACAACACAAAATTGTATCTGGTTTCCTTAGGAATTTTCGATGTTTAAGGAATCTCGTAAAATATTGAGTTACCGTACCTCGAATAGCGATTTGGGCTTCTAGGGCTCGGAATGATGCGGGATGTTTTGGAATCGATTAGGAAAAATTCTGTTTGAAAATACAACACAAAATTGTATCTGGTTTCCTTAGGAATTTTCGATGTTTAAGGAATCTCGTAAAATATTGAGTTACCGTACCTCGAATAGCGATTTGGGCTTCTAGGGCTCGGAATGATGCGGGATGTTTTGGAATCGATTAGGAAAAATTCTGTTTGAAAATACAACACAAAATTGTATCTGGTTTCCTTAGGAATTTTCGATGTTTAAGGAATCTCGTAAAATATTGAGTTACCGTACCTCGAATAGCGATTTGGGCTTCTAGGGCTCGGAATGATGCGGGATGTTTTGGAATCGATTAGGAAAAATTCTGTTTGAAAATACAACACAAAATTGTATCTGGTTTCCTTAGGAATTTTCGATGTTTAAGGAATCTCGTAAAATATTGAGTTACCGTACCTCGAATAGCGATTTGGGCTTCTAGGGCTCGGAATGATGCGGGATGTTTTGGAATCGATTAGGAAAATTCTGTATGAAAATACAACACCAAACGGTGCAAAATGGTAGCAAAATATAATTAAAAAATAATTAATTAAAATTTAAATCAGTTAGTGATTCGCAGACGTACCGTAATCTCAAATAGCGATTTGGGCTTCTAGGGCTCGGAATGATGCGGGATGTTTTGGAATCGATTAGGAAAAATTCTGTTTGAAAATACAACACAAAATTGTATCTGGTTTCCTTAGGAATTTTCGATGTTTAAGGAATCTCGTAAAATATTGAGTTACCGTACCTCGAATAGCGATTTGGGCTTCTAGGGCTCGGAATGATGCAAAATGTTTTGGAATCGATTAGGAAAAATTCTGTTTGAAAATACAACACAAAATTGTATCTGGTTTCCTTAGGAATTTTCGATGTTTAAGGAATCTCGTAAAATATTGAGTTACCGTACCTCGAATAGCGATTTGGGCTTCTAGGGCTCGGAATGATGCGGGATGTTTTGGAATCGATTAGGAAAAATTCTGTTTGAAAATACAACACAAAATTGTATCTGGTTTCCTTAGGAATTTTCGATGTTTAAGGAATCTCGTAAAATATTGAGTTACCGTACCTCAAATAGCGATTTGGGCTTCTAGGGCTCGGAATGATGCGGAATGTTTTGGAATCGATTAGGAAAAATTCTGTTTGAAAATACAACACAAAATTGTATCTGGTTTCCTTAGGAATTTTCGATGTTTAAGGAATCTCGTAAAATATTGAGTTACCGTACCTCGAATAGCGATTTGGGCTTCTAGGGCTCGGAATGATGCGGGATGTTTTGGAATCGATTAGGAAAAATTCTGTTTGAAAATACAACACAAAATTGTATCTGGTTTCCTTAGGAATTTTCGATGTTTAAGGAATCTCGTAAAATATTGAGTTACCGTACCTCGAATAGCGATTTGGGCTTCTAGGGCTCGGAATGATGCGGGATGTTTTGGAATCGATTAGGAAAAATTCTGTTTGAAAATACAACACAAAATTGTATCTGGTTTCCTTAGGAATTTTCGATGTTTAAGGAATCTCGTAAAATATTGAGTTACCGTACCTCGAATAGCGATTTGGGCTTCTAGGGCTCGGAATGATGCGGGATGTTTTGGAATCGATTAGGAAAAATTCTGTTTGAAAATACAACACAAAATTGTATCTGGTTTCCTTAGGAATTTTCGATGTTTAAGGAATCTCGTAAAATATTGAGTTACCGTACCTCGAATAGCGATTTGGGCTTCTAGGGCTCGGAATGATGCGGGATGTTTTGGAATCGATTAGGAAAATTCTGTATGAAAATACAACACCAAACGGTGCAAAATGGTAGCAAAATATAATTAAAAAATAATTAATTAAAATTTAAATCAGTTAGTGATTCGCAGACGTACCGTAATCTCAAATAGCGATTTGGGCTTCTAGGGCTCGGAATGATGCGGGATGTTTTGGAATCGATTAGGAAAAATTCTGTTTGAAAATACAACACAAAATTGTATCTGGTTTCCTTAGGAATTTTCGATGTTTAAGGAATCTCGTAAAATATTGAGTTACCGTACCTCGAATAGCGATTTGGGCTTCTAGGGCTCGGAATGATGCGGGATGTTTTGGAATCGATTAGGAAAATTCTGTTTGAAAATACAACACAAAATTGTATCTGGTTTCCTTAGGAATTTTCGATGTTTAAGGAATCTCGTAAAATATTGAGTTACCGTACCTCGAATAGCGATTTGGGCTTCTAGGGCTCGGAATGATGCGGGATGTTTTGGAATCGATTAGGAAAAATTCTGTTTGAAAATACAACACAAAATTGTATCTGGTTTCCTTAGGAATTTTCGATGTTTAAGGAATCTCGTAAAATATTGAGTTACCGTACCTCGAATAGCGATTTGGGCTTCTAGGGCTCGGAATGATGCGGGATGTTTTGGAATCGATTAGGAAAAATTCTGTTTGAAAATACAACACAAAATTGTATCTGGTTTCCTTAGGAATTTTCGATGTTTAAGGAATCTCGTAAAATATTGAGTTACCGTACCTCGAATAGCGATTTGGGCTTCTAGGGCTCGGAATGATGCGGAATGTTTTGGAATCGATTAGGAAAAATTCTGTTTGAAAATACAACACAAAATTGTATCTGGTTTCCTTAGGAATTTTCGATGTTTAAGGAATCTCGTAAAATATTGAGTTACCGTACCTCGAATAGCGATTTGGGCTTCTAGGGCTCGGAATGATGCGGGATGTTTTGGAATCGATTAGGAAAATTCTGTATGAAAATACAACACCAAACGGTGCAAAATGGTAGCAAAATATAATTAAAAAATAATTAATTAAAATTTAAATCAGTTAGTGATTCGCAGACGTACCGTAATCTCAAATAGCGATTTGGGCTTCTAGGGCTCGGAATGATGCGGAATGTTTTGGAATCGATTAGGAAAAATTCTGTTTGAAAATACAACACAAAATTGTATCTGGTTTCCTTAGGAATTTTCGATGTTTAAGGAATCTCGTAAAATATTGAGTTACCGTACCTCGAATAGCGATTTGGGCTTCTAGGGCTCGGAATGATGCGGGATGTTTTGGAATCGATTAGGAAAAATTCTGTTTGAAAATACAACACAAAATTGTATCTGGTTTCCTTAGGAATTTTCGATGTTTAAGGAATCTCGTAAAATATTGAGTTACCGTACCTCGAATAGCGATTTGGGCTTCTAGGGCTCGGAATGATGCGGAATGTTTTGGAATCGATTAGGAAAAATTCTGTTTGAAAATACAACACAAAATTGTATCTGGTTTCCTTAGGAATTTTCGATGTTTAAGGAATCTCGTAAAATATTGAGTTACCGTACCTCGAATAGCGATTTGGGCTTCTAGGGCTCGGAATGATGCGGAATGTTTTGGAATCGATTAGGAAAAATTCTGTTTGAAAATACAACACAAAATTGTATCTGGTTTCCTTAGGAATTTTCGATGTTTAAGGAATCTCGTAAAATATTGAGTTACCGTACCTCGAATAGCGATTTGGGCTTCTAGGGCTCGGAATGATGCGGGATGTTTTGGAATCGATTAGGAAAAATTCTGTTTGAAAATACAACACAAAATTGTATCTGGTTTCCTTAGGAATTTTCGATGTTTAAGGAATCTCGTAAAATATTGAGTTACCGTACCTCGAATAGCGATTTGGGCTTCTAGGGCTCGGAATGATGCGGGATGTTTTGGAATCGATTAGGAAAAATTCTGTTTGAAAATACAACACAAAATTGTATCTGGTTTCCTTAGGAATTTTCGATGTTTAAGGAATCTCGTAAAATATTGAGTTACCGTACCTCGAATAGCGATTTGGGCTTCTAGGGCTCGGAATGATGCGGGATGTTTTGGAATCGATTAGGAAAATTCTGTATGAAAATACAACACCAAACGGTGCAAAATGGTAGCAAAATATAATTAAAAAATAATTAATTAAAATTTAAATCAGTTAGTGATTCGCAGACGTACCGTAATCTCAAATAGCGATTTGGGCTTCTAGGGCTCGGAATGATGCGGAATGTTTTGGAATCGATTAGGAAAAATTCTGTTTGAAAATACAACACAAAATTGTATCTGGTTTCCTTAGGAATTTTCGATGTTTAAGGAATCTCGTAAAATATTGAGTTACCGTACCTCGAATAGCGATTTGGGCTTCTAGGGCTCGGAATGATGCGGGATGTTTTGGAATCGATTAGGAAAATTCTGTATGAAAATACAACACAAAATTGTATCTGGTTTCCTTAGGAATTTTCGATGTTTAAGGAATCTCGTAAAATATTGAGTTACCGTACCTCGAATAGCGATTTGGGCTTCTAGGGCTCGGAATGATGCGGAATGTTTTGGAATCGATTAGGAAAAATTCTGTTTGAAAATACAACACAAAATTGTATCTGGTTTCCTTAGGAATTTTCGATGTTTAAGGAATCTCGTAAAATATTGAGTTACCGTACCTCGAATAGCGATTTGGGCTTCTAGGGCTCGGAATGATGCGGAATGTTTTGGAATCGATTAGGAAAAATTCTGTTTGAAAATACAACACAAAATTGTATCTGGTTTCCTTAGGAATTTTCGATGTTTAAGGAATCTCGTAAAATATTGAGTTACCGTACCTCGAATAGCGATTTGGGCTTCTAGGGCTCGGAATGATGCGGGATGTTTTGGAATCGATTAGGAAAAATTCTGTTTGAAAATACAACACAAAATTGTATCTGGTTTCCTTAGGAATTTTCGATGTTTAAGGAATCTCGTAAAATATTGAGTTACCGTACCTCGAATAGCGATTTGGGCTTCTAGGGCTCGGAATGATGCGGGATGTTTTGGAATCGATTAGGAAAAATTCTGTTTGAAAATACAACACAAAATTGTATCTGGTTTCCTTAGGAATTTTCGATGTTTAAGGAATCTCGTAAAATATTGAGTTACCGTACCTCGAATAGCGATTTGGGCTTCTAGGGCTCGGAATGATGCGGGATGTTTTGGAATCGATTAGGAAAATTCTGTATGAAAATACAACACCAAACGGTGCAAAATGGTAGCAAAATATAATTAAAAAATAATTAATTAAAATTTAAATCAGTTAGTGATTCGCAGACGTACCGTAATCTCAAATAGCGATTTGGGCTTCTAGGGCTCGGAATGATGCGGAATGTTTTGGAATCGATTAGGAAAAATTCTGTTTGAAAATACAACACAAAATTGTATCTGGTTTCCTTAGGAATTTTCGATGTTTAAGGAATCTCGTAAAATATTGAGTTACCGTACCTCGAATAGCGATTTGGGCTTCTAGGGCTCGGAATGATGCGGGATGTTTTGGAATCGATTAGGAAAATTCTGTATGAAAATACAACACAAAATTGTATCTGGTTTCCTTAGGAATTTTCGATGTTTAAGGAATCTCGTAAAATATTGAGTTACCGTACCTCGAATAGCGATTTGGGCTTCTAGGGCTCGGAATGATGCGGAATGTTTTGGAATCGATTAGGAAAAATTCTGTTTGAAAATACAACACAAAATTGTATCTGGTTTCCTTAGGAATTTTCGATGTTTAAGGAATCTCGTAAAATATTGAGTTACCGTACCTCGAATAGCGATTTGGGCTTCTAGGGCTCGGAATGATGCGGAATGTTTTGGAATCGATTAGGAAAAATTCTGTTTGAAAATACAACACAAAATTGTATCTGGTTTCCTTAGGAATTTTCGATGTTTAAGGAATCTCGTAAAATATTGAGTTACCGTACCTCGAATAGCGATTTGGGCTTCTAGGGCTCGGAATGATGCGGGATGTTTTGGAATCGATTAGGAAAAATTCTGTTTGAAAATACAACACAAAATTGTATCTGGTTTCCTTAGGAATTTTCGATGTTTAAGGAATCTCGTAAAATATTGAGTTACCGTACCTCGAATAGCGATTTGGGCTTCTAGGGCTCGGAATGATGCGGGATGTTTTGGAATCGATTAGGAAAATTCTGTATGAAAATACAACACCAAACGGTGCAAAATGGTAGCAAAATATAATTAAAAAATAATTAATTAAAATTTAAATCAGTTAGTGATTCGCAGACGTACCGTAATCTCAAATAGCGATTTGGGCTTCTAGGGCTCGGAATGATGCGGAATGTTTTGGAATCGATTAGGACAAATTCTGTTTGAAAATACAACACAAAATTGTATCTGGTTTCCTTAGGAATTTTCGATGTTTAAGGAATCTCGTAAAATATTGAGTTACCGTACCTCGAATAGCGATTTGGGCTTCTAGGGCTCGGAATGATGCAAAATGTTTTGGAATCGATTAGGAAAAATTCTGTTTGAAAATACAACACAAAATTGTATCTGGTTTCCTTAGGAATTTTCGATGTTTAAGGAATCTCGTAAAATATTGAGTTACCGTACCTCGAATAGCGATTTGGGCTTCTAGGGCTCGGAATGATGCGGGATGTTTTGGAATCGATTAGGAAAAATTCTGTTTGAAAATACAACACAAAATTGTATCTGGTTTCCTTAGGAATTTTCGATGTTTAAGGAATCTCGTAAAATATTGAGTTACCGTACCTCAAATAGCGATTTGGGCTTCTAGGGCTCGGAATGATGCGGAATGTTTTGGAATCGATTAGGAAAAATTCTGTTTGAAAATACAACACAAAATTGTATCTGGTTTCCTTAGGAATTTTCGATGTTTAAGGAATCTCGTAAAATATTGAGTTACCGTACCTCGAATAGCGATTTGGGCTTCTAGGGCTCGGAATGATGCGGGATGTTTTGGAATCGATTAGGAAAAATTCTGTTTGAAAATACAACACAAAATTGTATCTGGTTTCCTTAGGAATTTTCGATGTTTAAGGAATCTCGTAAAATATTGAGTTACCGTACCTCGAATAGCGATTTGGGCTTCTAGGGCTCGGAATGATGCGGGATGTTTTGGAATCGATTAGGAAAAATTCTGTTTGAAAATACAACACAAAATTGTATCTGGTTTCCTTAGGAATTTTCGATGTTTAAGGAATCTCGTAAAATATTGAGTTACCGTACCTCGAATAGCGATTTGGGCTTCTAGGGCTCGGAATGATGCGGGATGTTTTGGAATCGATTAGGAAAAATTCTGTTTGAAAATACAACACAAAATTGTATCTGGTTTCCTTAGGAATTTTCGATGTTTAAGGAATCTCGTAAAATATTGAGTTACCGTACCTCGAATAGCGATTTGGGCTTCTAGGGCTCGGAATGATGCGGGATGTTTTGGAATCGATTAGGAAAATTCTGTATGAAAATACAACACCAAACGGTGCAAAATGGTAGCAAAATATAATTAAAAAATAATTAATTAAAATTTAAATCAGTTAGTGATTCGCAGACGTACCGTAATCTCAAATAGCGATTTGGGCTTCTAGGGCTCGGAATGATGCGGGATGTTTTGGAATCGATTAGGAAAAATTCTGTTTGAAAATACAACACAAAATTGTATCTGGTTTCCTTAGGAATTTTCGATGTTTAAGGAATCTCGTAAAATATTGAGTTACCGTACCTCGAATAGCGATTTGGGCTTCTAGGGCTCGGAATGATGCGAAATGTTTTGGAATCGATTAGGAAAAATTCTGTTTGAAAATACAACACAAAATTGTATCTGGTTTCCTTAGGAATTTTCGATGTTTAAGGAATCTCGTAAAATATTGAGTTACCGTACCTCGAATAGCGATTTGGGCTTCTAGGGCTCGGAATGATGCGGGATGTTTTGGAATCGATTAGGAAAAATTCTGTTTGAAAATACAACACAAAATTGTATCTGGTTTCCTTAGGAATTTTCGATGTTTAAGGAATCTCGTAAAATATTGAGTTACCGTACCTCAAATAGCGATTTGGGCTTCTAGGGCTCGGAATGATGCGGAATGTTTTGGAATCGATTAGGAAAAATTCTGTTTGAAAATACAACACAAAATTGTATCTGGTTTCCTTAGGAATTTTCGATGTTTAAGGAATCTCGTAAAATATTGAGTTACCGTACCTCGAATAGCGATTTGGGCTTCTAGGGCTCGGAATGATGCGGGATGTTTTGGAATCGATTAGGAAAAATTCTGTTTGAAAATACAACACAAAATTGTATCTGGTTTCCTTAGGAATTTTCGATGTTTAAGGAATCTCGTAAAATATTGAGTTACCGTACCTCGAATAGCGATTTGGGCTTCTAGGGCTCGGAATGATGCGGGATGTTTTGGAATCGATTAGGAAAAATTCTGTTTGAAAATACAACACAAAATTGTATCTGGTTTCCTTAGGAATTTTCGATGTTTAAGGAATCTCGTAAAATATTGAGTTACCGTACCTCGAATAGCGATTTGGGCTTCTAGGGCTCGGAATGATGCGGGATGTTTTGGAATCGATTAGGAAAATTCTGTATGAAAATACAACACAAAATTGTATCTGGTTTCCTTAGGAATTTTCGATGTTTAAGGAATCTCGTAAAATATTGAGTTACCGTACCTCGAATAGCGATTTGGGCTTCTAGGGCTCGGAATGATGCGGGATGTTTTGGAATCGATTAGGAAAATTCTGTATGAAAATACAACACAAAATTGTATCTGGTTTCCTTAGGAATTTTCGATGTTTAAGGAATCTCGTAAAATATTGAGTTACCGTACCTCGAATAGCGATTTGGGCTTCTAGGGCTCGGAATGATGCGGAATGTTTTGGAATCGATTAGGAAAAATTCTGTTTGAAAATACAACACAAAATTGTATCTGGTTTCCTTAGGAATTTTCGATGTTTAAGGAATCTCGTAAAATATTGAGTTACCGTACCTCGAATAGCGATTTGGGCTTCTAGGGCTCGGAATGATGCGGAATGTTTTGGAATCGATTAGGAAAAATTCTGTTTGAAAATACAACACAAAATTGTATCTGGTTTCCTTAGGAATTTTCGATGTTTAAGGAATCTCGTAAAATATTGAGTTACCGTACCTCGAATAGCGATTTGGGCTTCTAGGGCTCGGAATGATGCGGGATGTTTTGGAATCGATTAGGAAAAATTCTGTTTGAAAATACAACACAAAATTGTATCTGGTTTCCTTAGGAATTTTCGATGTTTAAGGAATCTCGTAAAATATTGAGTTACCGTACCTCGAATAGCGATTTGGGCTTCTAGGGCTCGGAATGATGCGGGATGTTTTGGAATCGATTAGGAAAATTCTGTATGAAAATACAACACCAAACGGTGCAAAATGGTAGCAAAATATAATTAAAAAATAATTAATTAAAATTTAAATCAGTTAGTGATTCGCAGACGTACCGTAATCTCAAATAGCGATTTGGGCTTCTAGGGCTCGGAATGATGCGGAATGTTTTGGAATCGATTAGGAAAAATTCTGTTTGAAAATACAACACAAAATTGTATCTGGTTTCCTTAGGAATTTTCGATGTTTAAGGAATCTCGTAAAATATTGAGTTACCGTACCTCGAATAGCGATTTGGGCTTCTAGGGCTCGGAATGATGCGGAATGTTTTGGAATCGATTAGGAAAAATTCTGTTTGAAAATACAACACAAAATTGTATCTGGTTTCCTTAGGAATTTTCGATGTTTAAGGAATCTCGTAAAATATTGAGTTACCGTACCTCGAATAGCGATTTGGGCTTCTAGGGCTCGGAATGATGCGGGATGTTTTGGAATCGATTAGGAAAAATTCTGTTTGAAAATACAACACAAAATTGTATCTGGTTTCCTTAGGAATTTTCGATGTTTAAGGAATCTCGTAAAATATTGAGTTACCGTACCTCGAATAGCGATTTGGGCTTCTAGGGCTCGGAATGATGCGGAATGTTTTGGAATCGATTAGGAAAAATTCTGTTTGAAAATACAACACAAAATTGTATCTGGTTTCCTTAGGAATTTTCGATGTTTAAGGAATCTCGTAAAATATTGAGTTACCGTACCTCGAATAGCGATTTGGGCTTCTAGGGCTCGGAATGATGCGGGATGTTTTGGAATCGATTAGGAAAAATTCTGTTTGAAAATACAACACAAAATTGTATCTGGTTTCCTTAGGAATTTTCGATGTTTAAGGAATCTCGTAAAATATTGAGTTACCGTACCTCGAATAGCGATTTGGGCTTCTAGGGCTCGGAATGATGCGGGATGTTTTGGAATCGATTAGGAAAAATTCTGTTTGAAAATACAACACAAAATTGTATCTGGTTTCCTTAGGAATTTTCGATGTTTAAGGAATCTCGTAAAATATTGAGTTACCGTACCTCGAATAGCGATTTGGGCTTCTAGGGCTCGGAATGATGCGGGATGTTTTGGAATCGATTAGGAAAAATTCTGTTTGAAAATACAACACAAAATTGTATCTGGTTTCCTTAGGAATTTTCGATGTTTAAGGAATCTCGTAAAATATTGAGTTACCGTACCTCGAATAGCGATTTGGGCTTCTAGGGCTCGGAATGATGCGGGATGTTTTGGAATCGATTAGGAAAATTCTGTATGAAAATACAACACCAAACGGTGCAAAATGGTAGCAAAATATAATTAAAAAATAATTAATTAAAATTTAAATCAGTTAGTGATTCGCAGACGTACCGTAATCTCAAATAGCGATTTGGGCTTCTAGGGCTCGGAATGATGCGGAATGTTTTGGAATCGATTAGGAAAAATTCTGTTTGAAAATACAACACAAAATTGTATCTGGTTTCCTTAGGAATTTTCGATGTTTAAGGAATCTCGTAAAATATTGAGTTACCGTACCTCGAATAGCGATTTGGGCTTCTAGGGCTCGGAATGATGCGAAATGTTTTGGAATCGATTAGGAAAAATTCTGTTTGAAAATACAACACAAAATTGTATCTGGTTTCCTTAGGAATTTTCGATGTTTAAGGAATCTCGTAAAATATTGAGTTACCGTACCTCGAATAGCGATTTGGGCTTCTAGGGCTCGGAATGATGCGGGATGTTTTGGAATCGATTAGGAAAAATTCTGTTTGAAAATACAACACAAAATTGTATCTGGTTTCCTTAGGAATTTTCGATGTTTAAGGAATCTCGTAAAATATTGAGTTACCGTACCTCGAATAGCGATTTGGGCTTCTAGGGCTCGGAATGATGCGGAATGTTTTGGAATCGATTAGGAAAAATTCTGTTTGAAAATACAACACAAAATTGTATCTGGTTTCCTTAGGAATTTTCGATGTTTAAGGAATCTCGTAAAATATTGAGTTACCGTACCTCGAATAGCGATTTGGGCTTCTAGGGCTCGGAATGATGCGGGATGTTTTGGAATCGATTAGGAAAAATTCTGTTTGAAAATACAACACAAAATTGTATCTGGTTTCCTTAGGAATTTTCGATGTTTAAGGAATCTCGTAAAATATTGAGTTACCGTACCTCGAATAGCGATTTGGGCTTCTAGGGCTCGGAATGATGCGGGATGTTTTGGAATCGATTAGGAAAATTCTGTATGAAAATACAACACCAAACGGTGCAAAATGGTAGCAAAATATAATTAAAAAATAATTAATTAAAATTTAAATCAGTTAGTGATTCGCAGACGTACCGTAATCTCAAATAGCGATTTGGGCTTCTAGGGCTCGGAATGATGCGGAATGTTTTGGAATCGATTAGGAAAAATTCTGTTTGAAAATACAACACAAAATTGTATCTGGTTTCCTTAGGAATTTTCGATGTTTAAGGAATCTCGTAAAATATTGAGTTACCGTACCTCGAATAGCGATTTGGGCTTCTAGGGCTCGGAATGATGCGGGATGTTTTGGAATCGATTAGGAAAATTCTGTTTGAAAATACAACACAAAATTGTATCTGGTTTCCTTAGGAATTTTCGATGTTTAAGGAATCTCGTAAAATATTGAGTTACCGTACCTCGAATAGCGATTTGGGCTTCTAGGGCTCGGAATGATGCGGAATGTTTTGGAATCGATTAGGAAAAATTCTGTTTGAAAATACAACACAAAATTGTATCTGGTTTCCTTAGGAATTTTCGATGTTTAAGGAATCTCGTAAAATATTGAGTTACCGTACCTCGAATAGCGATTTGGGCTTCTAGGGCTCGGAATGATGCGGAATGTTTTGGAATCGATTAGGAAAAATTCTGTTTGAAAATACAACACAAAATTGTATCTGGTTTCCTTAGGAATTTTCGATGTTTAAGGAATCTCGTAAAATATTGAGTTACCGTACCTCGAATAGCGATTTGGGCTTCTAGGGCTCGGAATGATGCGGGATGTTTTGGAATCGATTAGGAAAAATTCTGTTTGAAAATACAACACAAAATTGTATCTGGTTTCCTTAGGAATTTTCGATGTTTAAGGAATCTCGTAAAATATTGAGTTACCGTACCTCGAATAGCGATTTGGGCTTCTAGGGCTCGGAATGATGCGGGATGTTTTGGAATCGATTAGGAAAATTCTGTATGAAAATACAACACCAAACGGTGCAAAATGGTAGCAAAATATAATTAAAAAATAATTAATTAAAATTTAAATCAGTTAGTGATTCGCAGACGTACCGTAATCTCAAATAGCGATTTGGGCTTCTAGGGCTCGGAATGATGCGGAATGTTTTGGAATCGATTAGGAAAAATTCTGTTTGAAAATACAACACAAAATTGTATCTGGTTTCCTTAGGAATTTTCGATGTTTAAGGAATCTCGTAAAATATTGAGTTACCGTACCTCGAATAGCGATTTGGGCTTCTAGGGCTCGGAATGATGCGGAATGTTTTGGAATCGATTAGGAAAAATTCTGTTTGAAAATACAACACAAAATTGTATCTGGTTTCCTTAGGAATTTTCGATGTTTAAGGAATCTCGTAAAATATTGAGTTACCGTACCTCGAATAGCGATTTGGGCTTCTAGGGCTCGGAATGATGCGGGATGTTTTGGAATCGATTAGGAAAAATTCTGTTTGAAAATACAACACAAAATTGTATCTGGTTTCCTTAGGAATTTTCGATGTTTAAGGAATCTCGTAAAATATTGAGTTACCGTACCTCAAATAGCGATTTGGGCTTCTAGGGCTCGGAATGATGCGGAATGTTTTGGAATCGATTAGGAAAAATTCTGTTTGAAAATACAACACAAAATTGTATCTGGTTTCCTTAGGAATTTTCGATGTTTAAGGAATCTCGTAAAATATTGAGTTACCGTACCTCGAATAGCGATTTGGGCTTCTAGGGCTCGGAATGATGCGGGATGTTTTGGAATCGATTAGGAAAAATTCTGTTTGAAAATACAACACAAAATTGTATCTGGTTTCCTTAGGAATTTTCGATGTTTAAGGAATCTCGTAAAATATTGAGTTACCGTACCTCGAATAGCGATTTGGGCTTCTAGGGCTCGGAATGATGCGGGATGTTTTGGAATCGATTAGGAAAAATTCTGTTTGAAAATACAACACAAAATTGTATCTGGTTTCCTTAGGAATTTTCGATGTTTAAGGAATCTCGTAAAATATTGAGTTACCGTACCTCGAATAGCGATTTGGGCTTCTAGGGCTCGGAATGATGCGGGATGTTTTGGAATCGATTAGGAAAAATTCTGTTTGAAAATACAACACAAAATTGTATCTGGTTTCCTTAGGAATTTTCGATGTTTAAGGAATCTCGTAAAATATTGAGTTACCGTACCTCGAATAGCGATTTGGGCTTCTAGGGCTCGGAATGATGCGGGATGTTTTGGAATCGATTAGGAAAATTCTGTATGAAAATACAACACCAAACGGTGCAAAATGGTAGCAAAATATAATTAAAAAATAATTAATTAAAATTTAAATCAGTTAGTGATTCGCAGACGTACCGTAATCTCAAATAGCGATTTGGGCTTCCTAGGGCTCGGAATGATGCGGAATGTTTTGGAATCGATTAGGAAAAGATTCTGTTTGAAAATACAACACAAAATTGTATCTGGTTTCCTTAGGAATTTTCGATGTTTAAGGAATCTCGTAAAATATTGAGTTACCGTACCTCGAATAGCGATTTGGGCTTCTAGGGCTTCGGAATGATGCGGGATGTTTTGGAATCGATTAGGAAAAATTCTGTTTGAAAATACAACACAAAATTGTATCTGGTTTCCTTAGGAATTTTCGATGTTAAGGGAATCTCGTAAATATTGAGTTACCGTACCTCGAATAGCGATTTGGCTTCTAGGGCTCGGAATGATGCGGGATGTTTGAATAGAAGCTTCTAGGGCTCGGAATGATGCGGAATGTTTTGGAATCGATTAGGAAAAATTCTGTTTGAAAATACAACACAAAATTGTATCTGGTTTCCTTAGGAATTTTCGATGTTTAAGGAATCTCGTAAAATATTGAGTTACCGTACCTCGAATAGCGATTTGGGCTTCTAGGGCTCGGAATGATGCGGAATGTTTTGGAATCGATTAGGAAAAATTCTGTTTGAAAATACAACACAAAATTGTATCTGGTTTCCTTAGGAATTTTCGATGTTTAAGGAATCTCGTAAAATATTGAGTTACCGTACCTCGAATAGCGATTTGGGCTTCTAGGGCTCGGAATGATGCGGAATGTTTTGGAATCGATTAGGAAAAATTCTGTTTGAAAATACAACACAAAATTGTATCTGGTTTCCTTAGGAATTTTCGATGTTTAAGGAATCTCGTAAAATATTGAGTTACCGTACCTCGAATAGCGATTTGGGCTTCTAGGGCTCGGAATGATGCGGAATGTTTTGGAATCGATTAGGAAAAATTCTGTTTGAAAATACAACACAAAATTGTATCTGGTTTCCTTAGGAATTTTCGATGTTTAAGGAATCTCGTAAAATATTGAGTTACCGTACCTCGAATAGCGATTTGGGCTTCTAGGGCTCGGAATGATGCGGGATGTTTTGGAATCGATTAGGAAAAATTCTGTTTGAAAATACAACACAAAATTGTATCTGGTTTCCTTAGGAATTTTCGATGTTTAAGGAATCTCGTAAAATATTGAGTTACCGTACCTCGAATAGCGATTTGGGCTTCTAGGGCTCGGAATGATGCGGGATGTTTTGGAATCGATTAGGAAAATTCTGTATGAAAATACAACACCAAACGGTGCAAAATGGTAGCAAAATATAATTAAAAAATAATTAATTAAAATTTAAATCAGTTAGTGATTCGCAGACGTACCGTAATCTCAAATAGCGATTTGGGCTTCTAGGGCTCGGAATGATGCGGAATGTTTTGGAATCGATTAGGAAAAATTCTGTTTGAAAATACAACACAAAATTGTATCTGGTTTCCTTAGGAATTTTCGATGTTTAAGGAATCTCGTAAAATATTGAGTTACCGTACCTCGAATAGCGATTTGGGCTTCTAGGGCTCGGAATGATGCGGGATGTTTTGGAATCGATTAGGAAAAATTCTGTTTGAAAATACAACACAAAATTGTATCTGGTTTCCTTAGGAATTTTCGATGTTTAAGGAATCTCGTAAAATATTGAGTTACCGTACCTCGAATAGCGATTTGGGCTTCTAGGGCTCGGAATGATGCGGGATGTTTTGGAATCGATTAGGAAAAATTCTGTTTGAAAATACAACACAAAATTGTATCTGGTTTCCTTAGGAATTTTCGATGTTTAAGGAATCTCGTAAAATATTGAGTTACCGTACCTCGAATAGCGATTTGGGCTTCTAGGGCTCGGAATGATGCGGGATGTTTTGGAATCGATTAGGAAAAATTCTGTTTGAAAATACAACACAAAATTGTATCTGGTTTCCTTAGGAATTTTCGATGTTTAAGGAATCTCGTAAAATATTGAGTTACCGTACCTCGAATAGCGATTTGGGCTTCTAGGGCTCGGAATGATGCGGGATGTTTTGGAATCGATTAGGAAAATTCTGTATGAAAATACAACACCAAACGGTGCAAAATGGTAGCAAAATATAATTAAAAAATAATTAATTAAAATTTAAATCAGTTAGTGATTCGCAGACGTACCGTAATCTCAAATAGCGATTTGGGCTTCTAGGGCTCGGAATGATGCGGAATGTTTTGGAATCGATTAGGAAAAATTCTGTTTGAAAATACAACACAAAATTGTATCTGGTTTCCTTAGGAATTTTCGATGTTTAAGGAATCTCGTAAAATATTGAGTTACCGTACCTCGAATAGCGATTTGGGCTTCTAGGGCTCGGAATGATGCGGGATGTTTTGGAATCGATTAGGAAAATTCTGTTTGAAAATACAACACAAAATTGTATCTGGTTTCCTTAGGAATTTTCGATGTTTAAGGAATCTCGTAAAATATTGAGTTACCGTACCTCGAATAGCGATTTGGGCTTCTAGGGCTCGGAATGATGCGGATGTTTTGGAATCGATTAGGAAAAATTCTGTTTGAAAATACAACACAAAATTGTATCTGGTTTCCTTAGGAATTTTCGATGTTTAAGGAATCTCGTAAAATATTGAGTTACCGTACCTCGAATAGCGATTTGGGCTTCTAGGGCTCGGAATGATGCGGATGTTTTGGAATCGATTAGGAAAAATTCTGTTTGAAAATACAACACAAAATTGTATCTGGTTTCCTTAGGAATTTTCGATGTTTAAGGAATCTCGTAAAATATTGAGTTACCGTACCTCGAATAGCGATTTGGGCTTCTAGGGCTCGGAATGATGCGGGATGTTTTGGAATCGATTAGGAAAAATTCTGTTTGAAAATACAACACAAAATTGTATCTGGTTTCCTTAGGAATTTTCGATGTTTAAGGAATCTCGTAAAATATTGAGTTACCGTACCTCGAATAGCGATTTGGGCTTCTAGGGCTCGGAATGATGCGGGATGTTTTGGAATCGATTAGGAAAATTCTGTATGAAAATACAACACCAAACGGTGCAAAATGGTAGCAAAATATAATTAAAAAATAATTAATTAAAATTTAAATCAGTTAGTGATTCGCAGACGTACCGTAATCTCAAATAGCGATTTGGGCTTCTAGGGCTCGGAATGATGCGGAATGTTTTGGAATCGATTAGGAAAAATTCTGTTTGAAAATACAACACAAAATTGTATCTGGTTTCCTTAGGAATTTTCGATGTTTAAGGAATCTCGTAAAATATTGAGTTACCGTACCTCGAATAGCGATTTGGGCTTCTAGGGCTCGGAATGATGCGGGATGTTTTGGAATCGATTAGGAAAAATTCTGTTTGAAAATACAACACAAAATTGTATCTGGTTTCCTTAGGAATTTTCGATGTTTAAGGAATCTCGTAAAATATTGAGTTACCGTACCTCGAATAGCGATTTGGGCTTCTAGGGCTCGGAATGATGCGGAATGTTTTGGAATCGATTAGGAAAAATTCTGTTTGAAAATACAACACAAAATTGTATCTGGTTTCCTTAGGAATTTTCGATGTTTAAGGAATCTCGTAAAATATTGAGTTACCGTACCTCGAATAGCGATTTGGGCTTCTAGGGCTCGGAATGATGCGGGATGTTTTGGAATCGATTAGGAAAATTCTGTATGAAAATACAACACCAAACGGTGCAAAATGGTAGCAAAATATAATTAAAAAATAATTAATTAAAATTTAAATCAGTTAGTGATTCGCAGACGTACCGTAATCTCAAATAGCGATTTGGGCTTCTAGGGCTCGGAATGATGCGGAATGTTTTGGAATCGATTAGGAAAAATTCTGTTTGAAAATACAACACAAAATTGTATCTGGTTTCCTTAGGAATTTTCGATGTTTAAGGAATCTCGTAAAATATTGAGTTACCGTACCTCGAATAGCGATTTGGGCTTCTAGGGCTCGGAATGATGCGGGATGTTTTGGAATCGATTAGGAAAAATTCTGTTTGAAAATACAACACAAAATTGTATCTGGTTTCCTTAGGAATTTTCGATGTTTAAGGAATCTCGTAAAATATTGAGTTACCGTACCTCGAATAGCGATTTGGGCTTCTAGGGCTCGGAATGATGCGGGATGTTTTGGAATCGATTAGGAAAAATTCTGTTTGAAAATACAACACAAAATTGTATCTGGTTTCCTTAGGAATTTTCGATGTTTAAGGAATCTCGTAAAATATTGAGTTACCGTACCTCGAATAGCGATTTGGGCTTCTAGGGCTCGGAATGATGCGGGATGTTTTGGAATCGATTAGGAAAATTCTGTATGAAAATACAACACCAAACGGTGCAAAATGGTAGCAAAATATAATTAAAAAATAATTAATTAAAATTTAAATCAGTTAGTGATTCGCAGACGTACCGTAATCTCAAATAGCGATTTGGGCTTCTAGGGCTCGGAATGATGCGGAATGTTTTGGAATCGATTAGGAAAAATTCTGTTTGAAAATACAACACAAAATTGTATCTGGTTTCCTTAGGAATTTTCGATGTTTAAGGAATCTCGTAAAATATTGAGTTACCGTACCTCGAATAGCGATTTGGGCTTCTAGGGCTCGGAATGATGCGGGATGTTTTGGAATCGATTAGGAAAAATTCTGTTTGAAAATACAACACAAAATTGTATCTGGTTTCCTTAGGAATTTTCGATGTTTAAGGAATCTCGTAAAATATTGAGTTACCGTACCTCGAATAGCGATTTGGGCTTCTAGGGCTCGGAATGATGCGGGATGTTTTGGAATCGATTAGGAAAATTCTGTATGAAAATACAACACCAAACGGTGCAAAATGGTAGCAAAATATAATTAAAAAATAATTAATTAAAATTTAAATCAGTTAGTGATTCGCAGACGTACCGTAATCTCAAATAGCGATTTGGGCTTCTAGGGCTCGGAATGATGCGGAATGTTTTGGAATCGATTAGGAAAAATTCTGTTTGAAAATACAACACAAAATTGTATCTGGTTTCCTTAGGAATTTTCGATGTTTAAGGAATCTCGTAAAATATTGAGTTACCGTACCTCGAATAGCGATTTGGGCTTCTAGGGCTCGGAATGATGCGGGATGTTTTGGAATCGATTAGGAAAAATTCTGTTTGAAAATACAACACAAAATTGTATCTGGTTTCCTTAGGAATTTTCGATGTTTAAGGAATCTCGTAAAATATTGAGTTACCGTACCTCGAATAGCGATTTGGGCTTCTAGGGCTCGGAATGATGCGGGATGTTTTGGAATCGATTAGGAAAAATTCTGTTTGAAAATACAACACAAAATTGTATCTGGTTTCCTTAGGAATTTTCGATGTTTAAGGAATCTCGTAAAATATTGAGTTACCGTACCTCGAATAGCGATTTGGGCTTCTAGGGCTCGGAATGATGCGGGATGTTTTGGAATCGATTAGGAAAATTCTGTATGAAAATACAACACCAAACGGTGCAAAATGGTAGCAAAATATAATTAAAAAATAATTAATTAAAATTTAAATCAGTTAGTGATTCGCAGACGTACCGTAATCTCAAATAGCGATTTGGGCTTCTAGGGCTCGGAATGATGCGGAATGTTTTGGAATCGATTAGGAAAAATTCTGTTTGAAAATACAACACAAAATTGTATCTGGTTTCCTTAGGAATTTTCGATGTTTAAGGAATCTCGTAAAATATTGAGTTACCGTACCTCGAATAGCGATTTGGGCTTCTAGGGCTCGGAATGATGCGGAATGTTTTGGAATCGATTAGGAAAAATTCTGTTTGAAAATACAACACAAAATTGTATCTGGTTTCCTTAGGAATTTTCGATGTTTAAGGAATCTCGTAAAATATTGAGTTACCGTACCTCGAATAGCGATTTGGGCTTCTAGGGCTCGGAATGATGCGGGATGTTTTGGAATCGATTAGGAAAAATTCTGTTTGAAAATACAACACAAAATTGTATCTGGTTTCCTTAGGAATTTTCGATGTTTAAGGAATCTCGTAAAATATTGAGTTACCGTACCTCGAATAGCGATTTGGGCTTCTAGGGCTCGGAATGATGCGGGATGTTTTGGAATCGATTAGGAAAATTCTGTATGAAAATACAACACCAAACGGTGCAAAATGGTAGCAAAATATAATTAAAAAATAATTAATTAAAATTTAAATCAGTTAGTGATTCGCAGACGTACCGTAATCTCAAATAGCGATTTGGGCTTCTAGGGCTCGGAATGATGCGGAATGTTTTGGAATCGATTAGGAAAAATTCTGTTTGAAAATACAACACAAAATTGTATCTGGTTTCCTTAGGAATTTTCGATGTTTAAGGAATCTCGTAAAATATTGAGTTACCGTACCTCGAATAGCGATTTGGGCTTCTAGGGCTCGGAATGATGCGGGATGTTTTGGAATCGATTAGGAAAAATTCTGTTTGAAAATACAACACAAAATTGTATCTGGTTTCCTTAGGAATTTTCGATGTTTAAGGAATCTCGTAAAATATTGAGTTACCGTACCTCGAATAGCGATTTGGGCTTCTAGGGCTCGGAATGATGCGGGATGTTTTGGAATCGATTAGGAAAAATTCTGTTTGAAAATACAACACAAAATTGTATCTGGTTTCCTTAGGAATTTTCGATGTTTAAGGAATCTCGTAAAATATTGAGTTACCGTACCTCGAATAGCGATTTGGGCTTCTAGGGCTCGGAATGATGCGGGATGTTTTGGAATCGATTAGGAAAATTCTGTATGAAAATACAACACCAAACGGTGCAAAATGGTAGCAAAATATAATTAAAAAATAATTAATTAAAATTTAAATCAGTTAGTGATTCGCAGACGTACCGTAATCTCAAATAGCGATTTGGGCTTCTAGGGCTCGGAATGATGCGGAATGTTTTGGAATCGATTAGGAAAAATTCTGTTTGAAAATACAACACAAAATTGTATCTGGTTTCCTTAGGAATTTTCGATGTTTAAGGAATCTCGTAAAATATTGAGTTACCGTACCTCGAATAGCGATTTGGGCTTCTAGGGCTCGGAATGATGCGGAATGTTTTGGAATCGATTAGGAAAAATTCTGTTTGAAAATACAACACAAAATTGTATCTGGTTTCCTTAGGAATTTTCGATGTTTAAGGAATCTCGTAAAATATTGAGTTACCGTACCTCGAATAGCGATTTGGGCTTCTAGGGCTCGGAATGATGCGGGATGTTTTGGAATCGATTAGGAAAATTCTGTTTGAAAATACAACACAAAATTGTATCTGGTTTCCTTAGGAATTTTCGATGTTTAAGGAATCTCGTAAAATATTGAGTTACCGTACCTCGAATAGCGATTTGGGCTTCTAGGGCTCGGAATGATGCGGAATGTTTTGGAATCGATTAGGAAAAATTCTGTTTGAAAATACAACACAAAATTGTATCTGGTTTCCTTAGGAATTTTCGATGTTTAAGGAATCTCGTAAAATATTGAGTTACCGTACCTCGAATAGCGATTTGGGCTTCTAGGGCTCGGAATGATGCGGGATGTTTTGGAATCGATTAGGAAAAATTCTGTTTGAAAATACAACACAAAATTGTATCTGGTTTCCTTAGGAATTTTCGATGTTTAAGGAATCTCGTAAAATATTGAGTTACCGTACCTCGAATAGCGATTTGGGCTTCTAGGGCTCGGAATGATGCGGGATGTTTTGGAATCGATTAGGAAAAATTCTGTTTGAAAATACAACACAAAATTGTATCTGGTTTCCTTAGGAATTTTCGATGTTTAAGGAATCTCGTAAAATATTGAGTTACCGTACCTCGAATAGCGATTTGGGCTTCTAGGGCTCGGAATGATGCGGAATGTTTTGGAATCGATTAGGAAAAATTCTGTTTGAAAATACAACACAAAATTGTATCTGGTTTCCTTAGGAATTTTCGATGTTTAAGGAATCTCGTAAAATATTGAGTTACCGTACCTCGAATAGCGATTTGGGCTTCTAGGGCTCGGAATGATGCGGGATGTTTTGGAATCGATTAGGAAAATTCTGTATGAAAATACAACACCAAACGGTGCAAAATGGTATCAAATATAATTTAAAAATATTATTAAGTTAAATCAGTTAAGTGATTCGCAGACGTACCGTAATCTCAAATAGCGATTTGGGCTTCTAGGGCTCGGAATGATGCGGAATGTTTTGGAATCGATTAGGAAAAATTCTGTTTGAAAATACAACACAAAATTGTATCTGGTTTCCTTAGGAATTTTCGATGTTTAAGGAATCTCGTAAAATATTGAGTTACCGTACCTCGAATAGCGATTTGGGCTTCTAGGGCTCGGAATGATTGCGGAATGTTTTGAATCGATTAGGAAAAATTCTGTTTGAAAATACAACACAAAATTGTATCTGGTTTCCTTAGGAATTTTCGATGTTTAAGGAATCTCGTAAAATATTGAGTTACCGTACCTCGAATAGCGATTTGGGCTTCTAGGGCTCGGAATGATGCGGGATGTTTTTGGAATCGATTAGGAAAAATTCTGTTTGAAAATACAACACAAAATTGTATCTGGTTTCCTTAGGAATTTTCGATGTTTAAGGAATCTCGTAAAATATTGAGTTACCGTACCTCGAATAGCGATTTGGGCTTCTAGGGCTCGGAATGATGCGGAATGTTTTGGAATCGATTAGGAAAAATTCTGTTTGAAAATACAACACAAAATTGTATCTGGTTTCCTTAGGAATTTTCGATGTTTAAGGAATCTCGTAAAATATTGAGTTACCGTACCTCGAATAGCGATTTGGGCTTCTAGGGCTCGGAATGATGCGGGATGTTTTGGAATCGATTAGGAAAATTCTGTTTGAAAATACAACACAAAATTGTATCTGGTTTCCTTAGGAATTTTCGATGTTTAAGGAATCTCGTAAAATATTGAGTTACCGTACCTCGAATAGCGATTTGGGCTTCTAGGGCTCGGAATGATGCGGGATGTTTTGGAATCGATTAGGAAAAATTCTGTTTGAAAATACAACACAAAATTGTATCTGGTTTCCTTAGGAATTTTCGATGTTTAAGGAATCTCGTAAAATATTGAGTTACCGTACCTCGAATAGCGATTTGGGCTTCTAGGGCTCGGAATGATGCGGAATGTTTTGGAATCGATTAGGAAAAATTCTGTTTGAAAATACAACACAAAATTGTATCTGGTTTCCTTAGGAATTTTCGATGTTTAAGGAATCTCGTAAAATATTGAGTTACCGTACCTCGAATAGCGATTTGGGCTTCTAGGGCTCGGAATGATGCGGATGTTTTGGAATCGATTAGGAAAAATTCTGTTTGAAAATACAACACAAAATTGTATCTGGTTTCCTTAGGAATTTTCGATGTTTAAGGAATCTCGTAAAATATTGAGTTACCGTACCTCGAATAGCGATTTGGGCTTCTAGGGCTCGGAATGATGCGGGATGTTTTGGAATCGATTAGGAAAATTCTGTATGAAAATACAACACCAAACGGTGCAAAATGGTAGCAAAATATAATTAAAAAATAATTAATTAAAATTTAAATCAGTTAGTGATTCGCAGACGTACCGTAATCTCAAATAGCGATTTGGGCTTCTAGGGCTCGGAATGATGCGGAATGTTTTGGAATCGATTAGGAAAAATTCTGTTTGAAAATACAACACAAAATTGTATCTGGTTTCCTTAGGAATTTTCGATGTTTAAGGAATCTCGTAAAATATTGAGTTACCGTACCTCGAATAGCGATTTGGGCTTCTAGGGCTCGGAATGATGCGGAATGTTTTGGAATCGATTAGGAAAAATTCTGTTTGAAAATACAACACAAAATTGTATCTGGTTTCCTTAGGAATTTTCGATGTTTAAGGAATCTCGTAAAATATTGAGTTACCGTACCTCGAATAGCGATTTGGGCTTCTAGGGCTCGGAATGATGCGGGATGTTTTTGGAATCGATTAGGAAAATTCTGTATGAAAATACAACACCAAACGGTGCAAAGTGTAGCAAAATAATAATTAAAAATAATTAATTAAAATTTAAATCAGTTAGTGATTCGCAGACGTACCGTAATCTCAAATAGCGATTTGGGCTTCTAGGGCTCGGAAGATGCGGAATGTTTTGGAATCGATTAGGAAAAATTCTGTTTGAAAATACAACACAAAATTGTATCTGGTTTCCTTAGGAATTTTCGATGTTTAAGGAATCTCGTAAAATATTGAGTTACCGTACCTTGAATAGCGATTTGGGCTTCTAGGGCTCGGAATGATGCGGGATGTTTTGGAATCGATTAGGAAAAATTCTGTATGAAAATACAACACAAAATTGTATCTGGTTTTCCTTAGGAATTTTCGATGTTTAAGGAATCTCGTAAAATATTGAGTTACCGTACCTCGAATAGCGATTTGGGCTTCTAGGGCTCGGAATGATGCGGAATGTTTGGAATCGATTAGGAAAAATTCTGTTTGAAAATACAACACAAAATTGTATCTGGTTTCCTTAGGAATTTTCGATGTTTAAGGAATCTCGTAAAATATTGAGTTACCGTACCTCGAATAGCGATTTGGGCTTCTAGGGCTCGGAATGATGCGGGATGTTTTGAAATCGATTAGGAAAATTCTGTATGAAAATACAACACCAAACGGTGCAAAAATGGTAGCAAAATATAATTAAAAAATAATTAATTAAAATTTAAATCAGTTAGTGATTCGCAGACGTACCGTAATCTCAAATAGCGATTTGGCTTCTAGGGCTCGGAATGATGCGGAATGTTTTGGAATCGATTAGGAAAAATTCTGTTTTGAAAATACAACACAAAATTGTATCTGGTTTCCTTAGGAATTTTCGATGTTAAGGAATCTCGTAAAATATTGAGTTACCGTACCTCGAATAGCGATTTGGGCTTCTAGGGCTCGGAATGATGCGGAATGTTTGGAATCGATTAGGAAAAATTCTGTTTCGAAAAATACAACACAAAATTGTATCTGGTTTCCTTAGGAATTTTCGATGTTTAAGGAATCTCGTAAAATATTGAGTTACCGTACCTCGAATAGCGATTTGGGCTTCTAGGGCTCGGAATGATGCGGGATGTTTTGGAATCGATTAGGAAAAATTCTGTATGAAAATACAACACCAAACGGTGCAAAATGGTAGCAATATAATTAAAAAATATTAATTAAAATTTAAATCATTAGTGATTCGCAGACGTACCGTACCTCAAATAGCGATTTGGGCTTCTAGGGCTCGGAATGATGCGGAATGTTTTGGAATCGATTAGGAAAAATTCTGTTTGAAAATACAACACAAAATTGTATCTGGTTTCCTTAGGAATTTTCGATGTTTAAGGAATCTCGTAAAATATTGAGTTACCGTACCTCGAATAGCGATTTGGGCTTCTAGGGCTCGGAATGATGCGGAATGTTTGGAATCGATTAGGAAAAATTCTGTTTGAAAATACAACACAAAATTGTATCTGGTTTCCTTAGGAATTTTCGATGTTTAAGGAATCTCGTAAAATATTGAGTTACCGTACCTCGAATAGCGATTTGGGCTTCTAGGGCTCGGAATGATGCGGGATGTTTTGGAA
>ABKE04000012.1:0-79973 GCA_000180635.4 Pristionchus pacificus
ATGCGGGATGTTTTGGAATCGATTAGGAAAAATTCTGTTTGAAAATACACACAAATTGTATCTGGTTTCCTTAGGAATTTTCGATGTTTAAGGAATCTCGTAAAATATTGAGTTACCCGTACCTCGAATAGCGATTTGGGCTTCTAGGGCTCGGATGATGCGGATGTTTTGGAATCGATTAGGAAAATTCTGTATGAGAAATACAACACCAAACGGTGCAAAAATGGTAGCAAAATATAATTAAAAATAATTAATTAAAATTAAATCAGTTAGTGATGCGCAGACGTACCGTAATCTCAAATAGCGATTTGGGCTTCTAGGGCTCGGAATGATGCGGAATGTTTTGGAATCGATTAGGAAAAATTCTGTTTGAAAATACAACACAAAATTGTATCTGGTTTCCTTAGGAATTTTCGATGTTTAAGGAATCTCGTAAATATTGAGTTACCGTAACTCGAATAGCGATTTGGGCTTCTAGGGCTCGGAATGATGCGGAAATGTTTTGGAATCGATTAGGAAAAATTCTGTTTGAAAATACAACACAAAATTGTATCTGGTTTCCTTAGGAATTTTCGATGTTTAAGGAATCTCGTAAAATATTGAGTTACCGTACCTCGAATAGCGATTTGGGCTTCTAGGGCTCGGAATGATGCGGGATGTTTTGGAATCGATTAGGAAAAATTCTGTTTGAAAATACAACACAAAATTGTATCTGGTTTCCTTAGGAATTTTCGATGTTTAAGGAATCTCGTAAAATATTGAGTTACCGTACCTCGAATAGCGATTTGGGCTTCTAGGGCTCGGAATGATGCGGAATGTTTTGGAATCGATTAGGAAAAATTCTGTTTGAAAATACAACACAAAATTGTATCTGGTTTCCTTAGGAATTTTCGATGTTTAAGGAATCTCGTAAATATTGAGTTACCGTACCTCGAATAGCGATTTGGGCTTCTAGGGCTCGGAATGATGCGGATGTTTTGGAATCGATTAGGAAAAATTCTGTTTGAAAATACACACAAAATTGTATCTGGTTTCCTTAGGAATTTTCGATGTTTAAGGAATCTCGTAAAATATTGAGTTACCGTACCTCGAATAGCGATTTGGGCTTCTAGGGCTCGGAATGATGCGGGATGTTTTGGAATCGATTAGGAAAAATTCTGTTTGAAAATACAACACAAAATTGTATCTGGTTTCCTTAGGAATTTTCGATGTTTAAGGAATCTCGTAAAATATTGAGTTACCGTACCTCGAATAGCGATTTGGGCTTCTAGGGCTCGGAATGATGCGGAATGTTTTGGAATCGATTAGGAAAATTCTGTTTGAAAATACAACACAAAATTGTATCTGGTTTCCTTAGGAATTTTCGATGTTTAAGGAATCTCGTAAAATATTGAGTTACCGTACCTCGAATAGCGATTTGGGCTTCTAGGGCTCGGAATGATGCGGGATGTTTTGGAATCGATTAGGAAAATTCTGTATGAAAATACAACACCAAACGGTGCAAAATGGTAGCAAAATATAATTAAAAAATAATTAATTAAAATTTAAATCAGTTAGTGATTCGCAGACGTACCGTAATCTCAAATAGCGATTTGGGCTTCTAGGGCTCGGAATGATGCGGAATGTTTTGGAATCGATTAGGAAAAATTCTGTTTGAAAATACAACACAAAATTGTATCTGGTTTCCTTAGGAATTTTCGATGTTTAAGGAATCTCGTAAAATATTGAGTTACCGTACCTCGAATAGCGATTTGGGCTTCTAGGGCTCGGAATGATGCGGGATGTTTTGGAATCGATTAGGAAAAATTCTGTTTGAAAATACAACACAAAATTGTATCTGGTTTCCTTAGGAATTTTCGATGTTTAAGGAATCTCGTAAAATATTGAGTTACCGTACCTCGAATAGCGATTTGGGCTTCTAGGGCTCGGAATGATGCGGGATGTTTTGGAATCGATTAGGAAAAATTCTGTTTGAAAATACAACACAAAATTGTATCTGGTTTCCTTAGGAATTTTCGATGTTTAAGGAATCTCGTAAAATATTGAGTTACCGTACCTCGAATAGCGATTTGGGCTTCTAGGGCTCGGAATGATGCGGGATGTTTTGGAATCGATTAGGAAAAATTCTGTTTGAAAATACAACACAAAATTGTATCTGGTTTCCTTAGGAATTTTCGATGTTTAAGGAATCTCGTAAAATATTGAGTTACCGTACCTCGAATAGCGATTTGGGCTTCTAGGGCTCGGAATGATGCGGGAATGTTTTGGAATCGATTAGGAAAAATTCTGTTTGAAAATACAACACAAAATTGTATCTGGTTTCCTTAGGAATTTTCGATGTTTAAGGAATCTCGTAAAATATTGAGTTACCGTACCTCGAATAGCGATTTGGGCTTCTAGGGCTCGGAATGATGCGGGATGTTTTGGAATCGATTAGGAAAATTCTGTATGAAAATACAACACCAAACGGTGCAAAATGGTAGCAAAATATAATTAAAAAATAATTAATTAAAATTTAAATCAGTTAGTGATTCGCAGACGTACCGTAATCTCAAATAGCGATTTGGGCTTCTAGGGCTCGGAATGATGCGGAATGTTTTGGAATCGATTAGGAAAAATTCTGTTTGAAAATACAACACAAAATTGTATCTGGTTTCCTTAGGAATTTTCGATGTTTAAGGAATCTCGTAAAATATTGAGTTACCGTACCTCGAATAGCGATTTGGGCTTCTAGGGCTCGGAATGATGCGGGATGTTTTGGAATCGATTAGGAAAAATTCTGTTTGAAAATACAACACAAAATTGTATCTGGTTTCCTTAGGAATTTTCGATGTTTAAGGAATCTCGTAAAATATTGAGTTACCGTACCTCGAATAGCGATTTGGGCTTCTAGGGCTCGGAATGATGCGGAATGTTTTGGAATCGATTAGGAAAAATTCTGTTTGAAAATACAACACAAAATTGTATCTGGTTTCCTTAGGAATTTTCGATGTTTAAGGAATCTCGTAAAATATTGAGTTACCGTACCTCGAATAGCGATTTGGGCTTCTAGGGCTCGGAATGATGCGGAATGTTTTGGAATCGATTAGGAAAAATTCTGTTTGAAAATACAACACAAAATTGTATCTGGTTTCCTTAGGAATTTTCGATGTTTAAGGAATCTCGTAAAATATTGAGTTACCGTACCTCGAATAGCGATTTGGGCTTCTAGGGCTCGGAATGATGCGGGATGTTTTGGAATCGATTAGGAAAAATTCTGTTTGAAAATACAACACAAAATTGTATCTGGTTTCCTTAGGAATTTTCGATGTTTAAGGAATCTCGTAAAATATTGAGTTACCGTACCTCGAATAGCGATTTGGGCTTCTAGGGCTCGGAATGATGCGGGATGTTTTGGAATCGATTAGGAAAATTCTGTATGAAAATACAACACCAAACGGTGCAAAATGGTAGCAAAATATAATTAAAAAATAATTAATTAAAATTTAAATCAGTTAGTGATTCGCAGACGTACCGTAATCTCAAATAGCGATTTGGGCTTCTAGGGCTCGGAATGATGCGGAATGTTTTGGAATCGATTAGGAAAAATTCTGTTTGAAAATACAACACAAAATTGTATCTGGTTTCCTTAGGAATTTTCGATGTTTAAGGAATCTCGTAAAATATTGAGTTACCGTACCTCGAATAGCGATTTGGGCTTCTAGGGCTCGGAATGATGCGGAATGTTTTGGAATCGATTAGGAAAAATTCTGTTTGAAAATACAACACAAAATTGTATCTGGTTTCCTTAGGAATTTTCGATGTTTAAGGAATCTCGTAAAATATTGAGTTACCGTACCTCGAATAGCGATTTGGGCTTCTAGGGCTCGGAATGATGCGGGATGTTTTGGAATCGATTAGGAAAAATTCTGTTTGAAAATACAACACAAAATTGTATCTGGTTTCCTTAGGAATTTTCGATGTTTAAGGAATCTCGTAAAATATTGAGTTACCGTACCTCGAATAGCGATTTGGGCTTCTAGGGCTCGGAATGATGCGGAATGTTTTGGAATCGATTAGGAAAAATTCTGTTTGAAAATACAACACAAAATTGTATCTGGTTTCCTTAGGAATTTTCGATGTTTAAGGAATCTCGTAAAATATTGAGTTACCGTACCTCGAATAGCGATTTGGGCTTCTAGGGCTCGGAATGATGCGGGATGTTTTGGAATCGATTAGGAAAAATTCTGTTTGAAAATACAACACAAAATTGTATCTGGTTTCCTTAGGAATTTTCGATGTTTAAGGAATCTCGTAAAATATTGAGTTACCGTACCTCGAATAGCGATTTGGGCTTCTAGGGCTCGGAATGATGCGGGATGTTTTGGAATCGATTAGGAAAAATTCTGTTTGAAAATACAACACAAAATTGTATCTGGTTTCCTTAGGAATTTTCGATGTTTAAGGAATCTCGTAAAATATTGAGTTACCGTACCTCGAATAGCGATTTGGGCTTCTAGGGCTCGGAATGATGCGGAATGTTTTGGAATCGATTAGGAAAAATTCTGTTTGAAAATACAACACAAAATTGTATCTGGTTTCCTTAGGAATTTTCGATGTTTAAGGAATCTCGTAAAATATTGAGTTACCGTACCTCGAATAGCGATTTGGGCTTCTAGGGCTCGGAATGATGCGGGATGTTTTGGAATCGATTAGGAAAATTCTGTATGAAAATACAACACCAAACGGTGCAAAATGGTAGCAAAATATAATTAAAAAATAATTAATTAAAATTTAAATCAGTTAGTGATTCGCAGACGTACCGTAATCTCAAATAGCGATTTGGGCTTCTAGGGCTCGGAATGATGCGGAATGTTTTGGAATCGATTAGGAAAAATTCTGTTTGAAAATACAACACAAAATTGTATCTGGTTTCCTTAGGAATTTTCGATGTTTAAGGAATCTCGTAAAATATTGAGTTACCGTACCTCGAATAGCGATTTGGGCTTCTAGGGCTCGGAATGATGCGGGATGTTTTGGAATCGATTAGGAAAAATTCTGTTTGAAAATACAACACAAAATTGTATCTGGTTTCCTTAGGAATTTTCGATGTTTAAGGAATCTCGTAAAATATTGAGTTACCGTACCTCGAATAGCGATTTGGGCTTCTAGGGCTCGGAATGATGCGGGATGTTTTGGAATCGATTAGGAAAATTCTGTATGAAAATACAACACCAAACGGTGCAAAATGGTAGCAAAATATAATTAAAAAATAATTAATTAAAATTTAAATCAGTTAGTGATTCGCAGACGTACCGTAATCTCAAATAGCGATTTGGGCTTCTAGGGCTCGGAATGATGCGGAATGTTTTGGAATCGATTAGGAAAAATTCTGTTTGAAAATACAACACAAAATTGTATCTGGTTTCCTTAGGAATTTTCGATGTTTAAGGAATCTCGTAAAATATTGAGTTACCGTACCTCGAATAGCGATTTGGGCTTCTAGGGCTCGGAATGATGCGGGATGTTTTGGAATCGATTAGGAAAATTCTGTATGAAAATACAACACAAAATTGTATCTGGTTTCCTTAGGAATTTTCGATGTTTAAGGAATCTCGTAAAATATTGAGTTACCGTACCTCGAATAGCGATTTGGGCTTCTAGGGCTCGGAATGATGCGGAATGTTTTGGAATCGATTAGGAAAAATTCTGTTTGAAAATACAACAGCAAAATTGTATCTGGTTTCCTTAGGAATTTTCGATGTTTAAGGAATCTCGTAAAATATTGAGTTACCGTACCTCGAATAGCGATTTGGGCTTCTAGGGCTCGGAATGATGCGGAATGTTTTGGAATCGATTAGGAAAAATTCTGTTTGAAAATACAACACAAAATTGTATCTGGTTTCCTTAGGAATTTTCGATGTTTAAGGAATCTCGTAAAATATTGAGTTACCGTACCTCGAATAGCGATTTGGGCTTCTAGGGCTCGGAATGATGCGGGATGTTTTGGAATCGATTAGGAAAAATTCTGTTTGAAAATACAACACAAAATTGTATCTGGTTTCCTTAGGAATTTTCGATGTTTAAGGAATCTCGTAAAATATTGAGTTACCGTACCTCGAATAGCGATTTGGGCTTCTAGGGCTCGGAATGATGCGGGATGTTTTGGAATCGATTAGGAAAATTCTGTATGAAAATACAACACCAAACGGTGCAAAATGGTAGCAAAATATAATTAAAAAATAATTAATTAAAATTTAAATCAGTTAGTGATTCGCAGACGTACCGTAATCTCAAATAGCGATTTGGGCTTCTAGGGCTCGGAATGATGCGGAATGTTTTGGAATCGATTAGGAAAAATTCTGTTTGAAAATACAACACAAAATTGTATCTGGTTTCCTTAGGAATTTTCGATGTTTAAGGAATCTCGTAAAATATTGAGTTACCGTACCTCGAATAGCGATTTGGGCTTCTAGGGCTCGGAATGATGCGGGATGTTTTGGAATCGATTAGGAAAAATTCTGTTTGAAAATACAACACAAAATTGTATCTGGTTTCCTTAGGAATTTTCGATGTTTAAGGAATCTCGTAAAATATTGAGTTACCGTACCTCGAATAGCGATTTGGGCTTCTAGGGCTCGGAATGATGCGGGATGTTTTGGAATCGATTAGGAAAAATTCTGTTTGAAAATACAACACAAAATTGTATCTGGTTTCCTTAGGAATTTTCGATGTTTAAGGAATCTCGTAAAATATTGAGTTACCGTACCTCGAATAGCGATTTGGGCTTCTAGGGCTCGGAATGATGCGGGATGTTTTGGAATCGATTAGGAAAAATTCTGTTTGAAAATACAACACAAAATTGTATCTGGTTTCCTTAGGAATTTTCGATGTTTAAGGAATCTCGTAAAATATTGAGTTACCGTACCTCGAATAGCGATTTGGGCTTCTAGGGCTCGGAATGATGCGGGATGTTTTGGAATCGATTAGGAAAATTCTGTATGAAAATACAACACCAAACGGTGCAAAATGGTAGCAAAATATAATTAAAAAATAATTAATTAAAATTTAAATCAGTTAGTGATTCGCAGACGTACCGTAATCTCAAATAGCGATTTGGGCTTCTAGGGCTCGGAATGATGCGGAATGTTTTGGAATCGATTAGGAAAAATTCTGTTTGAAAATACAACACAAAATTGTATCTGGTTTCCTTAGGAATTTTCGATGTTTAAGGAATCTCGTAAAATATTGAGTTACCGTACCTCGAATAGCGATTTGGGCTTCTAGGGCTCGGAATGATGCGGGATGTTTTGGAATCGATTAGGAAAAATTCTGTTTGAAAATACAACACAAAATTGTATCTGGTTTCCTTAGGAATTTTCGATGTTTAAGGAATCTCGTAAAATATTGAGTTACCGTACCTCGAATAGCGATTTGGGCTTCTAGGGCTCGGAATGATGCGGAATGTTTTGGAATCGATTAGGAAAAATTCTGTTTGAAAATACAACACAAAATTGTATCTGGTTTCCTTAGGAATTTTCGATGTTTAAGGAATCTCGTAAAATATTGAGTTACCGTACCTCGAATAGCGATTTGGGCTTCTAGGGCTCGGAATGATGCGGAATGTTTTGGAATCGATTAGGAAAAATTCTGTTTGAAAATACAACACAAAATTGTATCTGGTTTCCTTAGGAATTTTCGATGTTTAAGGAATCTCGTAAAATATTGAGTTACCGTACCTCGAATAGCGATTTGGGCTTCTAGGGCTCGGAATGATGCGGGATGTTTTGGAATCGATTAGGAAAAATTCTGTTTGAAAATACAACACAAAATTGTATCTGGTTTCCTTAGGAATTTTCGATGTTTAAGGAATCTCGTAAAATATTGAGTTACCGTACCTCGAATAGCGATTTGGGCTTCTAGGGCTCGGAATGATGCGGGATGTTTTGGAATCGATTAGGAAAATTCTGTATGAAAATACAACACCAAACGGTGCAAAATGGTAGCAAAATATAATTAAAAAATAATTAATTAAAATTTAAATCAGTTAGTGATTCGCAGACGTACCGTAATCTCAAATAGCGATTTGGGCTTCTAGGGCTCGGAATGATGCGGAATGTTTTGGAATCGATTAGGAAAAATTCTGTTTGAAAATACAACACAAAATTGTATCTGGTTTCCTTAGGAATTTTCGATGTTTAAGGAATCTCGTAAAATATTGAGTTACCGTACCTCGAATAGCGATTTGGGCTTCTAGGGCTCGGAATGATGCGGGATGTTTTGGAATCGATTAGGAAAAATTCTGTTTGAAAATACAACACAAAATTGTATCTGGTTTCCTTAGGAATTTTCGATGTTTAAGGAATCTCGTAAAATATTGAGTTACCGTACCTCGAATAGCGATTTGGGCTTCTAGGGCTCGGAATGATGCGGGATGTTTTGGAATCGATTAGGAAAAATTCTGTTTGAAAATACAACACAAAATTGTATCTGGTTTCCTTAGGAATTTTCGATGTTTAAGGAATCTCGTAAAATATTGAGTTACCGTACCTCGAATAGCGATTTGGGCTTCTAGGGCTCGGAATGATGCGGGATGTTTTGGAATCGATTAGGAAAATTCTGTATGAAAATACAACACCAAACGGTGCAAAATGGTAGCAAAATATAATTAAAAAATAATTAATTAAAATTTAAATCAGTTAGTGATTCGCAGACGTACCGTAATCTCAAATAGCGATTTGGGCTTCTAGGGCTCGGAATGATGCGGAATGTTTTGGAATCGATTAGGAAAAATTCTGTTTGAAAATACAACACAAAATTGTATCTGGTTTCCTTAGGAATTTTCGATGTTTAAGGAATCTCGTAAAATATTGAGTTACCGTACCTCGAATAGCGATTTGGGCTTCTAGGGCTCGGAATGATGCGGAATGTTTTGGAATCGATTAGGAAAAATTCTGTTTGAAAATACAACACAAAATTGTATCTGGTTTCCTTAGGAATTTTCGATGTTTAAGGAATCTCGTAAAATATTGAGTTACCGTACCTCGAATAGCGATTTGGGCTTCTAGGGCTCGGAATGATGCGGGATGTTTTGGAATCGATTAGGAAAAATTCTGTTTGAAAATACAACACAAAATTGTATCTGGTTTCCTTAGGAATTTTCGATGTTTAAGGAATCTCGTAAAATATTGAGTTACCGTACCTCGAATAGCGATTTGGGCTTCTAGGGCTCGGAATGATGCGGGATGTTTTGGAATCGATTAGGAAAATTCTGTATGAAAATACAACACCAAACGGTGCAAAATGGTAGCAAAATATAATTAAAAAATAATTAATTAAAATTTAAATCAGTTAGTGATTCGCAGACGTACCGTAATCTCAAATAGCGATTTGGGCTTCTAGGGCTCGGAATGATGCGGAATGTTTTGGAATCGATTAGGAAAAATTCTGTTTGAAAATACAACACAAAATTGTATCTGGTTTCCTTAGGAATTTTCGATGTTTAAGGAATCTCGTAAAATATTGAGTTACCGTACCTCGAATAGCGATTTGGGCTTCTAGGGCTCGGAATGATGCGGGATGTTTTGGAATCGATTAGGAAAAATTCTGTTTGAAAATACAACACAAAATTGTATCTGGTTTCCTTAGGAATTTTCGATGTTTAAGGAATCTCGTAAAATATTGAGTTACCGTACCTCGAATAGCGATTTGGGCTTCTAGGGCTCGGAATGATGCGGGATGTTTTGGAATCGATTAGGAAAATTCTGTATGAAAATACAACACCAAACGGTGCAAAATGGTAGCAAAATATAATTAAAAAATAATTAATTAAAATTTAAATCAGTTAGTGATTCGCAGACGTACCGTAATCTCAAATAGCGATTTGGGCTTCTAGGGCTCGGAATGATGCGGAATGTTTTGGAATCGATTAGGAAAAATTCTGTTTGAAAATACAACACAAAATTGTATCTGGTTTCCTTAGGAATTTTCGATGTTTAAGGAATCTCGTAAAATATTGAGTTACCGTACCTCGAATAGCGATTTGGGCTTCTAGGGCTCGGAATGATGCGGGATGTTTTGGAATCGATTAGGAAAAATTCTGTTTGAAAATACAACACAAAATTGTATCTGGTTTCCTTAGGAATTTTCGATGTTTAAGGAATCTCGTAAAATATTGAGTTACCGTACCTCGAATAGCGATTTGGGCTTCTAGGGCTCGGAATGATGCGGGATGTTTTGGAATCGATTAGGAAAAATTCTGTTTGAAAATACAACACAAAATTGTATCTGGTTTCCTTAGGAATTTTCGATGTTTAAGGAATCTCGTAAAATATTGAGTTACCGTACCTCGAATAGCGATTTGGGCTTCTAGGGCTCGGAATGATGCGGGATGTTTTGGAATCGATTAGGAAAATTCTGTATGAAAATACAACACCAAACGGTGCAAAATGGTAGCAAAATATAATTAAAAAATAATTAATTAAAATTTAAATCAGTTAGTGATTCGCAGACGTACCGTAATCTCAAATAGCGATTTGGGCTTCTAGGGCTCGGAATGATGCGGGATGTTTTGGAATCGATTAGGAAAAATTCTGTTTGAAAATACAACACAAAATTGTATCTGGTTTCCTTAGGAATTTTCGATGTTTAAGGAATCTCGTAAAATATTGAGTTACCGTACCTCGAATAGCGATTTGGGCTTCTAGGGCTCGGAATGATGCGGAATGTTTTGGAATCGATTAGGAAAAATTCTGTTTGAAAATACAACACAAAATTGTATCTGGTTTCCTTAGGAATTTTCGATGTTTAAGGAATCTCGTAAAATATTGAGTTACCGTACCTCGAATAGCGATTTGGGCTTCTAGGGCTCGGAATGATGCGGGATGTTTTGGAATCGATTAGGAAAAATTCTGTTTGAAAATACAACACAAAATTGTATCTGGTTTCCTTAGGAATTTTCGATGTTTAAGGAATCTCGTAAAATATTGAGTTACCGTACCTCGAATAGCGATTTGGGCTTCTAGGGCTCGGAATGATGCGGGATGTTTTGGAATCGATTAGGAAAATTCTGTATGAAAATACAACACCAAACGGTGCAAAATGGTAGCAAAATATAATTAAAAAATAATTAATTAAAATTTAAATCAGTTAGTGATTCGCAGACGTACCGTAATCTCAAATAGCGATTTGGGCTTCTAGGGCTCGGAATGATGCGGAATGTTTTGGAATCGATTAGGAAAAATTCTGTTTGAAAATACAACACAAAATTGTATCTGGTTTCCTTAGGAATTTTCGATGTTTAAGGAATCTCGTAAAATATTGAGTTACCGTACCTCGAATAGCGATTTGGGCTTCTAGGGCTCGGAATGATGCGGGATGTTTTGGAATCGATTAGGAAAAATTCTGTTTGAAAATACAACACAAAATTGTATCTGGTTTCCTTAGGAATTTTCGATGTTTAAGGAATCTCGTAAAATATTGAGTTACCGTACCTCGAATAGCGATTTGGGCTTCTAGGGCTCGGAATGATGCGGGATGTTTTGGAATCGATTAGGAAAAATTCTGTTTGAAAATACAACACAAAATTGTATCTGGTTTCCTTAGGAATTTTCGATGTTTAAGGAATCTCGTAAAATATTGAGTTACCGTACCTCGAATAGCGATTTGGGCTTCTAGGGCTCGGAATGATGCGGGATGTTTTGGAATCGATTAGGAAAATTCTGTATGAAAATACAACACCAAACGGTGCAAAATGGTAGCAAAATATAATTAAAAAATAATTAATTAAAATTTAAATCAGTTAGTGATTCGCAGACGTACCGTAATCTCAAATAGCGATTTGGGCTTCTAGGGCTCGGAATGATGCGGAATGTTTTGGAATCGATTAGGAAAAATTCTGTTTGAAAATACAACACAAAATTGTATCTGGTTTCCTTAGGAATTTTCGATGTTTAAGGAATCTCGTAAAATATTGAGTTACCGTACCTCGAATAGCGATTTGGGCTTCTAGGGCTCGGAATGATGCGGAATGTTTTGGAATCGATTAGGAAAAATTCTGTTTGAAAATACAACACAAAATTGTATCTGGTTTCCTTAGGAATTTTCGATGTTTAAGGAATCTCGTAAAATATTGAGTTACCGTACCTCGAATAGCGATTTGGGCTTCTAGGGCTCGGAATGATGCGGGATGTTTTGGAATCGATTAGGAAAAATTCTGTATGAAAATACAACACAAAATTGTATCTGGTTTCCTTAGGAATTTTCGATGTTTAAGGAATCTCGTAAAATATTGAGTTACCGTACCTCGAATAGCGATTTGGGCTTCTAGGGCTCGGAATGATGCGGAATGTTTTGGAATCGATTAGGAAAAATTCTGTTTGAAAATACAACACAAAATTGTATCTGGTTTCCTTAGGAATTTTCGATGTTTAAGGAATCTCGTAAAATATTGAGTTACCGTACCTCGAATAGCGATTTGGGCTTCTAGGGCTCGGAATGATGCGGGATGTTTTGGAATCGATTAGGAAAAATTCTGTTTGAAAATACAACACAAAATTGTATCTGGTTTCCTTAGGAATTTTCGATGTTTAAGGAATCTCGTAAAATATTGAGTTACCGTACCTCGAATAGCGATTTGGGCTTCTAGGGCTCGGAATGATGCGGGATGTTTTGGAATCGATTAGGAAAAATTCTGTTTGAAAATACAACACAAAATTGTATCTGGTTTCCTTAGGAATTTTCGATGTTTAAGGAATCTCGTAAAATATTGAGTTACCGTACCTCGAATAGCGATTTGGGCTTCTAGGGCTCGGAATGATGCGGGATGTTTTGGAATCGATTAGGAAAAATTCTGTTTGAAAATACAACACAAAATTGTATCTGGTTTCCTTAGGAATTTTCGATGTTTAAGGAATCTCGTAAAATATTGAGTTACCGTACCTCGAATAGCGATTTGGGCTTCTAGGGCTCGGAATGATGCGGGATGTTTTGGAATCGATTAGGAAAATTCTGTATGAAAATACAACACCAAACGGTGCAAAATGGTAGCAAAATATAATTAAAAAATAATTAATTAAAATTTAAATCAGTTAGTGATTCGCAGACGTACCGTAATCTCAAATAGCGATTTGGGCTTCTAGGGCTCGGAATGATGCGGAATGTTTTGGAATCGATTAGGAAAAATTCTGTTTGAAAATACAACACAAAATTGTATCTGGTTTCCTTAGGAATTTTCGATGTTTAAGGAATCTCGTAAAATATTGAGTTACCGTACCTCGAATAGCGATTTGGGCTTCTAGGGCTCGGAATGATGCGGAATGTTTTGGAATCGATTAGGAAAAATTCTGTTTGAAAATACAACACAAAATTGTATCTGGTTTCCTTAGGAATTTTCGATGTTTAAGGAATCTCGTAAAATATTGAGTTACCGTACCTCGAATAGCGATTTGGGCTTCTAGGGCTCGGAATGATGCGGGATGTTTTGGAATCGATTAGGAAAAATTCTGTTTGAAAATACAACACAAAATTGTATCTGGTTTCCTTAGGAATTTTCGATGTTTAAGGAATCTCGTAAAATATTGAGTTACCGTACCTCGAATAGCGATTTGGGCTTCTAGGGCTCGGAATGATGCGGAATGTTTTGGAATCGATTAGGAAAAATTCTGTTTGAAAATACAACACAAAATTGTATCTGGTTTCCTTAGGAATTTTCGATGTTTAAGGAATCTCGTAAAATATTGAGTTACCGTACCTCGAATAGCGATTTGGGCTTCTAGGGCTCGGAATGATGCGGGATGTTTTGGAATCGATTAGGAAAAATTCTGTTTGAAAATACAACACAAAATTGTATCTGGTTTCCTTAGGAATTTTCGATGTTTAAGTAATCTCGTAAAATATTGAGTTACCGTACCTCGAATAGCGATTTGGGCTTCTAGGGCTCGGAATGATGCGGGATGTTTTGGAATCGATTAGGAAAATTCTGTATGAAAATACAACACAAAATTGTATCTGGTTTCCTTAGGAATTTTCGATGTTTAAGGAATCTCGTAAAATATTGAGTTACCGTACCTCGAATAGCGATTTGGGCTTCTAGGGCTCGGAATGATGCGGAATGTTTTGGAATCGATTAGGAAAAATTCTGTTTGAAAATACAACACAAAATTGTATCTGGTTTCCTTAGGAATTTTCGATGTTTAAGGAATCTCGTAAAATATTGAGTTACCGTACCTCGAATAGCGATTTGGGCTTCTAGGGCTCGGAATGATGCGGGATGTTTTGGAATCGATTAGGAAAAATTCTGTTTGAAAATACAACACAAAATTGTATCTGGTTTCCTTAGGAATTTTCGATGTTTAAGTAATCTCGTAAAATATTGAGTTACCGTACCTCGAATAGCGATTTGGGCTTCTAGGGCTCGGAATGATGCGGGATGTTTTGGAATCGATTAGGAAAATTCTGTATGAAAATACAACACCAAACGGTGCAAAATGGTAGCAAAATATAATTAAAAAATAATTAATTAAAATTTAAATCAGTTAGTGATTCGCAGACGTACCGTAATCTCAAATAGCGATTTGGGCTTCTAGGGCTCGGAATGATGCGGAATGTTTTGGAATCGATTAGGAAAAATTCTGTTTGAAAATACAACACAAAATTGTATCTGGTTTCCTTAGGAATTTTCGATGTTTAAGGAATCTCGTAAAATATTGAGTTACCGTACCTCGAATAGCGATTTGGGCTTCTAGGGCTCGGAATGATGCGGAATGTTTTGGAATCGATTAGGAAAAATTCTGTTTGAAAATACAACACAAAATTGTATCTGGTTTCCTTAGGAATTTTCGATGTTTAAGGAATCTCGTAAAATATTGAGTTACCGTACCTCGAATAGCGATTTGGGCTTCTAGGGCTCGGAATGATGCGGGATGTTTTGGAATCGATTAGGAAAATTCTGTATGAAAATACAACACCAAACGGTGCAAAATGGTAGCAAAATATAATTAAAAAATAATTAATTAAAATTTAAATCAGTTAGTGATTCGCAGACGTACCGTAATCTCAAATAGCGATTTGGGCTTCTAGGGCTCGGAATGATGCGGAATGTTTTGGAATCGATTAGGAAAAATTCTGTTTGAAAATACAACACAAAATTGTATCTGGTTTCCTTAGGAATTTTCGATGTTTAAGGAATCTCGTAAAATATTGAGTTACCGTACCTCGAATAGCGATTTGGGCTTCTAGGGCTCGGAATGATGCGGAATGTTTTGGAATCGATTAGGAAAAATTCTGTTTGAAAATACAACACAAAATTGTATCTGGTTTCCTTAGGAATTTTCGATGTTTAAGGAATCTCGTAAAATATTGAGTTACCGTACCTCGAATAGCGATTTGGGCTTCTAGGGCTCGGAATGATGCGGGATGTTTTGGAATCGATTAGGAAAAATTCTGTTTGAAAATACAACACAAAATTGTATCTGGTTTCCTTAGGAATTTTCGATGTTTAAGGAATCTCGTAAAATATTGAGTTACCGTACCTCGAATAGCGATTTGGGCTTCTAGGGCTCGGAATGATGCGGGATGTTTTGGAATCGATTAGGAAAATTCTGTATGAAAATACAACACCAAACGGTGCAAAATGGTAGCAAAATATAATTAAAAAATAATTAATTAAAATTTAAATCAGTTAGTGATTCGCAGACGTACCGTAATCTCAAATAGCGATTTGGGCTTCTAGGGCTCGGAATGATGCGGAATGTTTTGGAATCGATTAGGAAAAATTCTGTTTGAAAATACAACACAAAATTGTATCTGGTTTCCTTAGGAATTTTCGATGTTTAAGGAATCTCGTAAAATATTGAGTTACCGTACCTCGAATAGCGATTTGGGCTTCTAGGGCTCGGAATGATGCGGAATGTTTTGGAATCGATTAGGAAAAATTCTGTTTGAAAATACAACACAAAATTGTATCTGGTTTCCTTAGGAATTTTCGATGTTTAAGGAATCTCGTAAAATATTGAGTTACCGTACCTCGAATAGCGATTTGGGCTTCTAGGGCTCGGAATGATGCGGGATGTTTTGGAATCGATTAGGAAAATTCTGTATGAAAATACAACACCAAACGGTGCAAAATGGTAGCAAAATATAATTAAAAAATAATTAATTAAAATTTAAATCAGTTAGTGATTCGCAGACGTACCGTAATCTCAAATAGCGATTTGGGCTTCTAGGGCTCGGAATGATGCGGAATGTTTTGGAATCGATTAGGAAAAATTCTGTTTGAAAATACAACACAAAATTGTATCTGGTTTCCTTAGGAATTTTCGATGTTTAAGGAATCTCGTAAAATATTGAGTTACCGTACCTCGAATAGCGATTTGGGCTTCTAGGGCTCGGAATGATGCGGAATGTTTTGGAATCGATTAGGAAAAATTCTGTTTGAAAATACAACACAAAATTGTATCTGGTTTCCTTAGGAATTTTCGATGTTTAAGGAATCTCGTAAAATATTGAGTTACCGTACCTCGAATAGCGATTTGGGCTTCTAGGGCTCGGAATGATGCGGGATGTTTTGGAATCGATTAGGAAAAATTCTGTTTGAAAATACAACACAAAATTGTATCTGGTTTCCTTAGGAATTTTCGATGTTTAAGGAATCTCGTAAAATATTGAGTTACCGTACCTCGAATAGCGATTTGGGCTTCTAGGGCTCGGAATGATGCGGGATGTTTTGGAATCGATTAGGAAAAATTCTGTTTGAAAATACAACACAAAATTGTATCTGGTTTCCTTAGGAATTTTCGATGTTTAAGGAATCTCGTAAAATATTGAGTTACCGTACCTCGAATAGCGATTTGGGCTTCTAGGGCTCGGAATGATGCGGGATGTTTTGGAATCGATTAGGAAAATTCTGTATGAAAATACAACACCAAACGGTGCAAAATGGTAGCAAAATATAATTAAAAAATAATTAATTAAAATTTAAATCAGTTAGTGATTCGCAGACGTACCGTAATCTCAAATAGCGATTTGGGCTTCTAGGGCTCGGAATGATGCGGAATGTTTTGGAATCGATTAGGAAAAATTCTGTTTGAAAATACAACACAAAATTGTATCTGGTTTCCTTAGGAATTTTCGATGTTTAAGGAATCTCGTAAAATATTGAGTTACCGTACCTCGAATAGCGATTTGGGCTTCTAGGGCTCGGAATGATGCGGGATGTTTTGGAATCGATTAGGAAAAATTCTGTTTGAAAATACAACACAAAATTGTATCTGGTTTCCTTAGGAATTTTCGATGTTTAAGGAATCTCGTAAAATATTGAGTTACCGTACCTCGAATAGCGATTTGGGCTTCTAGGGCTCGGAATGATGCGGGATGTTTTGGAATCGATTAGGAAAATTCTGTATGAAAATACAACACCAAACGGTGCAAAATGGTAGCAAAATATAATTAAAAAATAATTAATTAAAATTTAAATCAGTTAGTGATTCGCAGACGTACCGTAATCTCAAATAGCGATTTGGGCTTCTAGGGCTCGGAATGATGCGGAATGTTTTGGAATCGATTAGGAAAAATTCTGTTTGAAAATACAACACAAAATTGTATCTGGTTTCCTTAGGAATTTTCGATGTTTAAGGAATCTCGTAAAATATTGAGTTACCGTACCTCGAATAGCGATTTGGGCTTCTAGGGCTCGGAATGATGCGGGATGTTTTGGAATCGATTAGGAAAATTCTGTTTGAAAATACAACACAAAATTGTATCTGGTTTCCTTAGGAATTTTCGATGTTTAAGGAATCTCGTAAAATATTGAGTTACCGTACCTCGAATAGCGATTTGGGCTTCTAGGGCTCGGAATGATGCGGGATGTTTTGGAATCGATTAGGAAAATTCTGTATGAAAATACAACACCAAACGGTGCAAAATGGTAGCAAAATATAATTAAAAAATAATTAATTAAAATTTAAATCAGTTAGTGATTCGCAGACGTACCGTAATCTCAAATAGCGATTTGGGCTTCTAGGGCTCGGAATGATGCGGAATGTTTTGGAATCGATTAGGAAAAATTCTGTTTGAAAATACAACACAAAATTGTATCTGGTTTCCTTAGGAATTTTCGATGTTTAAGGAATCTCGTAAAATATTGAGTTACCGTACCTCGAATAGCGATTTGGGCTTCTAGGGCTCGGAATGATGCGGGATGTTTTGGAATCGATTAGGAAAAATTCTGTTTGAAAATACAACACAAAATTGTATCTGGTTTCCTTAGGAATTTTCGATGTTTAAGGAATCTCGTAAAATATTGAGTTACCGTACCTCGAATAGCGATTTGGGCTTCTAGGGCTCGGAATGATGCGGAATGTTTTGGAATCGATTAGGAAAAATTCTGTTTGAAAATACAACACAAAATTGTATCTGGTTTCCTTAGGAATTTTCGATGTTTAAGGAATCTCGTAAAATATTGAGTTACCGTACCTCGAATAGCGATTTGGGCTTCTAGGGCTCGGAATGATGCGGAATGTTTTGGAATCGATTAGGAAAAATTCTGTTTGAAAATACAACACAAAATTGTATCTGGTTTCCTTAGGAATTTTCGATGTTTAAGGAATCTCGTAAAATATTGAGTTACCGTACCTCGAATAGCGATTTGGGCTTCTAGGGCTCGGAATGATGCGGGATGTTTTGGAATCGATTAGGAAAAATTCTGTTTGAAAATACAACACAAAATTGTATCTGGTTTCCTTAGGAATTTTCGATGTTTAAGGAATCTCGTAAAATATTGAGTTACCGTACCTCGAATAGCGATTTGGGCTTCTAGGGCTCGGAATGATGCGGGATGTTTTGGAATCGATTAGGAAAATTCTGTATGAAAATACAACACCAAACGGTGCAAAATGGTAGCAAAATATAATTAAAAAATAATTAATTAAAATTTAAATCAGTTAGTGATTCGCAGACGTACCGTAATCTCAAATAGCGATTTGGGCTTCTAGGGCTCGGAATGATGCGGATGTTTTGGAATCGATTAGGAAAAATTCTGTTTGAAAATACAACACAAAATTGTATCTGGTTTCCTTAGGAATTTTCGATGTTTAAGGAATCTCGTAAAATATTGAGTTACCGTACCTCGAATAGCGATTTGGGCTTCTAGGGCTCGGAATGATGCGGGATGTTTTGGAATCGATTAGGAAAAATTCTGTTTGAAAATACAACACAAAATTGTATCTGGTTTCCTTAGGAATTTTCGATGTTTAAGGAATCTCGTAAAATATTGAGTTACCGTACCTCGAATAGCGATTTGGGCTTCTAGGGCTCGGAATGATGCGGAATGTTTTGGAATCGATTAGGAAAAATTCTGTTTGAAAATACAACACAAAATTGTATCTGGTTTCCTTAGGAATTTTCGATGTTTAAGGAATCTCGTAAAATATTGAGTTACCGTACCTCGAATAGCGATTTGGGCTTCTAGGGCTCGGAATGATGCGGGATGTTTTGGAATCGATTAGGAAAATTCTGTATGAAAATACAACACCAAACGGTGCAAAATGGTAGCAAAATATAATTAAAAAATAATTAATTAAAATTTAAATCAGTTAGTGATTCGCAGACGTACCGTAATCTCAAATAGCGATTTGGGCTTCTAGGGCTCGGAATGATGCGGAATGTTTTGGAATCGATTAGGAAAAATTCTGTTTGAAAATACAACACAAAATTGTATCTGGTTTCCTTAGGAATTTTCGATGTTTAAGGAATCTCGTAAAATATTGAGTTACCGTACCTCGAATAGCGATTTGGGCTTCTAGGGCTCGGAATGATGCGGAATGTTTTGGAATCGATTAGGAAAAATTCTGTTTGAAAATACAACACAAAATTGTATCTGGTTTCCTTAGGAATTTTCGATGTTTAAGGAATCTCGTAAAATATTGAGTTACCGTACCTCGAATAGCGATTTGGGCTTCTAGGGCTCGGAATGATGCGGGATGTTTTGGAATCGATTAGGAAAAATTCTGTTTGAAAATACAACACAAAATTGTATCTGGTTTCCTTAGGAATTTTCGATGTTTAAGGAATCTCGTAAAATATTGAGTTACCGTACCTCGAATAGCGATTTGGGCTTCTAGGGCTCGGAATGATGCGGGATGTTTTGGAATCGATTAGGAAAAATTCTGTTTGAAAATACAACACAAAATTGTATCTGGTTTCCTTAGGAATTTTCGATGTTTAAGGAATCTCGTAAAATATTGAGTTACCGTACCTCGAATAGCGATTTGGGCTTCTAGGGCTCGGAATGATGCGGAATGTTTTGGAATCGATTAGGAAAAATTCTGTTTGAAAATACAACACAAAATTGTATCTGGTTTCCTTAGGAATTTTCGATGTTTAAGGAATCTCGTAAAATATTGAGTTACCGTACCTCGAATAGCGATTTGGGCTTCTAGGGCTCGGAATGATGCGGGATGTTTTGGAATCGATTAGGAAAATTCTGTATGAAAATACAACACCAAACGGTGCAAAATGGTAGCAAAATATAATTAAAAAATAATTAATTAAAATTTAAATCAGTTAGTGATTCGCAGACGTACCGTAATCTCAAATAGCGATTTGGGCTTCTAGGGCTCGGAATGATGCGGAATGTTTTGGAATCGATTAGGAAAAATTCTGTTTGAAAATACAACACAAAATTGTATCTGGTTTCCTTAGGAATTTTCGATGTTTAAGGAATCTCGTAAAATATTGAGTTACCGTACCTCGAATAGCGATTTGGGCTTCTAGGGCTCGGAATGATGCGGAATGTTTTGGAATCGATTAGGAAAAATTCTGTTTGAAAATACAACACAAAATTGTATCTGGTTTCCTTAGGAATTTTCGATGTTTAAGGAATCTCGTAAAATATTGAGTTACCGTACCTCGAATAGCGATTTGGGCTTCTAGGGCTCGGAATGATGCGGGATGTTTTGGAATCGATTAGGAAAAATTCTGTTTGAAAATACAACACAAAATTGTATCTGGTTTCCTTAGGAATTTTCGATGTTTAAGGAATCTCGTAAAATATTGAGTTACCGTACCTCGAATAGCGATTTGGGCTTCTAGGGCTCGGAATGATGCGGAATGTTTTGGAATCGATTAGGAAAAATTCTGTTTGAAAATACAACACAAAATTGTATCTGGTTTCCTTAGGAATTTTCGATGTTTAAGGAATCTCGTAAAATATTGAGTTACCGTACCTCGAATAGCGATTTGGGCTTCTAGGGCTCGGAATGATGCGGGATGTTTTGGAATCGATTAGGAAAAATTCTGTTTGAAAATACAACACAAAATTGTATCTGGTTTCCTTAGGAATTTTCGATGTTTAAGGAATCTCGTAAAATATTGAGTTACCGTACCTCGAATAGCGATTTGGGCTTCTAGGGCTCGGAATGATGCGGGATGTTTTGGAATCGATTAGGAAAAATTCTGTTTGAAAATACAACACAAAATTGTATCTGGTTTCCTTAGGAATTTTCGATGTTTAAGGAATCTCGTAAAATATTGAGTTACCGTACCTCGAATAGCGATTTGGGCTTCTAGGGCTCGGAATGATGCGGAATGTTTTGGAATCGATTAGGAAAAATTCTGTTTGAAAATACAACACAAAATTGTATCTGGTTTCCTTAGGAATTTTCGATGTTTAAGGAATCTCGTAAAATATTGAGTTACCGTACCTCGAATAGCGATTTGGGCTTCTAGGGCTCGGAATGATGCGGGATGTTTTGGAATCGATTAGGAAAATTCTGTATGAAAATACAACACCAAACGGTGCAAAATGGTAGCAAAATATAATTAAAAAATAATTAATTAAAATTTAAATCAGTTAGTGATTCGCAGACGTACCGTAATCTCAAATAGCGATTTGGGCTTCTAGGGCTCGGAATGATGCGGAATGTTTTGGAATCGATTAGGAAAAATTCTGTTTGAAAATACAACACAAAATTGTATCTGGTTTCCTTAGGAATTTTCGATGTTTAAGGAATCTCGTAAAATATTGAGTTACCGTACCTCGAATAGCGATTTGGGCTTCTAGGGCTCGGAATGATGCGGAATGTTTTGGAATCGATTAGGAAAAATTCTGTTTGAAAATACAACACAAAATTGTATCTGGTTTCCTTAGGAATTTTCGATGTTTAAGGAATCTCGTAAAATATTGAGTTACCGTACCTCGAATAGCGATTTGGGCTTCTAGGGCTCGGAATGATGCGGGATGTTTTGGAATCGATTAGGAAAATTCTGTTTGAAAATACAACACAAAATTGTATCTGGTTTCCTTAGGAATTTTCGATGTTTAAGGAATCTCGTAAAATATTGAGTTACCGTACCTCGAATAGCGATTTGGGCTTCTAGGGCTCGGAATGATGCGGAATGTTTTGGAATCGATTAGGAAAAATTCTGTTTGAAAATACAACACAAAATTGTATCTGGTTTCCTTAGGAATTTTCGATGTTTAAGGAATCTCGTAAAATATTGAGTTACCGTACCTCGAATAGCGATTTGGGCTTCTAGGGCTCGGAATGATGCGGGATGTTTTGGAATCGATTAGGAAAAATTCTGTTTGAAAATACAACACAAAATTGTATCTGGTTTCCTTAGGAATTTTCGATGTTTAAGGAATCTCGTAAAATATTGAGTTACCGTACCTCGAATAGCGATTTGGGCTTCTAGGGCTCGGAATGATGCGGGATGTTTTGGAATCGATTAGGAAAAATTCTGTTTGAAAATACAACACAAAATTGTATCTGGTTTCCTTAGGAATTTTCGATGTTTAAGGAATCTCGTAAAATATTGAGTTACCGTACCTCGAATAGCGATTTGGGCTTCTAGGGCTCGGAATGATGCGGAATGTTTTGGAATCGATTAGGAAAAATTCTGTTTGAAAATACAACACAAAATTGTATCTGGTTTCCTTAGGAATTTTCGATGTTTAAGGAATCTCGTAAAATATTGAGTTACCGTACCTCGAATAGCGATTTGGGCTTCTAGGGCTCGGAATGATGCGGGATGTTTTGGAATCGATTAGGAAAATTCTGTATGAAAATACAACACCAAACGGTGCAAAATGGTAGCAAAATATAATTAAAAAATAATTAATTAAAATTTAAATCAGTTAGTGATTCGCAGACGTACCGTAATCTCAAATAGCGATTTGGGCTTCTAGGGCTCGGAATGATGCGGAATGTTTTGGAATCGATTAGGAAAATTCTGTTTGAAAATACAACACAAAATTGTATCTGGTTTCCTTAGGAATTTTCGATGTTTAAGGAATCTCGTAAAATATTGAGTTACCGTACCTCGAATAGCGATTTGGGCTTCTAGGGCTCGGAATGATGCGGAATGTTTTGGAATCGATTAGGAAAAATTCTGTTTGAAAATACAACACAAAATTGTATCTGGTTTCCTTAGGAATTTTCGATGTTTAAGGAATCTCGTAAAATATTGAGTTACCGTACCTCGAATAGCGATTTGGGCTTCTAGGGCTCGGAATGATGCGGGATGTTTTGGAATCGATTAGGAAAATTCTGTATGAAAATACAACACAAAATTGTATCTGGTTTCCTTAGGAATTTTCGATGTTTAAGGAATCTCGTAAAATATTGAGTTACCGTACCTCGAATAGCGATTTGGGCTTCTAGGGCTCGGAATGATGCGGAATGTTTTGGAATCGATTAGGAAAAATTCTGTTTGAAAATACAACACAAAATTGTATCTGGTTTCCTTAGGAATTTTCGATGTTTAAGGAATCTCGTAAAATATTGAGTTACCGTACCTCGAATAGCGATTTGGGCTTCTAGGGCTCGGAATGATGCGGGATGTTTTGGAATCGATTAGGAAAAATTCTGTTTGAAAATACAACACAAAATTGTATCTGGTTTCCTTAGGAATTTTCGATGTTTAAGGAATCTCGTAAAATATTGAGTTACCGTACCTCGAATAGCGATTTGGGCTTCTAGGGCTCGGAATGATGCGGGATGTTTTGGAATCGATTAGGAAAAATTCTGTTTGAAAATACAACACAAAATTGTATCTGGTTTCCTTAGGAATTTTCGATGTTTAAGGAATCTCGTAAAATATTGAGTTACCGTACCTCGAATAGCGATTTGGGCTTCTAGGGCTCGGAATGATGCGGAATGTTTTGGAATCGATTAGGAAAAATTCTGTTTGAAAATACAACACAAAATTGTATCTGGTTTCCTTAGGAATTTTCGATGTTTAAGGAATCTCGTAAAATATTGAGTTACCGTACCTCGAATAGCGATTTGGGCTTCTAGGGCTCGGAATGATGCGGGATGTTTTGGAATCGATTAGGAAAATTCTGTATGAAAATACAACACCAAACGGTGCAAAATGGTAGCAAAATATAATTAAAAAATAATTAATTAAAATTTAAATCAGTTAGTGATTCGCAGACGTACCGTAATCTCAAATAGCGATTTGGGCTTCTAGGGCTCGGAATGATGCGGAATGTTTTGGAATCGATTAGGAAAAATTCTGTTTGAAAATACAACACAAAATTGTATCTGGTTTCCTTAGGAATTTTCGATGTTTAAGGAATCTCGTAAAATATTGAGTTACCGTACCTCGAATAGCGATTTGGGCTTCTAGGGCTCGGAATGATGCGGAATGTTTTGGAATCGATTAGGAAAAATTCTGTTTGAAAATACAACACAAAATTGTATCTGGTTTCCTTAGGAATTTTCGATGTTTAAGGAATCTCGTAAAATATTGAGTTACCGTACCTCGAATAGCGATTTGGGCTTCTAGGGCTCGGAATGATGCGGGATGTTTTGGAATCGATTAGGAAAATTCTGTATGAAAATACAACACAAAATTGTATCTGGTTTCCTTAGGAATTTTCGATGTTTAAGGAATCTCGTAAAATATTGAGTTACCGTACCTCGAATAGCGATTTGGGCTTCTAGGGCTCGGAATGATGCGGAATGTTTTGGAATCGATTAGGAAAAATTCTGTTTGAAAATACAACACAAAATTGTATCTGGTTTCCTTAGGAATTTTCGATGTTTAAGGAATCTCGTAAAATATTGAGTTACCGTACCTCGAATAGCGATTTGGGCTTCTAGGGCTCGGAATGATGCGGGATGTTTTGGAATCGATTAGGAAAAATTCTGTTTGAAAATACAACACAAAATTGTATCTGGTTTCCTTAGGAATTTTCGATGTTTAAGGAATCTCGTAAAATATTGAGTTACCGTACCTCGAATAGCGATTTGGGCTTCTAGGGCTCGGAATGATGCGGGATGTTTTGGAATCGATTAGGAAAAATTCTGTTTGAAAATACAACACAAAATTGTATCTGGTTTCCTTAGGAATTTTCGATGTTTAAGGAATCTCGTAAAATATTGAGTTACCGTACCTCGAATAGCGATTTGGGCTTCTAGGGCTCGGAATGATGCGGAATGTTTTGGAATCGATTAGGAAAAATTCTGTTTGAAAATACAACACAAAATTGTATCTGGTTTCCTTAGGAATTTTCGATGTTTAAGGAATCTCGTAAAATATTGAGTTACCGTACCTCGAATAGCGATTTGGGCTTCTAGGGCTCGGAATGATGCGGGATGTTTTGGAATCGATTAGGAAAATTCTGTATGAAAATACAACACCAAACGGTGCAAAATGGTAGCAAAATATAATTAAAAAATAATTAATTAAAATTTAAATCAGTTAGTGATTCGCAGACGTACCGTAATCTCAAATAGCGATTTGGGCTTCTAGGGCTCGGAATGATGCGGAATGTTTTGGAATCGATTAGGAAAAATTCTGTTTGAAAATACAACACAAAATTGTATCTGGTTTCCTTAGGAATTTTCGATGTTTAAGGAATCTCGTAAAATATTGAGTTACCGTACCTCGAATAGCGATTTGGGCTTCTAGGGCTCGGAATGATGCGGAATGTTTTGGAATCGATTAGGAAAAATTCTGTTTGAAAATACAACACAAAATTGTATCTGGTTTCCTTAGGAATTTTCGATGTTTAAGGAATCTCGTAAAATATTGAGTTACCGTACCTCGAATAGCGATTTGGGCTTCTAGGGCTCGGAATGATGCGGGATGTTTTGGAATCGATTAGGAAAAATTCTGTTTGAAAATACAACACAAAATTGTATCTGGTTTCCTTAGGAATTTTCGATGTTTAAGGAATCTCGTAAAATATTGAGTTACCGTACCTCGAATAGCGATTTGGGCTTCTAGGGCTCGGAATGATGCGGAATGTTTTGGAATCGATTAGGAAAAATTCTGTTTGAAAATACAACACAAAATTGTATCTGGTTTCCTTAGGAATTTTCGATGTTTAAGGAATCTCGTAAAATATTGAGTTACCGTACCTCGAATAGCGATTTGGGCTTCTAGGGCTCGGAATGATGCGGGATGTTTTGGAATCGATTAGGAAAAATTCTGTTTGAAAATACAACACAAAATTGTATCTGGTTTCCTTAGGAATTTTCGATGTTTAAGGAATCTCGTAAAATATTGAGTTACCGTACCTCGAATAGCGATTTGGAAAAATTCTGTTTGAAAATACAACACAAAATTGTATCTGGTTTCCTTAGGAATTTTCGATGTTTAAGGAATCTCGTAAAATATTGAGTTACCGTACCTCGAATAGCGATTTGGGCTTCTAGGGCTCGGAATGATGCGGAATGTTTTGGAATCGATTAGGAAAAATTCTGTTTGAAAATACAACACAAAATTGTATCTGGTTTCCTTAGGAATTTTCGATGTTTAAGGAATCTCGTAAAATATTGAGTTACCGTACCTCGAATAGCGATTTGGGCTTCTAGGGCTCGGAATGATGCGGGATGTTTTGGAATCGATTAGGAAAAATTCTGTTTGAAAATACAACACAAAATTGTATCTGGTTTCCTTAGGAATTTTCGATGTTTAAGGAATCTCGTAAAATATTGAGTTACCGTACCTCGAATAGCGATTTGGGCTTCTAGGGCTCGGAATGATGCGGAATGTTTTGGAATCGATTAGGAAAAATTCTGTTTGAAAATACAACACAAAATTGTATCTGGTTTCCTTAGGAATTTTCGATGTTTAAGGAATCTCGTAAAATATTGAGTTACCGTACCTCGAATAGCGATTTGGGCTTCTAGGGCTCGGAATGATGCGGAATGTTTTGGAATCGATTAGGAAAAATTCTGTTTGAAAATACAACACAAAATTGTATCTGGTTTCCTTAGGAATTTTCGATGTTTAAGGAATCTCGTAAAATATTGAGTTACCGTACCTCGAATAGCGATTTGGGCTTCTAGGGCTCGGAATGATGCGGGATGTTTTGGAATCGATTAGGAAAATTCTGTATGAAAATACAACACCAAACGGTGCAAAATGGTAGCAAAATATAATTAAAAAATAATTAATTAAAATTTAAATCAGTTAGTGATTCGCAGACGTACCGTAATCTCAAATAGCGATTTGGGCTTCTAGGGCTCGGAATGATGCGGAATGTTTTGGAATCGATTAGGAAAAATTCTGTTTGAAAATACAACACAAAATTGTATCTGGTTTCCTTAGGAATTTTCGATGTTTAAGGAATCTCGTAAAATATTGAGTTACCGTACCTCGAATAGCGATTTGGGCTTCTAGGGCTCGGAATGATGCGGAATGTTTTGGAATCGATTAGGAAAAATTCTGTTTGAAAATACAACACAAAATTGTATCTGGTTTCCTTAGGAATTTTCGATGTTTAAGGAATCTCGTAAAATATTGAGTTACCGTACCTCGAATAGCGATTTGGGCTTCTAGGGCTCGGAATGATGCGGGATGTTTTGGAATCGATTAGGAAAAATTCTGTTTGAAAATACAACACAAAATTGTATCTGGTTTCCTTAGGAATTTTCGATGTTTAAGGAATCTCGTAAAATATTGAGTTACCGTACCTCGAATAGCGATTTGGGCTTCTAGGGCTCGGAATGATGCGGGATGTTTTGGAATCGATTAGGAAAATTCTGTATGAAAATACAACACAAACGGTGCAAAATGGTAGCAAAATATAATTAAAAAATAATTAATTAAAATTTAAATCAGTTAGTGATTCGCAGACGTACCGTAATCTCAATAGCGATTTGGGCTTCTAGGGCTCGGAATGATGCGGAATGTTTTGGAATCGATTAGGAAAAATTCTGTTTGAAAATACAACACAAAATTGTATCTGGTTTCCTTAGGAATTTTCGATGTTTAAGGAATCTCGTAAAATATTGAGTTACCGTACCTCGAATAGCGATTTGGGCTTCTAGGGCTCGGAATGATGCGGGATGTTTTGGAATCGATTAGGAAAATTCTGTTGAAAATACAACACCAAACGGTGCAAAATGGTAGCAAAATAATTAAAAAATTTAATTAAAATTTAAATCAGTTAGTGATTCGCAGACGTACCGTAATCTCAAATAGCGATTTGGGCTTCTAGGGCTCGGAATGATGCGGAATGTTTTGGAATCGATTAGGAAAAATTCTGTTTGAAAATACAACACAAAATTGTATCTGGTTTCCTTAGGAATTTTCGATGTTTAAGGAATCTCGTAAAATATTGAGTTACCGTACCTCGAATAGCGATTTGGGCTTCTAGGGCTCGGAATGATGCGGAATGTTTTGGAATCGATTAGGAAAAATTCTGTTTGAAAATACAACACAAAATTGTATCTGGTTTCCTTAGGAATTTTCGATGTTTAAGGAATCTCGTAAAATATTGAGTTACCGTACCTCGAATAGCGATTTGGGCTTCTAGGGCTCGGAATGATGCGGGATGTTTTGGAATCGATTAGGAAAAATTCTGTTTGAAAATACAACACAAAATTGTATCTGGTTTCCTTAGGAATTTTCGATGTTTAAGGAATCTCGTAAAATATTGAGTTACCGTACCTCGAATAGCGATTTGGGCTTCTAGGGCTCGGAATGATGCGGGATGTTTTGGAATCGATTAGGAAAATTCTGTATGAAAATACAACACCAAACGGTGCAAAATGGTAGCAAAATATAATTAAAAAATAATTAATTAAAATTTAAATCAGTTAGTGATTCGCAGACGTACCGTAATCTCAAATAGCGATTTGGGCTTCTAGGGCTCGGAATGATGCGGAATGTTTTGGAATCGATTAGGAAAAATTCTGTTTGAAAATACAACACAAAATTGTATCTGGTTTCCTTAGGAATTTTCGATGTTTAAGGAATCTCGTAAAATATTGAGTTACCGTACCTCGAATAGCGATTTGGGCTTCTAGGGCTCGGAATGATGCGGGATGTTTTGGAATCGATTAGGAAAAATTCTGTTTGAAAATACAACACAAAATTGTATCTGGTTTCCTTAGGAATTTTCGATGTTTAAGGAATCTCGTAAAATATTGAGTTACCGTACCTCGAATAGCGATTTGGGCTTCTAGGGCTCGGAATGATGCGGGATGTTTTGGAATCGATTAGGAAAAATTCTGTTTGAAAATACAACACAAAATTGTATCTGGTTTCCTTAGGAATTTTCGATGTTTAAGGAATCTCGTAAAATATTGAGTTACCGTACCTCGAATAGCGATTTGGGCTTCTAGGGCTCGGAATGATGCGGGATGTTTTGGAATCGATTAGGAAAATTCTGTATGAAAATACAACACCAAACGGTGCAAAATGGTAGCAAAATATAATTAAAAAATAATTAATTAAAATTTAAATCAGTTAGTGATTCGCAGACGTACCGTAATCTCAAATAGCGATTTGGGCTTCTAGGGCTCGGAATGATGCGGAATGTTTTGGAATCGATTAGGAAAAATTCTGTTTGAAAATACAACACAAAATTGTATCTGGTTTCCTTAGGAATTTTCGATGTTTAAGGAATCTCGTAAAATATTGAGTTACCGTACCTCGAATAGCGATTTGGGCTTCTAGGGCTCGGAATGATGCGGAATGTTTTGGAATCGATTAGGAAAAATTCTGTTTGAAAATACAACACAAAATTGTATCTGGTTTCCTTAGGAATTTTCGATGTTTAAGGAATCTCGTAAAATATTGAGTTACCGTACCTCGAATAGCGATTTGGGCTTCTAGGGCTCGGAATGATGCGGGATGTTTTGGAATCGATTAGGAAAAATTCTGTTTGAAAATACAACACAAAATTGTATCTGGTTTCCTTAGGAATTTTCGATGTTTAAGGAATCTCGTAAAATATTGAGTTACCGTACCTCGAATAGCGATTTGGGCTTCTAGGGCTCGGAATGATGCGGAATGTTTTGGAATCGATTAGGAAAAATTCTGTTTGAAAATACAACACAAAATTGTATCTGGTTTCCTTAGGAATTTTCGATGTTTAAGGAATCTCGTAAAATATTGAGTTACCGTACCTCGAATAGCGATTTGGGCTTCTAGGGCTCGGAATGATGCGGGATGTTTTGGAATCGATTAGGAAAAATTCTGTTTGAAAATACAACACAAAATTGTATCTGGTTTCCTTAGGAATTTTCGATGTTTAAGGAATCTCGTAAAATATGAGTACCGTACTCGAATAGCGATTTGGGCTTCTAGGGCTGCGGAATGATGCGGGATGTTTTGGAATCGATTAGGAAAATTCTGTTAGAACAATACAACACAAAATGTATCTGGTTCCTGAGAATTTTCGATGTTTAAGGAATCTCGTCATTATTGAGTACAGTACTCGAATAGCGATTTCCTAGGAAAAATTTTCGAGTGAAAATCACACAAAATTTACTGGTGTTCGAGTTTAGGAATCTCGTAAAATATTGAGTTACCGTACCTCGAATAGCGATTTGGGCTTCTAGGGCTCGGATGTGATGCGGAATGTTTTGGAATCGAATAGGAAACATTCTGTTTGAAAAATAACAACAACACAATTGTATCTGATTCATTAGGAATTTTCGATGTTTACGGAATTCGTTAAATATTGAGGTTACCGTCTCGAATAGCGATTTGGGCTTCTAGGGCTCGGAATGATGCGGGATGTTTTGGAATCGATTAGGAAAATTCTGTATGAAAATACAACACCAAACGGTGCAAAATGGTAGCAAAATATAATTAAAAAATAATTAATTAAAATTTAAATCAGTTAGTGATTCGCAGACGTACCGTAATCTCAAATAGCGATTTGGGCTTCTAGGGCTCGGAATGATGCGGAATGTTTTGGAATCGATTAGGAAAAATTCTGTTTGAAAATACAACACAAAATTGTATCTGGTTTCCTTAGGAATTTTCGATGTTTAAGGAATCTCGTAAAATATTGAGTTACCGTACCTCGAATAGCGATTTGGGCTTCTAGGGCTCGGAATGATGCGGAATGTTTTGGAATCGATTAGGAAAAATTCTGTTTGAAAATACAACACAAAATTGTATCTGGTTTCCTTAGGAATTTTCGATGTTTAAGGAATCTCGTAAAATATTGAGTTACCGTACCTCGAATAGCGATTTGGGCTTCTAGGGCTCGGAATGATGCGGAATGTTTTGGAATCGATTAGGAAAAATTCTGTTTGAAAATACAACACAAAATTGTATCTGGTTTCCTTAGGAATTTTCGATGTTTAAGGAATCTCGTAAAATATTGAGTTACCGTACCTCGAATAGCGATTTGGGCTTCTAGGGCTCGGAATGATGCGGAATGTTTTGGAATCGATTAGGAAAAATTCTGTTTGAAAATACAACACAAAATTGTATCTGGTTTCCTTAGGAATTTTCGATGTTTAAGGAATCTCGTAAAATATTGAGTTACCGTACCTCGAATAGCGATTTGGGCTTCTAGGGCTCGGAATGATGCGGAATGTTTTGGAATCGATTAGGAAAAATTCTGTTTGAAAATACAACACAAAATTGTATCTGGTTTCCTTAGGAATTTTCGATGTTTAAGGAATCTCGTAAAATATTGAGTTACCGTACCTCGAATAGCGATTTGGGCTTCTAGGGCTCGGAATGATGCGGATGTTTTGGAATCGATTAGGAAAAATTCTGTTTGAAAATACAACACAAAATTGTATCTGGTTTCCTTAGGAATTTTCGATGTTTAAGGAATCTCGTAAAATATTGAGTTACCGTACCTCGAATAGCGATTTGGGCTTCTAGGGCTCGGAATGATGCGGGATGTTTTGGAATCGATTAGGAAAATTCTGTATGAAAATACAACACCAAACGGTGCAAAATGGTAGCAAAATATAATTAAAAAATAATTAATTAAAATTTAAATCAGTTAGTGATTCGCAGACGTACCGTAATCTCAAATAGCGATTTGGGCTTCTAGGGCTCGGAATGATGCGGAATGTTTTGGAATCGATTAGGAAAAATTCTGTTTGAAAATACAACACAAAATTGTATCTGGTTTCCTTAGGAATTTTCGATGTTTAAGGAATCTCGTAAAATATTGAGTTACCGTACCTCGAATAGCGATTTGGGCTTCTAGGGCTCGGAATGATGCGGAATGTTTTGGAATCGATTAGGAAAAATTCTGTTTGAAAATACAACACAAAATTGTATCTGGTTTCCTTAGGAATTTTCGATGTTTAAGGAATCTCGTAAAATATTGAGTTACCGTACCTCGAATAGCGATTTGGGCTTCTAGGGCTCGGAATGATGCGGGATGTTTTGGAATCGATTAGGAAAAATTCTGTTTGAAAATACAACACAAAATTGTATCTGGTTTCCTTAGGAATTTTCGATGTTTAAGGAATCTCGTAAAATATTGAGTTACCGTACCTCGAATAGCGATTTGGGCTTCTAGGGCTCGGAATGATGCGGGATGTTTTGGAATCGATTAGGAAAAATTCTGTTTGAAAATACAACACAAAATTGTATCTGGTTTCCTTAGGAATTTTCGATGTTTAAGGAATCTCGTAAAATATTGAGTTACCGTACCTCGAATAGCGATTTGGGCTTCTAGGGCTCGGAATGATGCGGGATGTTTTGGAATCGATTAGGAAAATTCTGTATGAAAATACAACACCAAACGGTGCAAAATGGTAGCAAAATATAATTAAAAAATAATTAATTAAAATTTAAATCAGTTAGTGATTCGCAGACGTACCGTAATCTCAAATAGCGATTTGGGCTTCTAGGGCTCGGAATGATGCGGAATGTTTTGGAATCGATTAGGAAAAATTCTGTTTGAAAATACAACACAAAATTGTATCTGGTTTCCTTAGGAATTTTCGATGTTTAAGGAATCTCGTAAAATATTGAGTTACCGTACCTCGAATAGCGATTTGGGCTTCTAGGGCTCGGAATGATGCGGGATGTTTTGGAATCGATTAGGAAAAATTCTGTATGAAAATACAACACAAAATTGTATCTGGTTTCCTTAGGAATTTTCGATGTTTAAGGAATCTCGTAAAATATTGAGTTACCGTACCTCGAATAGCGATTTGGGCTTCTAGGGCTCGGAATGATGCGGGATGTTTTGGAATCGATTAGGAAAAATTCTGTTTGAAAATACAACACAAAATTGTATCTGGTTTCCTTAGGAATTTTCGATGTTTAAGGAATCTCGTAAAATATTGAGTTACCGTACCTCGAATAGCGATTTGGGCTTCTAGGGCTCGGAATGATGCGGAATGTTTTGGAATCGATTAGGAAAAATTCTGTTTGAAAATACAACACAAAATTGTATCTGGTTTCCTTAGGAATTTTCGATGTTTAAGGAATCTCGTAAAATATTGAGTTACCGTACCTCGAATAGCGATTTGGGCTTCTAGGGCTCGGAATGATGCGGAATGTTTTGGAATCGATTAGGAAAAATTCTGTTTGAAAATACAACACAAAATTGTATCTGGTTTCCTTAGGAATTTTCGATGTTTAAGGAATCTCGTAAAATATTGAGTTACCGTACCTCGAATAGCGATTTGGGCTTCTAGGGCTCGGAATGATGCGGGATGTTTTGGAATCGATTAGGAAAAATTCTGTTTGAAAATACAACACCAAACGGTGCAAAATGGTAGCAAAATATAATTAAAAATAATTAATTAAAATTTAAATCAGTTAGTGATTCGCAGACGTACCGTAATCTCAAATAGCGATTTGGGCTTCTAGGGCTCGGAATGATGCGGAATGTTTTGGAATCGATTAGGAAAAATTCTGTTTGAAAATACAACACAAAATTGTATCTGGTTTCCTTAGGAATTTTCGATGTTTAAGGAATCTCGTAAAATATTGAGTTACCGTACCTCGAATAGCGATTTGGGCTTCTAGGGCTCGGAATGATGCGGGATGTTTTGGAATCGATTAGGAAAATTCTGTATGAAAATACAACACCAAACGGTGCAAAATGGTAGCAAAATATAATTAAAAAATAATTAATTAAAATTTAAATCAGTTAGTGATTCGCAGACGTACCGTAATCTCAAATAGCGATTTGGGCTTCTAGGGCTCGGAATGATGCGGAATGTTTTGGAATCGATTAGGAAAAATTCTGTTTGAAAATACATCACAAAATTGTATCTGGTTTCCTTAGGAATTTTCGATGTTTAAGGAATCTCGTAAAATATTGAGTTACCGTACCTCGAATAGCGATTTGGGCTTATAGGGCTCGGAATGATGCGGGATGTTTTGGAATCGATTAGGAAAAATTCTGTTTGAAAATACAACACAAAATTGTATCTGGTTTCCTTAGGAATTTTCGATGTTTAAGGAATCTCGTAAAATATTGAGTTACCGTACCTCGAATAGCGATTTGGGCTTCTAGGGCTCGGAATGATGCGGGATGTTTTGGAATCGATTAGGAAAAATTCTGTTTGAAAATACAACACAAAATTGTATCTGGTTTCCTTAGGAATTTTCGATGTTTAAGGAATCTCGTAAAATATTGAGTTACCGTACCTCGAATAGCGATTTGGGCTTCTAGGGCTCGGAATGATGCGGGATGTTTTGGAATCGATTAGGAAAATTCTGTATGAAAATACAACACAAAATTGTATCTGGTTTCCTTAGGAATTTTCGATGTTTAAGGAATCTCGTAAAATATTGAGTTACCGTACCTCGAATAGCGATTTGGGCTTCTAGGGCTCGGAATGATGCGGAATGTTTTGGAATCGATTAGGAAAAATTCTGTTTGAAAATACAACACAAAATTGTATCTGGTTTCCTTAGGAATTTTCGATGTTTAAGGAATCTCGTAAAATATTGAGTTACCGTACCTCGAATAGCGATTTGGGCTTCTAGGGCTCGGAATGATGCGGAATGTTTTGGAATCGATTAGGAAAAATTCTGTTTGAAAATACAACACAAAATTGTATCTGGTTTCCTTAGGAATTTTCGATGTTTAAGGAATCTCGTAAAATATTGAGTTACCGTACCTCGAATAGCGATTTGGGCTTCTAGGGCTCGGAATGATGCGGAATGTTTTGGAATCGATTAGGAAAAATTCTGTTTGAAAATACAACACAAAATTGTATCTGGTTTCCTTAGGAATTTTCGATGTTTAAGGAATCTCGTAAAATATTGAGTTACCGTACCTCGAATAGCGATTTGGGCTTCTAGGGCTCGGAATGATGCGGAATGTTTTGGAATCGATTAGGAAAAATTCTGTTTGAAAATACAACACAAAATTGTATCTGGTTTCCTTAGGAATTTTCGATGTTTAAGGAATCTCGTAAAATATTGAGTTACCGTACCTCGAATAGCGATTTGGGCTTCTAGGGCTCGGAATGATGCGGGATGTTTTGGAATCGATTAGGAAAATTCTGTTTGAAAATACAACACCAAACGGTGCAAAATGGTAGCAAAATATAATTAAAAAATAATTAATTAAAATTTAAATCAGTTAGTGATTCGCAGACGTACCGTAATCTCAAATAGCGATTTGGGCTTCTAGGGCTCGGAATGATGCGGAATGTTTTGGAATCGATTAGGAAAAATTCTGTTTGAAAATACAACACAAAATTGTATCTGGTTTCCTTAGGAATTTTCGATGTTTAAGGAATCTCGTAAAATATTGAGTTACCGTACCTCGAATAGCGATTTGGGCTTCTAGGGCTCGGAATGATGCGGGATGTTTTGGAATCGATTAGGAAAAATTCTGTTTGAAAATACAACACAAAATTGTATCTGGTTTCCTTAGGAATTTTCGATGTTTAAGGAATCTCGTAAAATATTGAGTTACCGTACCTCGAATAGCGATTTGGGCTTCTAGGGCTCGGAATGATGCGGAATGTTTTGGAATCGATTAGGAAAAATTCTGTTTGAAAATACAACACAAAATTGTATCTGGTTTCCTTAGGAATTTTCGATGTTTAAGGAATCTCGTAAAATATTGAGTTACCGTACCTCGAATAGCGATTTGGGCTTCTAGGGCTCGGAATGATGCGGAATGTTTTGGAATCGATTAGGAAAAATTCTGTTTGAAAATACAACACAAAATTGTATCTGGTTTCCTTAGGAATTTTCGATGTTTAAGGAATCTCGTAAAATATTGAGTTACCGTACCTCGAATAGCGATTTGGGCTTCTAGGGCTCGGAATGATGCGGAATGTTTTGGAATCGATTAGGAAAAATTCTGTTTGAAAATACAACACAAAATTGTATCTGGTTTCCTTAGGAATTTTCGATGTTTAAGGAATCTCGTAAAATATTGAGTTACCGTACCTCGAATAGCGATTTGGGCTTCTAGGGCTCGGAATGATGCGGAATGTTTTGGAATCGATTAGGAAAAATTCTGTTTGAAAATACAACACAAAATTGTATCTGGTTTCCTTAGGAATTTTCGATGTTTAAGGAATCTCGTAAAATATTGAGTTACCGTACCTCGAATAGCGATTTGGGCTTCTAGGGCTCGGAATGATGCGGGATGTTTTGGAATCGATTAGGAAAAATTCTGTTTGAAAATACAACACCAAACGGTGCAAAATGGTAGCAAAATATAATTAAAAAATAATTAATTAAAATTTAAATCAGTTAGTGATTCGCAGACGTACCGTAATCTCAAATAGCGATTTGGGCTTCTAGGGCTCGGAATGATGCGGAATGTTTTGGAATCGATTAGGAAAAATTCTGTTTGAAAATACAACACAAAATTGTATCTGGTTTCCTTAGGAATTTTCGATGTTTAAGGAATCTCGTAAAATATTGAGTTACCGTACCTCGAATAGCGATTTGGGCTTCTAGGGCTCGGAATGATGCGGGATGTTTTGGAATCGATTAGGAAAAATTCTGTTTGAAAATACAACACAAAATTGTATCTGGTTTCCTTAGGAATTTTCGATGTTTAAGGAATCTCGTAAAATATTGAGTTACCGTACCTCGAATAGCGATTTGGAAAAATTCTGTTTGAAAATACAACACAAAATTGTATCTGGTTTCCTTAGGAATTTTCGATGTTTAAGGAATCTCGTAAAATATTGAGTTACCGTACCTCGAATAGCGATTTGGGCTTCTAGGGCTCGGAATGATGCGGGATGTTTTGGAATCGATTAGGAAAAATTCTGTTTGAAAATACAACACAAAATTGTATCTGGTTTCCTTAGGAATTTTCGATGTTTAAGGAATCTCGTAAAATATTGAGTTACCGTACCTCGAATAGCGATTTGGGCTTCTAGGGCTCGGAATGATGCGGAATGTTTTGGAATCGATTAGGAAAAATTCTGTTTGAAAATACAACACAAAATTGTATCTGGTTTCCTTAGGAATTTTCGATGTTTAAGGAATCTCGTAAAATATTGAGTTACCGTACCTCGAATAGCGATTTGGGCTTCTAGGGCTCGGAATGATGCGGAATGTTTTGGAATCGATTAGGAAAAATTCTGTTTGAAAATACAACACAAAATTGTATCTGGTTTCCTTAGGAATTTTCGATGTTTAAGGAATCTCGTAAAATATTGAGTTACCGTACCTCGAATAGCGATTTGGGCTTCTAGGGCTCGGAATGATGCGGAATGTTTTGGAATCGATTAGGAAAAATTCTGTTTGAAAATACAACACAAAATTGTATCTGGTTTCCTTAGGAATTTTCGATGTTTAAGGAATCTCGTAAAATATTGAGTTACCGTACCTCGAATAGCGATTTGGGCTTCTAGGGCTCGGAATGATGCGGAATGTTTTGGAATCGATTAGGAAAAATTCTGTTTGAAAATACAACACAAAATTGTATCTGGTTTCCTTAGGAATTTTCGATGTTTAAGGAATCTCGTAAAATATTGAGTTACCGTACCTCGAATAGCGATTTGGGCTTCTAGGGCTCGGAATGATGCGGAATGTTTTGGAATCGATTAGGAAAAATTCTGTTTGAAAATACAACACAAAATTGTATCTGGTTTCCTTAGGAATTTTCGATGTTTAAGGAATCTCGTAAAATATTGAGTTACCGTACCTCGAATAGCGATTTGGGCTTCTAGGGCTCGGAATGATGCGGAATGTTTTGGAATCGATTAGGAAAAATTCTGTTTGAAAATACAACACAAAATTGTATCTGGTTTCCTTAGGAATTTTCGATGTTTAAGGAATCTCGTAAAATATTGAGTTACCGTACCTCGAATAGCGATTTGGGCTTCTAGGGCTCGGAATGATGCGGAATGTTTTGGAATCGATTAGGAAAAATTCTGTTTGAAAATACAACACAAAATTGTATCTGGTTTCCTTAGGAATTTTCGATGTTTAAGGAATCTCGTAAAATATTGAGTTACCGTACCTCGAATAGCGATTTGGGCTTCTAGGGCTCGGAATGATGCGGGATGTTTTGGAATCGATTAGGAAAAATTCTGTTTGAAAATACAACACAAAATTGTATCTGGTTTCCTTAGGAATTTTCGATGTTTAAGGAATCTCGTAAAATATTGAGTTACCGTACCTCGAATAGCGATTTGGGCTTCTAGGGCTCGGAATGATGCGGGATGTTTTGGAATCGATTAGGAAAATTCTGTATGAAAATACAACACAAAATTGTATCTGGTTTCCTTAGGAATTTTCGATGTTTAAGGAATCTCGTAAAATATTGAGTTACCGTACCTCGAATAGCGATTTGGGCTTCTAGGGCTCGGAATGATGCGGAATGTTTTGGAATCGATTAGGAAAAATTCTGTTTGAAAATACAACACAAAATTGTATCTGGTTTCCTTAGGAATTTTCGATGTTTAAGGAATCTCGTAAAATATTGAGTTACCGTACCTCGAATAGCGATTTGGGCTTCTAGGGCTCGGAATGATGCGGAATGTTTTGGAATCGATTAGGAAAAATTCTGTTTGAAAATACAACACAAAATTGTATCTGGTTTCCTTAGGAATTTTCGATGTTTAAGGAATCTCGTAAAATATTGAGTTACCGTACCTCGAATAGCGATTTGGGCTTCTAGGGCTCGGAATGATGCGGAATGTTTTGGAATCGATTAGGAAAAATTCTGTTTGAAAATACAACACAAAATTGTATCTGGTTTCCTTAGGAATTTTCGATGTTTAAGGAATCTCGTAAAATATTGAGTTACCGTACCTCGAATAGCGATTTGGGCTTCTAGGGCTCGGAATGATGCGGGATGTTTTGGAATCGATTAGGAAAATTCTGTATGAAAATACAACACCAAACGGTGCAAAATGGTAGCAAAATATAATTTAAAAATAATTAATTAAAATTAAAATCAGTTAGTGATTCGCAGACGTACCGTAATCTCAAATAGCGGATTGGGCTTCTAGGGCTCGGAATGATGCGGAATGTTTTGGAATCGATTAGGAAAAATTCTGTTTGAAAATACAACACAAAATTGTATCTGGTTTCCTTAGGAATTTTCGATGTTAAGGAATCTCGTAAAATATTGAGTTACCGTACCTCGAATAGCGATTTGGGCTTCTAGGGCTCGGAATGATGCGGGATGTTTTGGAATCGATTAGGAAAATTCTGTATGAAAATACAACACCAAACGGTGCAAAATGGTAGCAAAATATAATTAAAAAATAATTAATTAAAATTTAAATCGGTTAGTGATTCGCAGCTTACCGTACCTCGAATAGCGATTTGGGCTTCTAGGGCTCGGAATGATGCGGAATGTTTTGGAATCGATTAGGAAAAATTCTGTTTGAAAATACAACACAAAATTGTATCTGGTTTCCTTAGGAATTTTCGATGTTTAAGGAATCTCGTAAAATATTGAGTTACCGTACCTCGAATAGCGATTTGGGCTTCTAGGGCTCGGAATGATGCGGATGTTTTGGAATCGATTAGGAAAAATTCTGTTTGAAAATACAACACAAAATTGTATCTGGTTTCCTTAGGAATTTCGATGTTTAAGGAATCTCGTAAAATATTGAGTTACCGTACCTCGAATAGCGATTTGGGCTTCTAGGGCTCGGAATGATGCGGGATGTTTTGGAATCGATTAGGAAAATTCTGTATGAAAATACAACACCAAACGGTGCAAAATGGTAGCAAAATATAATTAAAAAATAATTAATTAAAATTTAAATCAGTTAGTGATTCGCAGACGTACCGTAATCTCAAATAGCGATTTGGGCTTCTAGGGCTCGGAATGATGCGGAATGTTTTGGAATCGATTAGGAAAAATTCTGTTTGAAAATACAACACAAAATTGTATCTGGTTTCCTTAGGAATTTTCGATGTTTAAGGAATCTCGTAAAATATTGAGTTACCGTACCTCGAATAGCGATTTGGGCTTCTAGGGCTCGGAATGATGCGGGATGTTTTGGAATCGATTAGGAAAAATTCTGTTTGAAAATACAACACAAAATTGTATCTGGTTTCCTTAGGAATTTTCGATGTTTAAGGAATCTCGTAAAATATTGAGTTACCGTACCTCGAATAGCGATTTGGGCTTCTAGGGCTCGGAATGATGCGGGATGTTTTGGAATCGATTAGGAAAAATTCTGTTTGAAAATACAACACAAAATTGTATCTGGTTTCATTAGGAATTTTCGATGTTAAGGAAATCTCGTAAAATATTGAGTTACCCGTACCTCGAATAGCGATTTGGGCTTCTAGGGCTCGGAATGATGCGGAATGTTTTGGAATCGATTAGGAAAAATTCTGTTTGAAAATACAACACAAAATTGTATCTGGTTTCCTTAGGAATTTTCGATGTTTAAGGAATCTCGTAAAATATTGAGTTACCGTACCTCGAATAGCGATTTGGGCTTCTAGGGCTCGGAATGATGCGGGATGTTTTGGAATCGATTAGGAAAAATTCTGTATGAAAATACAACACCAAACTTGCAAAATGGTTTCAAAAGGATATTTAAAATAGTTATTAAGGAATTCGTAAAATCAGTTAGTGAGTCTCAGACCGTAATCTCAAATAGCGATTTGGGCTTCTAGGGCTCGGAATGATGCGGAATGTTTTGGAATCGATTAGGAAAAATTCTGTTTGAAAATACATCACAAAATTGTATCTGGTTTCCTTAGGAATTTTCGATGTTTAAGGAATCTCGTAAATATTGAGTTACCGTACCTCGAATAGCGATTTGGGCTTCTAGGCTCGGAATGATGCGGGATGTTTTTGGAATCGATTAGGAAAAATTCTGTTTGAAAATACAACACAAAATTGTATCTGGTTTCCTTAGGAATTTTCGATGTTTAAGGAATCTCGTAAAATATTGAGTTACCGTACCTCGAATAGCGATTTGGGCTTCTAGGGCTCGGAATGATGCGGAATGTTTTGGAATCGATTAGGAAAAATTCTGTTTGAAAATACAACACAAAATTGTATCTGGTTTCCTTAGGAATTTTCGATGTTTAAGGAATCTCGTAAAATATTGAGTTACCGTACCTCGAATAGCGATTTGGGCTTCTAGGGCTCGGAATGATGCGGAATGTTTTGGAATCGATTAGGAAAAATTCTGTTTGAAAATACAACACAAAATTGTATCTGGTTTCCTTAGGAATTTTCGATGTTTAAGGAATCTCGTAAAATATTGAGTTACCGTACCTCGAATAGCGATTTGGAAAAATTCTGTTTGAAAATACAACACAAAATTGTATCTGGTTTCCTTAGGAATTTTCGATGTTTAAGGAATCTCGTAAAATATTGAGTTACCGTACCTCGAATAGCGATTTGGGCTTCTAGGGCTCGGAATGATGCGGAATGTTTTGGAATCGATTAGGAAAAATTCTGTTTGAAAATACAACACAAAATTGTATCTGGTTTCCTTAGGAATTTTCGATGTTTAAGGAATCTCGTAAAATATTGAGTTACCGTACCTCGAATAGCGATTTGGGCTTCTAGGGCTCGGAATGATGCGGAATGTTTTGGAATCGATTAGGAAAAATTCTGTTTGAAAATACAACACAAAATTGTATCTGGTTTCCTTAGGAATTTTCGATGTTTAAGGAATCTCGTAAAATATTGAGTTACCGTACCTCGAATAGCGATTTGGGCTTCTAGGGCTCGGAATGATGCGGATGTTTTGGAATCGATTAGGAAAAATTCTGTTTGAAAATACAACACAAAATTGTATCTGGTTTTCCTTAGGAATTTTCGATGTTTAAGGAATCTCGTAAAATATTGAGTTACCGTACCTCGAATAGCGATTTGGGCTTCTAGGGCTCGGAATGATGCGGAATGTTTTGGAATCGATTAGGAAAAATTCTGTTTGAAAATACAACACAAAATTGTAATCTGGTTTCCCTTAGGAATTTCGATGTTTAAGAATCTCGTAAAATATTGAGTTACCGTACCTCGAATAGCGATTTGGGCTTTCTAGGGCTCGGAATGATGCGGGATGTTTTGGAATCGATTAGGAAAAATTCTGTTTGAAAATACAACACAAAATTGTATCTGGTTTCCTTAGGAATTTTCGATGTTTAAGGAATCTCGTAAATATTGAGTTACCGTACCTCGAATAGCGATTTGGGCTTCTAGGGCTCGGAATGATGCGGAATGTTTTGGAATCGATTAGGAAAAATTCTGTTGAAAATACAACACAAAATTGTATCTGGTTTCCTTAGGAATTTTCGATGTTTAAGGAATCTCGTAAAATATTGAGTTACCGTACCTCGAATAGCGATTTGGGCTTCTAGGGCTCGGAATGATGCGGGATGTTTTGGAATCGATTAGGAAAAAATTCTGTTTGAAAATACAACACAAAATTGTATCTGGTTTCCTTAGGAATTTTCGATGTTTAAGGAATCTCGTAAAATATTGAGTTACCGTACCTCGAATAGCGATTTGGGCTTCTAGGGCTCGGAATGATGCGGAATGTTTTGGAATCGATTAGGAAAAATTCTGTTTGAAAATACAACACAAAATTGTATCTGGTTTCCTTAGGAATTTTCGATGTTTAAGGAATCTCGTAAAATATTGAGTTACCGTACCTCGAATAGCGATTTGGGCTTCTAGGGCTCGGAATGATGCGGGATGTTTTGGAATCGATTAGGAAAAATTCTGTTTGAAAATACAACACCAAACTGTGCAAAATGGTATCAATATAATTAAAAATATTAGATGTTAAGGAATCTAGTTAAGTGATTCGCAGACGTACCGTAATCTCAAATAGCGATTTGGGCTTCTAGGGCTCGGAATGATGCGGAATGTTTTGGAATCGATTAGGAAAAAATTCTGTTTGAAAATACAACACAAAATTGTATCTGGTTTCCTTAGGAATTTTCGATGTTTAAGGAATCTCGTAAAATATTGAGTTACCGTACCTCGAATAGCGATTTGGGCTTCTAGGGCTCGGAATGATGCGGGATGTTTTGGAATCGATTAGGAAAAATTCTGTTTGAAAATACAACACAAAATTGTATCTGGTTTCCTTAGGAATTTTCGATGTTTAAGGAATCTCGTAAAATATTGAGTTACCGTACCTCGAATAGCGATTTGGGCTTCTAGGGCTCGGAATGATGCGGAATGTTTTGGAATCGATTAGGAAAAATTCTGTTTGAAAATACAACACAAAATTGTATCTGGTTTCCTTAGGAATTTTCGATGTTTAAGGAATCTCGTAAAATATTGAGTTACCGTACCTCGAATAGCGATTTGGGCTTCTAGGGCTCGGAATGATGCGGAATGTTTTGGAATCGATTAGGAAAAATTCTGTTTGAAAATACAACACAAAATTGTATCTGGTTTCCTTAGGAATTTTCGATGTTTAAGGAATCTCGTAAAATATTGAGTTACCGTACCTCGAATAGCGATTTGGGCTTCTAGGGCTCGGAATGATGCGGAATGTTTTGGAATCGATTAGGAAAAATTCTGTTTGAAAATACAACACAAAATTGTATCTGGTTTCCTTAGGAATTTTCGATGTTTAAGGAATCTCGTAAAATATTGAGTTACCGTACCTCGAATAGCGATTTGGGCTTCTAGGGCTCGGAATGATGCGGAATGTTTTGGAATCGATTAGGAAAAATTCTGTTTGAAAATACAACACAAAATTGTATCTGGTTTCCTTAGGAATTTTCGATGTTTAAGGAATCTCGTAAAATATTGAGTTACCGTACCTCGAATAGCGATTTGGGCTTCTAGGGCTCGGAATGATGCGGAATGTTTTGGAATCGATTAGGAAAAATTCTGTTTGAAAATACAACACAAAATTGTATCTGGTTTCCTTAGGAATTTTCGATGTTTAAGGAATCTCGTAAAATATTGAGTTACCGTACCTCGAATAGCGATTTGGGCTTCTAGGGCTCGGAATGATGCGGAATGTTTTGGAATCGATTAGGAAAAATTCTGTTTGAAAATACAACACAAAATTGTATCTGGTTTCCTTAGGAATTTTCGATGTTTAAGGAATCTCGTAAAATATTGAGTTACCGTACCTCGAATAGCGATTTGGGCTTCTAGGGCTCGGAATGATGCGGGATGTTTTGGAATCGATTAGGAAAAATTCTGTTTGAAAATACAACACAAAATTGTATCTGGTTTCCTTAGGAATTTTCGATGTTTAAGGAATCTCGTAAAATATTGAGTTACCGTACCTCGAATAGCGATTTGGGCTTCTAGGGCTCGGAATGATGCGGGATGTTTTGGAATCGATTAGGAAAAATTCTGTTTGAAAATACAACACAAAATTGTATCTGGTTTCCTTAGGAATTTTCGATGTTTAAGGAATCTCGTAAAATATTGAGTTACCGTACCTCGAATAGCGATTTGGGCTTCTAGGGCTCGGAATGATGCGGGATGTTTTGGAATCGATTAGGAAAAATTCTGTTTGAAAATACAACACAAAATTGTATCTGGTTTCCTTAGGAATTTTCGATGTTTAAGGAATCTCGTAAAATATTGAGTTACCGTACCTCGAATAGCGATTTGGGCTTCTAGGGCTCGGAATGATGCGGGATGTTTTGGAATCGATTAGGAAAATTCTGTATGAAAATACAACACAAACGGTTGCAAAATGGTAGCAAAATATAATTAAAAATGTTAATTAAAATTTAATCAGTTAGTGATTCGCAGACGTACCGTAATCTCGAATAGCGATTTGGGCTTCTAGGGCTCGGAATGATGCGGAATGTTTTGGAATCGATTAGGAAAAATTCTGTTTGAAAATACAACACAAAATTGTATCTGGTTTCCTTAGGAATTTTCGATGTTTAAGGAATCTCGTAAAATATTGAGTTACCGTACCTCGAATAGCGATTTGGGCTTCTAGGGCTCGGAATGATGCGGGATGTTTTGGAATCGATTAGGAAAAATTCTGTTTGAAAATACAACACAAAATTGTATCTGGTTTCCTTAGGAATTTTCGATGTTTAAGGAATCTCGTAAAATATTGAGTTACCGTACCTCGAATAGCGATTTGGGCTTCTAGGGCTCGGAATGATGCGGAATGTTTTGGAATCGATTAGGAAAAATTCTGTTTGAAAATACAACACAAAATTGTATCTGGTTTCCTTAGGAATTTTCGATGTTTAAGGAATCTCGTAAAATATTGAGTTACCGTACCTCGAATAGCGATTTGGGCTTCTAGGGCTCGGAATGATGCGGGATGTTTTGGAATCGATTAGGAAAATTCTGTATGAAAATACAACACCAAACGGTGCAAAATGGTAGCAAAATATAATTAAAAAATAATTAATTAAAATTTAAATCAGTTAGTGATTCGCAGACGTACCGTAATCTCAAATAGCGATTTGGGCTTCTAGGGCTCGGAATGATGCGGAATGTTTTGGAATCGATTAGGAAAAATTCTGTTTGAAAATACAACACAAAATTGTATCTGGTTTCCTTAGGAATTTTCGATGTTTAAGGAATCTCGTAAAATATTGAGTTACCGTACCTCGAATAGCGATTTGGGCTTCTAGGGCTCGGAATGATGCGGATGTTTTTGGAATCGATTAGGAAAAATTCTGTTTGAAAATACAACACAAAATTGTATCTGGTTTCCTTAGGAATTTTCGATGTTTAAGGAATCTCGTAAAATATTGAGTTACCGTACCTCGAATAGCGATTTGGGCTTCTAGGGCTCGGAATGATGCGGAATGTTTTGGAATCGATTAGGAAAAATTCTGTTTGAAAATACAACACAAAATTGTATCTGGTTTCCTTAGGAATTTTCGATGTTTAAGGAATCTCGTAAAATATTGAGTTACCGTACCTCGAATAGCGATTTGGGCTTCTAGGGCTCGGAATGATGCGGGATGTTTTGGAATCGATTAGGAAAATTCTGTTTGAAAATACAACACCAAAATTGTATATGGTTTCATTAGGAATTTTCGATGTTTAAGGAATCTCGTAAAATATTGCAGTTACCGTACCTCGAATAGCGATTTGGGCTTCTAGGGCTCGGAATGATGCGGATGTTTTTGGAATCGATTAGGAAAAATTCTGTTTGAAAATACAACACAAAATTGTATCTGGTTCCTTAGGAATTTTCGATGTTTAAGGAATCTCGTAAAATATTGAGTTACCGTACCTCGAATAGCGATTTGGGCTTCTAGGGCTCGGAATGATGCGGAATCTTTTGGAATCTATTAGGAAAAAATTCTGTTTGAAAATACAACACAAAATTGTATCTGGTTTCCTTAGGAATTTTCGATGTTTAAGGAATCTCGTAAAATATTGAGTTACCGTACCTCGAATAGCGATTTGGGCTTCTAGGGCTCGGAATGATGCGGGATGTTTTGGAATCGATTAGGAAAATTCTGTATGAAAATACAACACCAAACGGTGCAAAATGGTAGCAAAATATAATTAAAAAATAATTAATTAAAATTTAAATCAGTTAGTGATTCGCAGACGTACCGTAATCTCAAATAGCGATTTGGGCTTCTAGGGCTCGGAATGATGCGGAATGTTTTGGAATCGATTAGGAAAAATTCTGTTTGAAAATACAACACAAAATTGTATCTGGTTTCCTTAGGAATTTTCGATGTTTAAGGAATCTCGTAAAATATTGAGTTACCGTACCTCGAATAGCGATTTGGGCTTCTAGGGCTCGGAATGATGCGGGATGTTTTGGAATCGATTAGGAAAAATTCTGTTTGAAAATACAACACAAAATTGTATCTGGTTTCCTTAGGAATTTTCGATGTTTAAGGAATCTCGTAAAATATTGAGTTACCGTACCTCGAATAGCGATTTGGGCTTCTAGGGCTCGGAATGATGCGGAATGTTTTGGAATCGATTAGGAAAAATTCTGTTTGAAAATACAACACAAAATTGTATCTGGTTTCCTTAGGAATTTTCGATGTTTAAGGAATCTCGTAAAATATTGAGTTACCGTACCTCGAATAGCGATTTGGGCTTCTAGGGCTCGGAATGATGCGGGATGTTTTGGAATCGATTAGGAAAATTCTGTATGAAAATACAACACCAAACGGTGCAAAATGGTAGCAAAATATAATTAAAAAATAATTAATTAAAATTTAAATCAGTTAGTGATTCGCAGACGTACCGTAATCTCAAATAGCGATTTGGGCTTCTAGGGCTCGGAATGATGCGGAATGTTTTGGAATCGATTAGGAAAAATTCTGTTTGAAAATACAACACAAAATTGTATCTGGTTTCCTTAGGAATTTTCGATGTTTAAGGAATCTCGTAAAATATTGAGTTACCGTACCTCGAATAGCGATTTGGGCTTCTAGGGCTCGGAATGATGCGGGATGTTTTGGAATCGATTAGGAAAAATTCTGTTTGAAATACAACACAAAATTGTATCTGGTTTCCTTAGGAATTTTCGATGTTTAAGGAATCTCGTAAAATATTGAGTTACCGTACCTCGAATAGCGATTTGGGCTTCTAGGGCTCGGAATGATGCGGATGTTTTGGAATCGATTAGGAAAAATTCTGTTTGAAAATACAACACAAAATTGTATCTGGTTTCCTTAGGAATTTTCGATGTTTAAGGAATCTCGTAAAATATTGAGTTACCGTACCTCGAATAGCGATTTGGGCTTCTAGGGCTCGGAATGATGCGGATGTTTTGGAATCGATTAGGAAAAATTCTGTTTGAAAATACAACACAACATTGTATTCTGGTTTCCTTAGGAATTTTCGATGTTTAAGGAATCTCGTAAAATATTGAGTTACCGTACCTCGAATAGCGATTTGGGCTTCTAGGGCTCGGAATGATGCGGAATGTTTTGGAATCGATTAGGAAAAATTCTGTTTGAAAATACAACACAAAATTGTATCTGGTTTCCTTAGGAATTTTCGATGTTTAAGGAATCTCGTAAATATTGAGTTACCGTACCTCGAATAGCGATTTGGGATTCTAGGGCTCGGAATGATGCGGAATGTTTTGGAATCGATTAGGAAAAATTCTGTTTGAAAATACAACACAAAATTGTATCTGGTTTCCTTAGGAATTTTCGATGTTTAAGGAATCTCGTAAAATATTGAGTTACCGTACCTCGAATAGCGATTTGGGCTTCTAGGGCTCGGAATGATGCGGAATGTTTTGGAATCGATTAGGAAAAATTCTGTTTGAAAATACAACACAAAATTGTATCTGGTTTCCTTAGGAATTTTCGATGTTTAAGGAATCTCGTAAAATATTGAGTTACCGTACCTCGAATAGCGATTTGGGCTTCTAGGGCTCGGAATGATGCGGGATGTTTTGGAATCGATTAGGAAAATTCTGTATGAAAATACAACACCAAACGGTGCAAAATGGTAGCAAAATATAATTAAAAATAATTAATTAAAATTTAAATCAGTTAGTGATTCGCAGACGTACCGTAATCTCAAATAGCGATTTGGGCTTCTAGGGCTCGGAATGATGCGGAATGTTTTGGAATCGATTAGGAAAAATTCTGTTTGAAAATACAACACAAAATTGTATCTGGTTTCCTTAGGAATTTTCGATGTTTAAGGAATCTCGTAAAATATTGAGTTACCGTACCTCGAATAGCGATTTGGGCTTCTAGGGCTCGGAATGATGCGGGATGTTTTGGAATCGATTAGGAAAAATTCTGTTTGAAAATACAACACAAAATTGTATCTGGTTTCCTTAGGAATTTTCGATGTTTAAGGAATCTCGTAAAATATTGAGTTACCGTACCTCGAATAGCGATTTGGGCTTCTAGGGCTCGGAATGATGCGGAATGTTTTGGAATCGATTAGGAAAAATTCTGTTTGAAAATACAACACAAAATTGTATCTGGTTTCCTTAGGAATTTTCGATGTTTAAGGAATCTCGTAAAATATTGAGTTACCGTACCTCGAATAGCGATTTGGGCTTCTAGGGCTCGGAATGATGCGGGATGTTTTGGAATCGATTAGGAAAATTCTGTATGAAAATACAACACCAAACGGTGCAAAATGGTAGCAAAATATAATTAAAAAATAATTAATTAAAATTTAAATCAGTTAGTGATTCGCAGACGTACCGTAATCTCAAATAGCGATTTGGGCTTCTAGGGCTCGGAATGATGCGGAATGTTTTGGAATCGATTAGGAAAAATTCTGTTTGAAAATACAACACAAAATTGTATCTGGTTTCCTTAGGAATTTTCGATGTTTAAGGAATCTCGTAAAATATTGAGTTACCGTACCTCGAATAGCGATTTGGGCTTCTAGGGCTCGGAATGATGCGGGATGTTTTGGAATCGATTAGGAAAAATTCTGTTTGAAAATACAACACAAAATTGTATCTGGTTTCCTTAGGAATTTTCGATGTTTAAGGAATCTCGTAAAATATTGAGTTACCGTACCTCGAATAGCGATTTGGGCTTCTAGGGCTCGGAATGATGCGGATTGTTTTGGAATCGATTAGGAAAAATTCTGTTTGAAAATACAACACAAAATTGTATCTGGTTTCCTTAGGAATTTTCGATGTTTAAGGAATCTCGTAAAATATTGAGTTACCGTACCTCGAATAGCGATTTGGGCTTCTAGGGCTCGGAATGATGCGGGAATGTTTTGGAATCGATTAGGAAAAATTCTGTTTGAAAATACAACACAAAATTGTATCTGGTTTCCTTAGGAATTTTCGATGTTTAAGGAATCTCGTAAAATATTGAGTTACCGTACCTCGAATAGCGATTTGGGCTTCTAGGGCTCGGAATGATGCGGAATGTTTTGGAATCGATTAGGAAAAATTCTGTTTGAAAATACAACACAAAATTGTATCTGGTTTCCTTAGGAATTTTCGATGTTTAAGGAATCTCGTAAAATATTGAGTTACCGTACCTCGAATAGCGATTTGGGCTTCTAGGGCTCGGAATGATGCGGGATGTTTTGGAATCGATTAGGAAAATTCTGTATGAAAATACAACACCAAACGGTGCAAAATGGTAGCAAAATATAATTAAAAAATAATTAATTAAATTTAAATCAGTTAGTGATTCGCAGACGTACCGTAATCTCAAATAGCGATTTGGGCTTCTAGGGCTCGGAATGATGCGGAATGTTTTGGAATCGATTAGGAAAAATTCTGTTTGAAAATACAACACAAAATTGTATCTGGTTTCCTTAGGAATTTTCGATGTTTAAGGAATCTCGTAAAATATTGAGTTACCGTACCTCGAATAGCGATTTGGAAAAATTCTGTTTGAAAATACAACACAAAATTGTATCTGGTTTCCTTAGGAATTTTCGATGTTTAAGGAATCTCGTAAAATATTGAGTTACCGTACCTCGAATAGCGATTTGGGCTTCTAGGGCTCGGAATGATGCGGAATGTTTTGGAATCGATTAGGAAAAATTCTGTTTGAAAATACAACACAAAATTGTATCTGGTTTCCTTAGGAATTTTCGATGTTTAAGGAATCTCGTAAAATATTGAGTTACCGTACCTCGAATAGCGATTTGGGCTTCTAGGGCTCGGAATGATGCGGGATGTTTTGGAATCGATTAGGAAAATTCTGTTTGAAAATACAACACAAAATTGGTGCATGGTTTAAAAATCTCGTAAAATATTGAGTTACCGTACCTCGAATAGCGATTTGGGCTTCTAGGGCTCGGAATGATGCGGATGTTTTGGAATCGATTAGGAAAAATTCTGTTTGAAAATACAACACAAAATTGTATCTGGTTTCCTTAGGAATTTTCGATGTTTAAGGAATCTCGTAAAATATTGAGTTACCGTACCTCGAATAGCGATTTGGGCTTCTAGGGCTCGGAATGATGCGGAATGTTTTGGAATCGATTAGGAAAAATTCTGTTTGAAAATACAACACAAAATTGTATCTGGTTTCCTTAGGAATTTTCGATGTTTAAGGAATCTCGTAAAATATTGAGTTACCGTACCTCGAATAGCGATTTGGGCTTCTAGGGCTCGGAATGATGCGGGATGTTTTGGAATCGATTAGGAAAATTCTGTATGAAAATACAACACCAAACGGTGCAAAATGGTAGCAAAATATAATTAAAAAATAATTAATTAAAATTTAAATCAGTTAGTGATTCGCAGACGTACCGTAATCTCAAATAGCGATTTGGGCTTCTAGGGCTCGGAATGATGCGGAATGTTTTGGAATCGATTAGGAAAAATTCTGTTTGAAAATACAACACAAAATTGTATCTGGTTTCCTTAGGAATTTTCGATGTTTAAGGAATCTCGTAAAATATTGAGTTACCGTACCTCGAATAGCGATTTGGGCTTCTAGGGCTCGGAATGATGCGGAATGTTTTGGAATCGATTAGGAAAAATTCTGTTTGAAAATACAACACAAAATTGTATCTGGTTTCCTTAGGAATTTTCGATGTTTAAGGAATCTCGTAAAATATTGAGTTACCGTACCTCGAATAGCGATTTGGGCTTCTAGGGCTCGGAATGATGCGGAATGTTTTGGAATCGATTAGGAAAAATTCTGTTTGAAAATACAACACAAAATTGTATCTGGTTTCCTTAGGAATTTTCGATGTTTAAGGAATCTCGTAAAATATTGAGTTACCGTACCTCGAATAGCGATTTGGGCTTCTAGGGCTCGGAATGATGCGGAATGTTTTGGAATCGATTAGGAAAAATTCTGTTTGAAAATACAACACAAAATTGTATCTGGTTTCCTTAGGAATTTTCGATGTTTAAGGAATCTCGTAAAATATTGAGTTACCGTACCTCGAATAGCGATTTGGGCTTCTAGGGCTCGGAATGATGCGGGATGTTTTGGAATCGATTAGGAAAAATTCTGTTTGAAAATACAACACAAAATTGTATCTGGTTTCCTTAGGAATTTTCGATGTTTAAGGAATCTCGTAAAATATTGAGTTACCGTACCTCGAATAGCGATTTGGGCTTCTAGGGCTCGGAATGATGCGGGATGTTTTGGAATCGATTAGGAAAAATTCTGTTTGAAAATACAACACAAAATTGTATCTGGTTTCCTTAGGAATTTTCGATGTTTAAGGAATCTCGTAAAATATTGAGTTACCGTACCTCGAATAGCGATTTGGGCTTCTAGGGCTCGGAATGATGCGGGATGTTTTGGAATCGATTAGGAAAAATTCTGTTTGAAAATACAACACAAAATTGTATCTGGTTTCCTTAGGAATTTTCGATGTTTAAGGAATCTCGTAAAATATTGAGTTACCGTACCTCGAATAGCGATTTGGGCTTCTAGGGCTCGGAATGATGCGGGATGTTTTGGAATCGATTAGGAAAAATTCTGTTTGAAAATACAACACAAAATTGTATCTGGTTTCCTTAGGAATTTTCGATGTTTAAGGAATCTCGTAAAATATTGAGTTACCGTACCTCGAATAGCGATTTGGGCTTCTAGGGCTCGGAATGATGCGGGATGTTTTGGAATCGATTAGGAAAATTCTGTATGAAAATACAACACCAAACGGTGCAAAATGGTAGCAAAATATAATTAAAAAATAATTAATTAAAATTTAAATCAGTTAGTGATTCGCAGACGTACCGTAATCTCAAATAGCGATTTGGGCTTCTAGGGCTCGGAATGATGCGGAATGTTTTGGAATCGATTAGGAAAAATTCTGTTTGAAAATACAACACAAAATTGTATCTGGTTTCCTTAGGAATTTTCGATGTTTAAGGAATCTCGTAAAATATTGAGTTACCGTACCTCGAATAGCGATTTGGAAAAATTCTGTTTGAAAATACAACACAAAATTGTATCTGGTTTCCTTAGGAATTTTCGATGTTTAAGGAATCTCGTAAAATATTGAGTTACCGTACCTCGAATAGCGATTTGGGCTTCTAGGGCTCGGAATGATGCGGAATGTTTTGGAATCGATTAGGAAAAATTCTGTTTGAAAATACAACACAAAATTGTATCTGGTTTCCTTAGGAATTTTCGATGTTTAAGGAATCTCGTAAAATATTGAGTTACCGTACCTCGAATAGCGATTTGGGCTTCTAGGGCTCGGAATGATGCGGGATGTTTTGGAATCGATTAGGAAAATTCTGTATGAAAATACAACACCAAACGGTGCAAAATGGTAGCAAAATATAATTAAAAAATAATTAATTAAAATTTAAATCAGTTAGTGATTCGCAGACGTACCGTAATCTCAAATAGCGATTTGGGCTTCTAGGGCTCGGAATGATGCGGAATGTTTTGGAATCGATTAGGAAAAATTCTGTTTGAAAATACAACACAAAATTGTATCTGGTTTCCTTAGGAATTTTCGATGTTTAAGGAATCTCGTAAAATATTGAGTTACCGTACCTCGAATAGCGATTTGGGCTTCTAGGGCTCGGAATGATGCGGAATGTTTTGGAATCGATTAGGAAAAATTCTGTTTGAAAATACAACACAAAATTGTATCTGGTTTCCTTAGGAATTTTCGATGTTTAAGGAATCTCGTAAAATATTGAGTTACCGTACCTCGAATAGCGATTTGGGCTTCTAGGGCTCGGAATGATGCGGGATGTTTTGGAATCGATTAGGAAAATTCTGTATGAAAATACAACACCAAACGGTGCAAAATGGTAGCAAAATATAATTAAAAAATAATTAATTAAAATTTAAATCAGTTAGTGATTCGCAGACGTACCGTAATCTCAAATAGCGATTTGGGCTTCTAGGGCTCGGAATGATGCGGAATGTTTTGGAATCGATTAGGAAAAATTCTGTTTGAAAATACAACACAAAATTGTATCTGGTTTCCTTAGGAATTTTCGATGTTTAAGGAATCTCGTAAAATATTGAGTTACCGTACCTCGAATAGCGATTTGGGCTTCTAGGGCTCGGAATGATGCGGGATGTTTTGGAATCGATTAGGAAAAATTCTGTTTGAAAATACAACACAAAATTGTATCTGGTTTCCTTAGGAATTTTCGATGTTTAAGGAATCTCGTAAAATATTGAGTTACCGTACCTCGAATAGCGATTTGGGCTTCTAGGGCTCGGAATGATGCGGAATGTTTTGGAATCGATTAGGAAAAATTCTGTTTGAAAATACAACACAAAATTGTATCTGGTTTCCTTAGGAATTTTCGATGTTTAAGGAATCTCGTAAAATATTGAGTTACCGTACCTCGAATAGCGATTTGGGCTTCTAGGGCTCGGAATGATGCGGGATGTTTTGGAATCGATTAGGAAAATTCTGTATGAAAATACAACACCAAACGGTGCAAAATGGTAGCAAAATATAATTAAAAAATAATTAATTAAAATTTAAATCAGTTAGTGATTCGCAGACGTACCGTAATCTCAAATAGCGATTTGGGCTTCTAGGGCTCGGAATGATGCGGAATGTTTTGGAATCGATTAGGAAAAATTCTGTTTGAAAATACAACACAAAATTGTATCTGGTTTCCTTAGGAATTTTCGATGTTTAAGGAATCTCGTAAAATATTGAGTTACCGTACCTCGAATAGCGATTTGGGCTTCTAGGGCTCGGAATGATGCGGGATGTTTTGGAATCGATTAGGAAAATTCTGTTTGAAAATACAACACAAAATTGTATCTGGTTTCCTTAGGAATTTTCGATGTTTAAGGAATCTCGTAAAATATTGAGTTACCGTACCTCGAATAGCGATTTGGGCTTCTAGGGCTCGGAATGATGCGGAATGTTTTGGAATCGATTAGGAAAAATTCTGTTTGAAAATACAACACAAAATTGTATCTGGTTTCCTTAGGAATTTTCGATGTTTAAGGAATCTCGTAAAATATTGAGTTACCGTACCTCGAATAGCGATTTGGGCTTCTAGGGCTCGGAATGATGCGGGATGTTTTGGAATCGATTAGGAAAATTCTGTATGAAAATACAACACCAAACGGTGCAAAATGGTAGCAAAATATAATTAAAAAATAATTAATTAAAATTTAAATCAGTTAGTGATTCGCAGACGTACCGTAATCTCAAATAGCGATTTGGGCTTCTAGGGCTCGGAATGATGCGGAATGTTTTGGAATCGATTAGGAAAAATTCTGTTTGAAAATACAACACAAAATTGTATCTGGTTTCCTTAGGAATTTTCGATGTTTAAGGAATCTCGTAAAATATTGAGTTACCGTACCTCGAATAGCGATTTGGGCTTCTAGGGCTCGGAATGATGCGGAATGTTTTGGAATCGATTAGGAAAAATTCTGTTTGAAAATACAACACAAAATTGTATCTGGTTTCCTTAGGAATTTTCGATGTTTAAGGAATCTCGTAAAATATTGAGTTACCGTACCTCGAATAGCGATTTGGGCTTCTAGGGCTCGGAATGATGCGGGATGTTTTGGAATCGATTAGGAAAAATTCTGTTTGAAAATACAACACAAAATTGTATCTGGTTTCCTTAGGAATTTTCGATGTTTAAGGAATCTCGTAAAATATTGAGTTACCGTACCTCGAATAGCGATTTGGGCTTCTAGGGCTCGGAATGATGCGGGATGTTTTGGAATCGATTAGGAAAATTCTGTATGAAAATACAACACCAAACGGTGCAAAATGGTAGCAAAATATAATTAAAAAATAATTAATTAAAATTTAAATCAGTTAGTGATTCGCAGACGTACCGTAATCTCAAATAGCGATTTGGGCTTCTAGGGCTCGGAATGATGCGGAATGTTTTGGAATCGATTAGGAAAAATTCTGTTTGAAAATACAACACAAAATTGTATCTGGTTTCCTTAGGAATTTTCGATGTTTAAGGAATCTCGTAAAATATTGAGTTACCGTACCTCGAATAGCGATTTGGGCTTCTAGGGCTCGGAATGATGCGGAATGTTTTGGAATCGATTAGGAAAAATTCTGTTTGAAAATACAACACAAAATTGTATCTGGTTTCCTTAGGAATTTTCGATGTTTAAGGAATCTCGTAAAATATTGAGTTACCGTACCTCGAATAGCGATTTGGGCTTCTAGGGCTCGGAATGATGCGGAATGTTTTGGAATCGATTAGGAAAAATTCTGTTTGAAAATACAACACAAAATTGTATCTGGTTTCCTTAGGAATTTTCGATGTTTAAGGAATCTCGTAAAATATTGAGTTACCGTACCTCGAATAGCGATTTGGGCTTCTAGGGCTCGGAATGATGCGGGATGTTTTGGAATCGATTAGGAAAATTCTGTATGAAAATACAACACCAAACGGTGCAAAATGGTAGCAAAATATAATTAAAAAATAATTAATTAAAATTTAAATCAGTTAGTGATTCGCAGACGTACCGTAATCTCAAATAGCGATTTGGGCTTCTAGGGCTCGGAATGATGCGGAATGTTTTGGAATCGATTAGGAAAAATTCTGTTTGAAAATACAACACAAAATTGTATCTGGTTTCCTTAGGAATTTTCGATGTTTAAGGAATCTCGTAAAATATTGAGTTACCGTACCTCGAATAGCGATTTGGGCTTCTAGGGCTCGGAATGATGCGGGATGTTTTGGAATCGATTAGGAAAATTCTGTTTGAAAATACAACACAAAATTGTATCTGGTTTCCTTAGGAATTTTCGATGTTTAAGGAATCTCGTAAAATATTGAGTTACCGTACCTCGAATAGCGATTTGGGCTTCTAGGGCTCGGAATGATGCGGAATGTTTTGGAATCGATTAGGAAAAATTCTGTTTGAAAATACAACACAAAATTGTATCTGGTTTCCTTAGGAATTTTCGATGTTTAAGGAATCTCGTAAAATATTGAGTTACCGTACCTCGAATAGCGATTTGGGCTTCTAGGGCTCGGAATGATGCGGGATGTTTTGGAATCGATTAGGAAAATTCTGTATGAAAATACAACACCAAACGGTGCAAAATGGTAGCAAAATATAATTAAAAAATAATTAATTAAAATTTAAATCAGTTAGTGATTCGCAGACGTACCGTAATCTCAAATAGCGATTTGGGCTTCTAGGGCTCGGAATGATGCGGAATGTTTTGGAATCGATTAGGAAAAATTCTGTTTGAAAATACAACACAAAATTGTATCTGGTTTCCTTAGGAATTTTCGATGTTTAAGGAATCTCGTAAAATATTGAGTTACCGTACCTCGAATAGCGATTTGGGCTTCTAGGGCTCGGAATGATGCGGGATGTTTTGGAATCGATTAGGAAAAATTCTGTTTGAAAATACAACACAAAATTGTATCTGGTTTCCTTAGGAATTTTCGATGTTTAAGGAATCTCGTAAAATATTGAGTTACCGTACCTCGAATAGCGATTTGGGCTTCTAGGGCTCGGAATGATGCGGGATGTTTTGGAATCGATTAGGAAAATTCTGTATGAAAATACAACACCAAACGGTGCAAAATGGTAGCAAAATATAATTAAAAAATAATTAATTAAAATTTAAATCAGTTAGTGATTCGCAGACGTACCGTAATCTCAAATAGCGATTTGGGCTTCTAGGGCTCGGAATGATGCGGAATGTTTTGGAATCGATTAGGAAAAATTCTGTTTGAAAATACAACACAAAATTGTATCTGGTTTCCTTAGGAATTTTCGATGTTTAAGGAATCTCGTAAAATATTGAGTTACCGTACCTCGAATAGCGATTTGGGCTTCTAGGGCTCGGAATGATGCGGGATGTTTTGGAATCGATTAGGAAAATTCTGTTTGAAAATACAACACAAAATTGTATCTGGTTTCCTTAGGAATTTTCGATGTTTAAGGAATCTCGTAAAATATTGAGTTACCGTACCTCGAATAGCGATTTGGGCTTCTAGGGCTCGGAATGATGCGGAATGTTTTGGAATCGATTAGGAAAAATTCTGTTTGAAAATACAACACAAAATTGTATCTGGTTTCCTTAGGAATTTTCGATGTTTAAGGAATCTCGTAAAATATTGAGTTACCGTACCTCGAATAGCGATTTGGGCTTCTAGGGCTCGGAATGATGCGGGATGTTTTGGAATCGATTAGGAAAATTCTGTATGAAAATACAACACCAAACGGTGCAAAATGGTAGCAAAATATAATTAAAAAATAATTAATTAAAATTTAAATCAGTTAGTGATTCGCAGACGTACCGTAATCTCAAATAGCGATTTGGGCTTCTAGGGCTCGGAATGATGCGGAATGTTTTGGAATCGATTAGGAAAAATTCTGTTTGAAAATACAACACAAAATTGTATCTGGTTTCCTTAGGAATTTTCGATGTTTAAGGAATCTCGTAAAATATTGAGTTACCGTACCTCGAATAGCGATTTGGGCTTCTAGGGCTCGGAATGATGCGGGATGTTTGCGATTAGGATTGTTGAAAAAACACAAAATTGCGGTTCCTAGGATTTTCTGTTTAGGAATTCGAAAACGTACCTTAGCTGTTTGGCTGAAATGCGGAATATCGATTAGGAAAACGTTGAAAACAAACAATTGTATCTGGTTTCCTTAGGAATTTTCGATGTTTAAGGAATCTCGTAAAATATTGAGTTACCGTACCTCGAATAGCGATTTGGGCTTCTAGGGCTCGGAATGATGCGGGATGTTTTGGAATCGATTAGGAAAATTCTGTATGAAAATACAACACAAAACGGTGCAAAATGGTAGCACATATAATTAAAAAATATATAATTAAAATTTAAATCAGTTAGTGATTCGCAGACGTACCGTAATCTCAAATAGCGATTTGGGCTTCTAGGGCTCGGAATGATGCGGAATGTTTTGGAATCGATTAGGAAAAATTCTGTTTGAAAATACAACACAAAATTGTATCTAGTTTCCTTAGGAATTTTCGATGTTTAAGGAATCTCGTAAAATATTGAGTTACCGTACCTCGAATAGCGATTTGGGCTTCTAGGGCTCGGAATGATGCGGGATGTTTTGGAATCGATTAGGAAAATTCTGTATGAAAATACAACACAAAATTGTATCTGGTTTCCTTAGGAATTTTCGATGTTTAAGGAATCTCGTAAAATATTGAGTTACCGTACCTCGAATAGCGATTTGGGCTTCTAGGGCTCGGAATGATGCGGAATGTTTTGGAATCGATTAGGAAAAATTCTGTTTGAAAATACAACACAAAATTGTATCTGGTTTCCTTAGGAATTTTCGATGTTTAAGGAATCTCGTAAAATATTGAGTTACCGTACCTCGAATAGCGATTTGGGCTTCTAGGGCTCGGAATGATGCGGGATGTTTTGGAATCGATTAGGAAAAATTCTGTTTGAAATACAACACAAAATTGTATCTGGTTTCCTTAGGAATTTTCGATGTTTAAGGAATCTCGTAAAATATTGAGTTACCGTACCTCGAATAGCGATTTGGGCTTCTAGGGCTCGGAATGATGCGGAATGTTTTGGAATCGATTAGGAAAAATTCTGTTTGAAAATACAACACAAAATTGTATCTGGTTTCCTTAGGAATTTTCGATGTTTAAGGAATCTCGTAAAATATTGAGTTACCGTACCTCGAATAGCGATTTGGGCTTCTAGGGCTCGGAATGATGCGGGATGTTTTGGAATCGATTAGGAAAAATTCTGTTTGAAAATACAACACAAAATTGTATCTGGTTTCCTTAGGAATTTTCGATGTTTAAGGAATCTCGTAAAATATTGAGTTACCGTACCTCGAATAGCGATTTGGGCTTCTAGGGCTCGGAATGATGCGGGATGTTTTGGAATCGATTAGGAAAAATTCTGTTTGAAAATACAACACAAAATTGTATCTGGTTTCCTTAGGAATTTTCGATGTTTAAGGAATCTCGTAAAATATTGAGTTACCGTACCTCGAATAGCGATTTGGGCTTCTAGGGCTCGGAATGATGCGGGATGTTTTGGAATCGATTAGGAAAAATTCTGTTTGAAAATACAACACAAAATTGTATCTGGTTTCCTTAGGAATTTTCGATGTTTAAGGAATCTCGTAAAATATTGAGTTACCGTACCTCGAATAGCGATTTGGGCTTCTAGGGCTCGGAATGATGCGGGATGTTTTGGAATCGATTAGGAAAAATTCTGTTTGAAAATACAACACAAAATTGTATCTGGTTTCCTTAGGAATTTTCGATGTTTAAGGAATCTCGTAAAATATTGAGTTACCGTACCTCGAATAGCGATTTGGGCTTCTAGGGCTCGGAATGATGCGGAATGTTTTGGAATCGATTAGGAAAAATTCTGTTTGAAAATACAACACAAAATTGTATCTGGTTTCCTTAGGAATTTTCGATGTTTAAGGAATCTCGTAAAATATTGAGTTACCGTACCTCGAATAGCGATTTGGGCTTCTAGGGCTCGGAATGATGCGGGATGTTTTGGAATCGATTAGGAAAAATTCTGTTTGAAAATACAACACAAAATTGTATCTGGTTTCCTTAGGAATTTTCGATGTTTAAGGAATCTCGTAAAATATTGAGTTACCGTACCTCGAATAGCGATTTGGGCTTCTAGGGCTCGGAATGATGCGGGATGTTTTGGAATCGATTAGGAAAAATTCTGTTTGAAAATACAACACAAAATTGTATCTGGTTTCCTTAGGAATTTTCGATGTTTAAGGAATCTCGTAAAATATTGAGTTACCGTACCTCGAATAGCGATTTGGGCTTCTAGGGCTCGGAATGATGCGGAATGTTTTGGAATCGATTAGGAAAAATTCTGTTTGAAAATACAACACAAAATTGTATCTGGTTTCCTTAGGAATTTTCGATGTTTAAGGAATCTCGTAAAATATTGAGTTACCGTACCTCGAATAGCGATTTGGGCTTTTAGGGCTCGGAATGATGCGGGATGTTTTGGAATCGATTAGGAAAATTCTGTTTGAAAATACAACACAAAATTGTATCTGGTTTCCTTAGGAATTTTCGATGTTTAAGGAATCTCGTAAAATATTGAGTTACCGTACCTCGAATAGCGATTTGGGCTTCTAGGGCTCGGAATGATGCGGGATGTTTTGGAATCGATTAGGAAAAATTCTGTTTGAAAATACAACACAAAATTGTATCTGGTTTCCTTAGGAATTTTCGATGTTTAAGGAATCTCGTAAAATATTGAGTTACCGTACCTCGAATAGCGATTTGGGCTTTTAGGGCTCGGAATGATGCGGGATGTTTTGGAATCGATTAGGAAAAATTCTGTATGAAAATACAACACCAAACGTGTCAAATGGTTCCTTAGGAATATTTACGATGTTTAAGGAATCTCGTAAAATATTGAGTTACCGTACCTCGAATAGCGATTTGGGCTTCTAGGGCTCGGAATGATGCGGGATGTTTTGGAATCGATTAGGAAAAATTCTGTTTGAAAATACAACACAAAATTGTATCTGGTTTCCTTAGGAATTTTCGATGTTTAAGGAATCTCGTAAAATATTGAGTTACCGTACCTCGAATAGCGATTTGGGCTTCTAGGGCTCGGAATGATGCGGGATGTTTTGGAATCGATTAGGAAAAATTCTGTTTGAAAATACAACACAAAATTGTATCTGGTTTCCTTAGGAATTTTCGATGTTTAAGGAATCTCGTAAAATATTGAGTTACCGTACCTCGAATAGCGATTTGGGCTTCTAGGGCTCGGAATGATGCGGGAATGTTTTGGAATCGATTAGGAAAAATTCTGTTTGAAAATACAACACAAAATTGTATCTGGTTTCCTTAGGAATTTTCGATGTTTAAGGAATCTCGTAAAATATTGAGTTACCGTACCTCGAATAGCGATTTGGGCTTCTAGGGCTCGGAATGATGCGGAATGTTTTGGAATCGATTAGGAAAAATTCTGTTTGAAAATACAACACAAAATTGTATCTGGTTTCCTTAGGAATTTTCGATGTTTAAGGAATCTCGTAAAATATTGAGTTACCGTACCTCGAATAGCGATTTGGGCTTCTAGGGCTCGGAATGATGCGGGATGTTTTGGAATCGATTAGGAAAAATTCTGTTTGAAAATACAACACAAAATTGTATCTGGTTTCCTTAGGAATTTTCGATGTTTAAGGAATCTCGTAAAATATTGAGTTACCGTACCTCGAATAGCGATTTGGGCTTCTAGGGCTCGGAATGATGCGGGATGTTTTGGAATCGATTAGGAAAAATTCTGTTTGAAAATACAACACAAAATTGTATCTGGTTTCCTTAGGAATTTTCGATGTTTAAGGAATCTCGTAAAATATTGAGTTACCGTACCTCGAATAGCGATTTGGGCTTCTAGGGCTCGGAATGATGCGGAATGTTTTGGAATCGATTAGGAAAAATTCTGTTTGAAAATACAACACAAAATTGTATCTGGTTTCCTTAGGAATTTTCGATGTTTAAGGAATCTCGTAAAATATTGAGTTACCGTACCTCGAATAGCGATTTGGGCTTCTAGGGCTCGGAATGATGCGGAATGTTTTGGAATCGATTAGGAAAAATTCTGTTTGAAAATACAACACAAAATTGTATCTGGTTTCCTTAGGAATTTTCGATGTTTAAGGAATCTCGTAAAATATTGAGTTACCGTACCTCGAATAGCGATTTGGGCTTTTAGGGCTCGGAATGATGCGGGATGTTTTGGAATCGATTAGGAAAAATTCTGTTTGAAAATACAACACAAAATTGTATCTGGTTTCCTTAGGAATTTTCGATGTTTAAGGAATCTCGTAAAATATTGAGTTACCGTACCTCGAATAGCGATTTGGGCTTCTAGGGCTCGGAATGATGCGGAATGTTTTGGAATCGATTAGGAAAAATTCTGTTTGAAAATACAACACAAAATTGTATCTGGTTTCCTTAGGAATTTTCGATGTTAAGGAATCTCGTAAAATATTGAGTTACCGTACCTCGAATAGCGATTTGGGCTTCTAGGGCTCGGAATGATGCGGGATGTTTTGGAATCGATTAGGAAAAATTCTGTTTGAAAATACAACACAAAATTGTATCTGGTTTCCTTAGGAATTTTCGATGTTTAAGGAATCTCGTAAAATATTGAGTTACCGTACCTCGAATAGCGATTTGGGCTTCTAGGGCTCGGAATGATGCGGGATGTTTTGGAATCGATTAGGAAAAATTCTGTTTGAAAATACAACACAAAATTGTATCTGGTTTCCTTAGGAATTTTCGATGTTTAAGGAATCTCGTAAAATATTGAGTTACCGTACCTCGAATAGCGATTTGGGCTTCTAGGGCTCGGAATGATGCGGAATGTTTTGGAATCGATTAGGAAAAATTCTGTTTGAAAATACAACACAAAATTGTATCTGGTTTCCTTAGGAATTTTCGATGTTTAAGGAATCTCGTAAAATATTGAGTTACCGTACCTCGAATAGCGATTTGGGCTTCTAGGGCTCGGAATGATGCGGAATGTTTTGGAATCGATTAGGAAAAATTCTGTTTGAAAATACAACACAAAATTGTATCTGGTTTCCTTAGGAATTTTCGATGTTTAAGGAATCTCGTAAAATATTGAGTTACCGTACCTCGAATAGCGATTTGGGCTTTTAGGGCTCGGAATGATGCGGGATGTTTTGGAATCGATTAGGAAAAATTCTGTTTGAAAATACAACACAAAATTGTATCTGGTTTCCTTAGGAATTTTCGATGTTTAAGGAATCTCGTAAAATATTGAGTTACCGTACCTCGAATAGCGATTTGGGCTTTTAGGGCTCGGAATGATGCGGGATGTTTTGGAATCGATTAGGAAAAATTCTGTTTGAAAATACAACACAAAATTGTATCTGGTTTCCTTAGGAATTTTCGATGTTTAAGGAATCTCGTAAAATATTGAGTTACCGTACCTCGAATAGCGATTTGGGCTTCTAGGGCTCGGAATGATGCGGAATGTTTTGGAATCGATTAGGAAAAATTCTGTTTGAAAATACAACACAAAATTGTATCTGGTTTCCTTAGGAATTTTCGATGTTTAAGGAATCTCGTAAAATATTGAGTTACCGTACCTCGAATAGCGATTTGGGCTTCTAGGGCTCGGAATGATGCGGGATGTTTTGGAATCGATTAGGAAAAATTCTGTTTGAAAATACAACACAAAATTGTATCTGGTTTCCTTAGGAATTTTCGATGTTTAAGGAATCTCGTAAAATATTGAGTTACCGTACCTCGAACAGCGATTTGGGCTTCTAGGGCTCGGAATGATGCGGGATGTTTTGGAATCGATTAGGAAAAATTCTGTTTGAAAATACAACACAAAATTGTATCTGGTTTCCTTAGGAATTTTCGATGTTTAAGGAATCTCGTAAAATATTGAGTTACCGTACCTCGAATAGCGATTTGGGCTTCTAGGGCTCGGAATGATGCGGAATGTTTTGGAATCGATTAGGAAAAATTCTGTTTGAAAATACAACACAAAATTGTATCTGGTTTCCTTAGGAATTTTCGATGTTTAAGGAATCTCGTAAAATATTGAGTTACCGTACCTCGAATAGCGATTTGGGCTTCTAGGGCTCGGAATGATGCGGAATGTTTTGGAATCGATTAGGAAAAATTCTGTTTGAAAATACAACACAAAATTGTATCTGGTTTCCTTAGGAATTTTCGATGTTTAAGGAATCTCGTAAAATATTGAGTTACCGTACCTCGAATAGCGATTTGGGCTTTTAGGGCTCGGAATGATGCGGGATGTTTTGGAATCGATTAGGAAAAATTCTGTTTGAAAATACAACACAAAATTGTATCTGGTTTCCTTAGGAATTTTCGATGTTTAAGGAATCTCGTAAAATATTGAGTTACCGTACCTCGAATAGCGATTTGGGCTTCTAGGGCTCGGAATGATGCGGAATGTTTTGGAATCGATTAGGAAAAATTCTGTTTGAAAATACAACACAAAATTGTATCTGGTTTCCTTAGGAATTTTCGATGTTTAAGGAATCTCGTAAAATATTGAGTTACCGTACCTCGAATAGCGATTTGGGCTTCTAGGGCTCGGAATGATGCGGGATGTTTTGGAATCGATTAGGAAAAATTCTGTTTGAAAATACAACACAAAATTGTATCTGGTTTCCTTAGGAATTTTCGATGTTTAAGGAATCTCGTAAAATATTGAGTTACCGTACCTCGAACAGCGATTTGGGCTTCTAGGGCTCGGAATGATGCGGGATGTTTTGGAATCGATTAGGAAAAATTCTGTTTGAAAATACAACACAAAATTGTATCTGGTTTCCTTAGGAATTTTCGATGTTTAAGGAATCTCGTAAAATATTGAGTTACCGTACCTCGAATAGCGATTTGGGCTTCTAGGGCTCGGAATGATGCGGGATGTTTTGGAATCGATTAGGAAAAATTCTGTTTTGAAAATACAACACAAAATTGTATCTGGTTTCCTTAGGAATTTTCGATGTTTAAGGAATCTCGTAAAATATTGAGTTACCGTACCTCGAATAGCGATTTGGGCTTCTAGGGCTCGGAATGATGCGGAATGTTTTGGAATCGATTAGGAAAAATTCTGTTTGAAAATACAACACAAAATTGTATCTGGTTTCCTTAGGAATTTTCGATGTTTAAGGAATCTCGTAAAATATTGAGTTACCGTACCTCGAATAGCGATTTGGGCTTCTAGGGCTCGGAATGATGCGGGATGTTTTGGAATCGATTAGGAAAAATTCTGTTTGAAAATACAACACAAAATTGTATCTGGTTTCCTTAGGAATTTTCGATGTTTAAGGAATCTCGTAAAATATTGAGTTATCGTACCTCGAATAGCGATTTGGGCTTCTAGGGCTCGGAATGATGCGGATGTTTTGGAATCGATTAGGAAAAATTCTGTTTGAAAATACAACACAAAATTGTATCTGGTTTCCTTAGGAATTTTCGATGTTTAAGGAATCTCGTAAAATATTGAGTTACCGTACCTCGAATAGCGATTTGGGCTTCTAGGGCTCGGAATGATGCGGAATGTTTTGGAATCGATTAGGAAAAATTCTGTTTGAAAATACAACACAAAATTGTATCTGGTTTCCTTAGGAATTTTCGATGTTTAAGGAATCTCGTAAAATATTGAGTTACCGTACCTCGAATAGCGATTTGGGCTTTTAGGGCTCGGAATGATGCGGGATGTTTTGGAATCGATTAGGAAAAATTCTGTTTGAAAATACAACACAAAATTGTATCTGGTTTCCTTAGGAATTTTCGATGTTTAAGGAATCTCGTAAAATATTGAGTTACCGTACCTCGAATAGCGATTTGGGCTTCTAGGGCTCGGAATGATGCGGGATGTTTTGGAATCGATTAGGAAAAATTCTGTTTGAAAATACAACACAAAATTGTATCTGGTTTCCTTAGGAATTTTCGATGTTTAAGGAATCTCGTAAAATATTGAGTTACCGTACCTCGAATAGCGATTTGGGCTTTTAGGGCTCGGAATGATGCGGGATGTTTTGGAATCGATTAGGAAAAATTCTGTTTGAAAATACAACACAAAATTGTATCTGGTTTCCTTAGGAATTTTCGATGTTTAAGGAATCTCGTAAAATATTGAGTTACCGTACCTCGAATAGCGATTTGGGCTTCTAGGGCTCGGAATGATGCGGGATGTTTTGGAATCGATTAGGAAAAATTCTGTTTGAAAATACAACACAAAATTGTATCTGGTTTCCTTAGGAATTTTCGATGTTTAAGGAATCTCGTAAAATATTGAGTTACCGTACCTCGAATAGCGATTTGGGCTTCTAGGGCTCGAATGATGCGGAATGTTTTGGAATCGATTAGGAAAAATTCTGTTTGAAAATACAACACAAAATTGTATCTGGTTTCCTTAGGAATTTTCGATGTTTAAGGAATCTCGTAAAATATTGAGTTACCGTACCTCGAATAGCGATTTGGGCTTTTAGGGCTCGGAATGATGCGGGATGTTTTGGAATCGATTAGGAAAATTCTGTATGAAAATACAACACCAAACGGTTGCAAAATGGTAGCAAAATATAATTAAAAAATAATTAATTAAAATTTAAATCAGTTAGTGATTCGCAGACGTACCGTAATCTCAAATAGCGATTTGGGTTTCTAGGGCTCGGAATGATGCGGAATGTTTTGGAATCGATTAGGAAAAATTCTGTTTGAAAATACAACACAAAATTGTATCTGGTTTCCTTAGGAATTTTCGATGTTTAAGGAATCTCGTAAAATATTGAGTTACCGTACCTCGAATAGCGATTTGGGCTTCTAGGGCTCGGAATGATGCGGGATGTTTTGGAATCGATTAGGAAAAATTCTGTTTGAAAATACAACACAAAATTGTATCTGGTTTCCTTAGGAATTTTCGATGTTTAAGGAATCTCGTAAAATATTGAGTTACCGTACCTCGAATAGCGATTTGGGCTTTTAGGGCTCGGAATGATGCGGGATGTTTTGGAATCGATTAGGAAAAATTCTGTTTGAAAATACAACACAAAATTGTATCTGGTTTCCTTAGGAATTTTCGATGTTTAAGGAATCTCGTAAAATATTGAGTTACCGTACCTCGAATAGCGATTTGGGCTTCTAGGGCTCGGAATGATGCGGGATGTTTTGGAATCGATTAGGAAAAATTCTGTTTGAAAATACAACACAAAATTGTATCTGGTTTCCTTAGGAATTTTCGATGTTTAAGGAATCTCGTAAAATATTGAGTTACCGTACCTCGAATAGCGATTTGGGCTTCTAGGGCTCGGAATGATGCGGAATGTTTTGGAATCGATTAGGAAAAATTCTGTTGGAAAATACAACACAAAATTGTATCTGGTTTCCTTAGGAATTTTCGATGTTTAAGGAATCTCGTAAAATATTGAGTTACCGTACCTCGAATAGCGATTTGGGCTTCTAGGGCTCGGAATGATGCGGAATGTTTTGGAATCGATTAGGAAAAATTCTGTTTGAAAATACAACACAAAATTGTATCTGGTTTCCTTAGGAATTTTCGATGTTTAAGGAATCTCGTAAAATATTGAGTTACCGTACCTCGAATAGCGATTTGGGCTTTTAGGGCTCGGAATGATGCGGGATGTTTTGGAATCGATTAGGAAAAATTCTGTTTGAAAATACAACACAAAATTGTATCTGGTTTCCTTAGGAATTTTCGATGTTTAAGGAATCTCGTAAAATATTGAGTTACCGTACCTCGAATAGCGATTTGGAAAAATTCTGTTTGAAAATACAACACAAAATTGTATCTGGTTTCCTTAGGAATTTTCGATGTTTAAGGAATCTCGTAAAATATTGAGTTACCGTACCTCGAATAGCGATTTGGGCTTCTAGGGCTCGGAATGATGCGGAATGTTTTGGAATCGATTAGGAAAAATTCTGTTTGAAAATACAACACAAAATTGTATCTGGTTTCCTTAGGAATTTTCGATGTTTAAGGAATCTCGTAAAATATTGAGTTACCGTACCTCGAATAGCGATTTGGGCTTCTAGGGCTCGGAATGATGCGGGATGTTTTGGAATCGATTAGGAAAAATTCTGTTTGAAAATACAACACAAAATTGTATCTGGTTTCCTTAGGAATTTTCGATGTTTAAGGAATCTCGTAAAATATTGAGTTACCGTACCTCGAATAGCGATTTGGGCTTCTAGGGCTCGGAATGATGCGGAATGTTTTGGAATCGATTAGGAAAAATTCTGTTTGAAAATACAACACAAAATTGTATCTGGTTTCCTTAGGAATTTTCGATGTTTAAGGAATCTCGTAAAATATTGAGTTACCGTACCTCGAATAGCGATTTGGGCTTCTAGGGCTCGGAATGATGCGGGATGTTTTGGAATCGATTAGGAAAAATTCTGTTTGAAAATACAACACAAAATTGTATCTGGTTTCCTTAGGAATTTTCGATGTTTAAGGAATCTCGTAAAATATTGAGTTACCGTACCTCGAATAGCGATTTGGGCTTCTAGGGCTCGGAATGATGCGGGATGTTTTGGAATCGATTAGGAAAAATTCTGTTTGAAAATACAACACAAAATTGTATCTGGTTTCCTTAGGAATTTTCGATGTTTAAGGAATCTCGTAAAATATTGAGTTACCGTACCTCGAATAGCGATTTGGGCTTCTAGGGCTCGGAATGATGCGGAATGTTTTGGAATCGATTAGGAAAAATTCTGTTTGAAAATACAACACAAAATTGTATCTGGTTTCCTTAGGAATTTTCGATGTTTAAGGAATCTCGTAAAATATTGAGTTACCGTACCTCGAATAGCGATTTGGGCTTCTAGGGCTCGGAATGATGCGGAATGTTTTGGAATCGATTAGGAAAAATTCTGTTTGAAAATACAACACAAAATTGTATCTGGTTTCCTTAGGAATTTTCGATGTTTAAGGAATCTCGTAAAATATTGAGTTACCGTACCTCGAATAGCGATTTGGGCTTCTAGGGCTCGGAATGATGCGGGATGTTTTGGAATCGATTAGGAAAAATTCTGTTTGAAAATACAACACAAAATTGTATCTGGTTTCCTTAGGAATTTTCGATGTTTAAGGAATCTCGTAAAATATTGAGTTACCGTACCTCGAATAGCGATTTGGGCTTCTAGGGCTCGGAATGATGCGGAATGTTTTGGAATCGATTAGGAAAAATTCTGTTTGAAAATACAACACAAAATTGTATCTGGTTTCCTTAGGAATTTTCGATGTTTAAGGAATCTCGTAAAATATTGAGTTACCGTACCTCGAATAGCGATTTGGGCTTTTAGGGCTCGGAATGATGCGGGATGTTTTGGAATCGATTAGGAAAATTCTGTATGAAAATACAACACCAAACGGTGCAAAATGGTAGCAAAATATAATTAAAAAATAATTAATTAAAATTTAAATCAGTTAGTGATTCGCAGACGTACCGTAATCTCAAATAGCGATTTGGGCTTCTAGGGCTCGGAATGATGCGGAATGTTTTGGAATCGATTAGGAAAAATTCTGTTTGAAAATACAACACAAAATTGTATCTGGTTTCCTTAGGAATTTTCGATGTTTAAGGAATCTCGTAAAATATTGAGTTACCGTACCTCGAATAGCGATTTGGGCTTCTAGGGCTCGGAATGATGCGGGATGTTTTGGAATCGATTAGGAAAAATTCTGTTTGAAAATACAACACAAAATTGTATCTGGTTTCCTTAGGAATTTTCGATGTTTAAGGAATCTCGTAAAATATTGAGTTACCGTACCTCGAATAGCGATTTGGGCTTCTAGGGCTCGGAATGATGCGGGATGTTTTGGAATCGATTAGGAAAAATTCTGTTTGAAAATACAACACAAAATTGTATCTGGTTTCCTTAGGAATTTTCGATGTTTAAGGAATCTCGTAAAATATTGAGTTACCGTACCTCGAATAGCGATTTGGGCTTCTAGGGCTCGGAATGATGCGGGATGTTTTGGAATCGATTAGGAAAAATTCTGTTTGAAAATACAACACAAAATTGTATCTGGTTTCCTTAGGAATTTTCGATGTTTAAGGAATCTCGTAAAATATTGAGTTACCGTACCTCGAATAGCGATTTGGGCTTCTAGGGCTCGGAATGATGCGGGATGTTTTGGAATCGATTAGGAAAAATTCTGTTTGAAAATACAACACAAAATTGTATCTGGTTTCCTTAGGAATTTTCGATGTTTAAGGAATCTCGTAAAATATTGAGTTACCGTACCTCGAATAGCGATTTGGGCTTCTAGGGCTCGGAATGATGCGGAATGTTTTGGAATCGATTAGGAAAAATTCTGTTTGAAAATACAACACAAAATTGTATCTGGTTTCCTTAGGAATTTTCGATGTTTAAGGAATCTCGTAAAATATTGAGTTACCGTACCTCGAATAGCGATTTGGGCTTCTAGGGCTCGGAATGATGCGGAATGTTTTGGAATCGATTAGGAAAAATTCTGTTTGAAAATACAACACAAAATTGTATCTGGTTTCCTTAGGAATTTTCGATGTTTAAGGAATCTCGTAAAATATTGAGTTACCGTACCTCGAATAGCGATTTGGGCTTCTAGGGCTCGGAATGATGCGGGATGTTTTGGAATCGATTAGGAAAAATTCTGTTTGAAAATACAACACAAAATTGTATCTGGTTTCCTTAGGAATTTTCGATGTTTAAGGAATCTCGTAAAATATTGAGTTACCGTACCTCGAATAGCGATTTGGGCTTCTAGGGCTCGGAATGATGCGGAATGTTTTGGAATCGATTAGGAAAAATTCTGTTTGAAAATACAACACAAAATTGTATCTGGTTTCCTTAGGAATTTTCGATGTTTAAGGAATCTCGTAAAATATTGAGTTACCGTACCTCGAATAGCGATTTGGGCTTTTAGGGCTCGGAATGATGCGGGATGTTTTGGAATCGATTAGGAAAAATTCTGTATGAAAATACAACACCAAACGGTTGCAAAATGGTAGCAAAATATAATTAAAAATAATTAATTAAAATTTAAATCAGTTAGTGATTCGCAGACGTACCGTAATCTCAAATAGCGATTTGGGCTTCTAGGGCTCGGAATGATGCGGAATGTTTTGGAATCGATTAGGAAAAATTCTGTTTGAAAATACAACACAAAATTGTATCTGGTTTCCTTAGGAATTTTCGATGTTTAAGGAATCTCGTAAAATATTGAGTTACCGTACCTCGAATAGCGATTTGGGCTTCTAGGGCTCGGAATGATGCGGATGTTTTGGAATCGATTAGGAAAAATTCTGTTTGAAAATACAACACAAAATTGTATCTGGTTTCCTTAGGAATTTTCGATGTTTAAGGAATCTCGTAAAATATTGAGTTACCGTACCTCGAATAGCGATTTGGGCTTCTAGGGCTCGGAATGATGCGGGATGTTTTGGAATCGATTAGGAAAAATTCTGTTTGAAAATACAACACAAAATTGTATCTGGTTTCCTTAGGAATTTTCGATGTTTAAGGAATCTCGTAAAATATTGAGTTACCGTACCTCGAATAGCGATTTGGGCTTCTAGGGCTCGGAATGATGCGGGATGTTTTGGAATCGATTAGGAAAATTCTGTATGAAAATACAACACCAAACGGTGCAAAATGGTAGCAAAATATAATTAAAAAATAATTAATTAAAATTTAAATCAGTTAGTGATTCGCAGACGTACCGTAATCTCAAATAGCGATTTGGGCTTCTAGGGCTCGGAATGATGCGGAATGTTTTGGAATCGATTAGGAAAAATTCTGTTTGAAAATACAACACAAAATTGTATCTGGTTTCCTTAGGAATTTTCGATGTTTAAGGAATCTCGTAAAATATTGAGTTACCGTACCTCGAATAGCGATTTGGGCTTCTAGGGCTCGGAATGATGCGGGATGTTTTGGAATCGATTAGGAAAAATTCTGTTTGAAAATACAACACAAAATTGTATCTGGTTTCCTTAGGAATTTTCGATGTTTAAGGAATCTCGTAAAATATTGAGTTACCGTACCTCGAATAGCGATTTGGGCTTCTAGGGCTCGGAATGATGCGGAATGTTTTGGAATCGATTAGGAAAAATTCTGTTTGAAAATACAACACAAAATTGTATCTGGTTTCCTTAGGAATTTTCGATGTTTAAGGAATCTCGTAAAATATTGAGTTACCGTACCTCGAATAGCGATTTGGGCTTCTAGGGCTCGGAATGATGCGGGATGTTTTGGAATCGATTAGGAAAAATTCTGTTTGAAAATACAACACAAAATTGTATCTGGTTTCCTTAGGAATTTTCGATGTTTAAGGAATCTCGTAAAATATTGAGTTACCGTACCTCGAATAGCGATTTGGGCTTCTAGGGCTCGGAATGATGCGGAATGTTTTGGAATCGATTAGGAAAAATTCTGTTTGAAAATACAACACAAAATTGTATCTGGTTTCCTTAGGAATTTTCGATGTTTAAGGAATCTCGTAAAATATTGAGTTACCGTACCTCGAATAGCGATTTGGGCTTCTAGGGCTCGGAATGATGCGGGATGTTTTGGAATCGATTAGGAAAAATTCTGTTTGAAAATACAACACAAATTGTATCTGGTTTCCTTAGGAATTTTCGATGTTTAAGGAATCTCGTAAAATATTGAGTTACCGTACCTCGAATAGCGATTTGGGCTTCTAGGGCTCGGAATGATGCGGAATGTTTTGGAATCGATTAGGAAAAATTCTGTTTGAAAATACAACACAAAATTGTATCTGGTTTCCTTAGGAATTTTCGATGTTTAAGGAATCTCGTAAAATATTGAGTTACCGTACCTCGAATAGCGATTTGGGCTTCTAGGGCTCGGAATGATGCGGAATGTTTTGGAATCGATTAGGAAAAATTCTGTTTGAAAATACAACACAAAATTGTATCTGGTTTCCTTAGGAATTTTCGATGTTTAAGGAATCTCGTAAAATATTGAGTTACCGTACCTCGAATAGCGATTTGGGCTTCTAGGGCTCGGAATGATGCGGATGTTTTGGAATCGATTAGGAAAATTCTGTATGAAAATACAACACCAAACGGTGCAAAATGGTAGCAAAATATAATTAAAAAATAATTAATTAAAATTTAAATCAGTTAGTGATTCGCAGACGTACCGTAATCTCAAATAGCGATTTGGGCTTCTAGGGCTCGGAATGATGCGGAATGTTTTGGAATCGATTAGGAAAAATTCTGTTTGAAAATACAACACAAAATTGTATCTGGTTTCCTTAGGAATTTTCGATGTTTAAGGAATCTCGTAAAATATTGAGTTACCGTACCTCGAATAGCGATTTGGGCTTCTAGGGCTCGGAATGATGCGGAATGTTTTGGAATCGATTAGGAAAAATTCTGTTTGAAAATACAACACAAAATTGTATCTGGTTTCCTTAGGAATTTTCGATGTTTAAGGAATCTCGTAAAATATTGAGTTACCGTACCTCGAATAGCGATTTGGGCTTCTAGGGCTCGGAATGATGCGGGATGTTTTGGAATCGATTAGGAAAATTCTGTATGAAAATACAACACCAAACGGTGCAAAATGGTAGCAAAATATAATTAAAAAATAATTAATTAAAATTTAAATCAGTTAGTGATTCGCAGACGTACCGTAATCTCAAATAGCGATTTGGGCTTCTAGGGCTCGGAATGATGCGGAATGTTTTGGAATCGATTAGGAAAAATTCTGTTTGAAAATACAACACAAAATTGTATCTGGTTTCCTTAGGAATTTTCGATGTTTAAGGAATCTCGTAAAATATTGAGTTACCGTACCTCGAATAGCGATTTGGGCTTCTAGGGCTCGGAATGATGCGGAATGTTTTGGAATCGATTAGGAAAAATTCTGTTTGAAAATACAACACAAAATTGTATCTGGTTTCCTTAGGAATTTTCGATGTTTAAGGAATCTCGTAAAATATTGAGTTACCGTACCTCGAATAGCGATTTGGGCTTCTAGGGCTCGGAATGATGCGGGATGTTTTGGAATCGATTAGGAAAATTCTGTATGAAAATACAACACCAAACGGTGCAAAATGGTAGCAAAATATAATTAAAAAATAATTAATTAAAATTTAAATCAGTTAGTGATTCGCAGACGTACCGTAATCTCAAATAGCGATTTGGGCTTCTAGGGCTCGGAATGATGCGGAATGTTTTGGAATCGATTAGGAAAAATTCTGTTTGAAAATACAACACAAAATTGTATCTGGTTTCCTTAGGAATTTTCGATGTTTAAGGAATCTCGTAAAATATTGAGTTACCGTACCTCGAATAGCGATTTGGGCTTCTAGGGCTCGGAATGATGCGGAATGTTTTGGAATCGATTAGGAAAAATTCTGTTTGAAAATACAACACAAAATTGTATCTGGTTTCCTTAGGAATTTTCGATGTTTAAGGAATCTCGTAAAATATTGAGTTACCGTACCTCGAATAGCGATTTGGGCTTCTAGGGCTCGGAATGATGCGGGATGTTTTGGAATCGATTAGGAAAAATTCTGTATGAAAATACAACACCAAACGGTGCAAAATGGTAGCAAAATATAATTAAAAATAATTAATTAAAATTTAAATCAGTTAGTGATTCGCAGACGTACCGTAATCTCAAATAGCGATTTGGGCTTCTAGGGCTCGGAATGATGCGGAATGTTTTGGAATCGATTAGGAAAAATTCTGTTTGAAAATACAACACAAAATTGTATCTGGTTTCCTTAGGAATTTTCGATGTTTAAGGAATCTCGTAAAATATTGAGTTACCGTACCTCGAATAGCGATTTGGGCTTCTAGGGCTCGGAATGATGCGGGATGTTTTGGAATCGATTAGGAAAAATTCTGTTTGAAAATACAACACAAAATTGTATCTGGTTTCCTTAGGAATTTTCGATGTTTAAGGAATCTCGTAAAATATTGAGTTACCGTACCTCGAATAGCGATTTGGGCTTCTAGGGCTCGGAATGATGCGGAATGTTTTGGAATCGATTAGGAAAAATTCTGTTTGAAAATACAACACAAAATTGTATCTGGTTTCCTTAGGAATTTTCGATGTTTAAGGAATCTCGTAAAATATTGAGTTACCGTACCTCGAATAGCGATTTGGGCTTCTAGGGCTCGGAATGATGCGGGATGTTTTGGAATCGATTAGGAAAATTCTGTATGAAAATACAACACCAAACGGTTGCAAAATGGTAGCAAAATATAATTAAAAAATAATTAATTAAAATTTAAATCAGTTAGTGATTCGCAGACGTACCGTAATCTCAAATAGCGATTTGGGCTTCTAGGGCTCGGAATGATGCGGAATGTTTTGGAATCGATTAGGAAAAATTCTGTTTGAAAATACAACACAAAATTGTATCTGGTTTCCTTAGGAATTTTCGATGTTAAGGAATCTCGTAAAATATTGAGTTACCGTACCTCGAATAGCGATTTGGGCTTCTAGGGCTCGGAATGATGCGGGATGTTTTGGAATCGATTAGGAAAATTCTGTATGAAAATACAACACCAAACGGTGCAAAATGGTAGCAAAATATAATTAAAAAATAATTAATTAAAATTTAAATCAGTTAGTGATTCGCAGACGTACCGTAATCTCAAATAGCGATTTGGGCTTCTAGGGCTCGGAATGATGCGGAATGTTTTGGAATCGATTAGGAAAAATTCTGTTTGAAAATACAACACAAAATTGTATCTGGTTTCCTTAGGAATTTTCGATGTTTAAGGAATCTCGTAAAATATTGAGTTACCGTACCTCGAATAGCGATTTGGGCTTCTAGGGCTCGGAATGATGCGGAATGTTTTGGAATCGATTAGGAAAAATTCTGTTTGAAAATACAACACAAAATTGTATCTGGTTTCCTTAGGAATTTTCGATGTTTAAGGAATCTCGTAAAATATTGAGTTACCGTACCTCGAATAGCGATTTGGGCTTCTAGGGCTCGGAATGATGCGGGATGTTTTGGAATCGATTAGGAAAATTCTGTATGAAAATACAAACACCAAACGGTGCAAAATGGTAGCAAAATATAATTAAAAAATAATTAATTAAAATTTAAATCAGTTAGTGATTCGCAGACGTACGTAATCTCAAATAGCGATTGGGCTTCTAGGGCTCGGAATGATGCGGAATGTTTTGGAATCGATTAGGAAAAATTCTGTTTGAAAATACAACACAAAATTGTATCTGGTTTCCTTAGGAATTTTCGATGTTTAAGGAATCTCGTAAAATATTGAGTTACCGTACCTCGAATAGCGATTTGGGCTTCTAGGGCTCGGAATGATGCGGAATGTTTGGAATCGATTAGGAAAAATTCTGTTTTGAAAATACAACACAAAATTGTATCTGGTTTCCTTAGGAATTTCGATGTTTAAGGAATCTCGTAAAATATTGAGTTACCGTACCTCGAATAGCGATTTGGGCTTCTAGGGCTCGGAATGATGCGGAATGTTTTGGAATCGATTAGGAAAATTCTGTTTGAAAATACAACACAAAATTGTATCTGGTTTCCTTAGGAATTTCGATGTTTAAGGAATCTCGTAAAATATTGAGTTACCGTACCTCGAATAGCGATTTGGGCTTCTAGGGCTCGGAATGATGCGGGATGTTTTGGAATCGATTAGGAAAATTCTGTATGAAAATACAACACCAAACGGTTTGCAAAATGGTAGCAAAATATAATTAAAAAATAATTAATTAAAATTTAAATCAGTTAGTGATTCGCAGACGTACCGTAATCTCAAATAGCGATTTGGGCTTCTAGGGCTCGGAATGATGCGGAATGTTTTGGAATCGATTAGGAAAAATTCTGTTTGAAAATACAACACAAAATTGTATCTGGTTTCCTTAGGAATTTTCGATGTTTAAGGAATCTCGTAAAATATTGAGTTACCGTACCTCGAATAGCGATTTGGAAAAATTCTGTTTGAAAATACAACACAAAATTGTATCTGGTTTCCTTAGGAATTTTCGATGTTTAAGGAATCTCGTAAAATATTGAGTTACCGTACCTCGAATAGCGATTTGGGCTTCTAGGGCTCGGAATGATGCGGGATGTTTTGGAATCGATTAGGAAAAATTCTGTTTGAAAATACAACACAAAATTGTATCTGGTTTCCTTAGGAATTTTCGATGTTTAAGGAATCTCGTAAAATATTGAGTTACCGTACCTCGAATAGCGATTTGGGCTTCTAGGGCTCGGAATGATGCGGATGGTTTTGGAATCGATTAGGAAAATTCTGTATGAAAATACAACACCAAACGTTTGCAAAATGGTAGCAAAATATAATTAAAAATAATTAATTAAAATTTAAATCAGTTAGTGATTCGCAGACGTACCGTAATCTCAAATAGCGATTTGGGCTTCTTAGGGCTCGGAATGATGCGGAATGTTTTGGAATCGATTAGGAAAAATTCTGTTTGAAAATACAACACAAAATTGTATCTCGGTTTCCTTAGGAATTTTCGATGTTTAAGGAATCTCGTAAACATATTGAGTTACCGTACCTCGAATAGCGATTTGGGCTTCTAGGCTCGGAATGATGCGGAATGTTTTGGAATCGATTAGGAAAAAATTCTGTTTTGAAAATACAACACAAAATTGTATCTGGTTTCCTTAGGAATTTTCGATGTTTAAGGAATCTCGTAAAATATTGAGTTACGTACCTCGAATAGCGATTTGGGCTTCTAGGGCTCGGAATGATGCGGGATGTTTTGGAATCGATTAGGAAAATTCTGTTTGAAAATACAACACAAATTGTATCTGGTTTCCTTAGGAATTTTCGATGTTTAAGGAATCTCGTAAAATATTGAGTTACCGTACATCGAATAGCGATTTGGCTTCTAGGGCTCGAATGATGCGGAATGTTTTGGAATCGATTAGGAAAAATTCTGTTTGAAAATACAACACAAAATTGTATCTGGTTTCCTTAGGAATTTTCGATGTTTAAGGAATCTCGTAAAATATTGAGTTACCGTACCTCGAATAGCGATTTGGGCTTCTAGGGCTCGGAATGATGCGGGATGTTTTGGAATCGATTAGGAAAATTCTGTTTGAAAATACAACACAAACGGTGCAAAATGGTAGCAAAATATAATTAAAAAATAATTAATTAAAATTTTTAAATAGTTAGTGATTAGCAGACGTACCGTATCTCAAATAGCGATTTGGGCTTCTAGGGCTCGGAATGATGCGGAATGTTTTGGAATCGATTAGGAAAAATTCTGTTTGAAAATACAACACAAAATTGTATCTGGTTTCCTTAGGAATTTTCGATGTTTAAGGAATCTCGTAAAATATTGAGTTACCGTACCTCGAATAGCGATTTGGGCTTCTAGGGCTCGGAATGATGCGGGATGTTTTGGAATCGATTAGGAAAAATTCTGTTTGAAAAATACAACACAAAATTGTATCTGGTTTCCTTAGGAATTTTCGATGTTTAAGGAATCTCGTAAAATATTGAGTACCGTACCTCGAATAGCGATTTGGGCTTCTAGGGCTCGGAATGCGCGAATGTTTTGGAATCGATTAGGAAAAATTCTGTTGAAAATACAACACAAAATTGTATCTGGTTTCCTTAGGAATTTTCGATGTTTAAGGAATCTCGTAAAATATTGAGTACCGTACCTCGAATAGCGATTTGGGCTTCTAGGGCTCGGAATGATGCGGAATGTTTTGGAATCGATTAGGAAAAATTCTGTTTGAAAATACAACACAAAATTGTATCTGGTTTCCAGGAATTTTCGATGTTTAAGGAATCTCGTAAAATATTGAGTTACCGTACCTCGAATAGCGATTTGGGCTTCTAGGGCTCGGAATGATGCGGGAATGTTTTGGAATCGATTAGGAAAAATTTCTGTTGAAAATACAACACAAAATGTATCTGGTTTCCTTAGGAATTTTCGATGTTTAAGGAATCTCGTAAAATATGAGTTACCGTACCTCGAATAGCGATTTGGGCTTCTAGGGCTCGGAATGATGCGGGATTTTGGAATCGATTAGGAAAAATTCTGTTTGAAAATACAA
>ABKE04000007.1:0-47073 GCA_000180635.4 Pristionchus pacificus
TGCATCCCTTCATTATTCGTCTATTGACAGTTGTTGTCATTAGATCGCGGCTTGACTGGCCATCCTGCATCCCTTCATTCCTTCGTCTATTGGCAGTTGTTGTCATTAGATCGCGGCATTGACTGGGCCAGTCCTGCTCCCTTCATTCTTCGTCTATTGGCAGTTGTTGTCATTAGATCGCAGGCTATGACTGGCCGTATCCTGCATCCCTTCATTCTTCGTCCTATTGGCAGTTGTTTGCAAGAGATCGCGGCTTGACTGGCCATCCTGCATCCTTATCTTCGTCTATTGGCAGTTGTTGTCATTAGATCGCGGCATGACTGGCCGTCCTGCATTCCCTTCATATTCGTCTATTGGACAGTTGTTGTCATTAGATCGGCGGCTTGACTGGCCATCCTGCATCCCTTCATTCTCGTCTATTGGCAGTTGTTGTCATTAGATCGCGGCATTGACTGGCCGTCCTGCATCCCTTCATTATTCGTCTATTGTCAGTTGTTGTCATTAGATCGCGGCTGACTGGCCCTCCTGCATCCTTCATTCTTCGTCTATTGGCAGTTGTTTGTCAAGTAGATCGCGCATGACTGGCCAGTCCTGCATCCCTTAATTATTCGTCTATTTGGTCAGTTGTTGTCATTAGATCGCGGCATGACTGGCGTCATGCATCCCTCATTAATTCGTCTATTGTCAGTAAGTTGTCATTAGATCGCGGCTTGACTGGGCCATACTGCATCCATCATTATTCGTCTATTTGTCAGTTGTTGGTCACTAGATAGGGCGGCCTTGACTGGCCATCCTGCCATCCCTTCAATATCGTATATTGGCAGTTGTTTGCAAGAGATCGCGGCCTCTTGACTGGCCATCCTGCATCCCTTCCTTACTTCGTTCTATTGGCAGTTGTTTGGTCATTAGATCGCGGCATGACTGGCCCGTCCTGCATCCTTCATATGAGTCTATTGTCAGTTGTTGTAATTAGATCGCGCTTGATTGGCCATCCTGCATCCCTTCATTCTTCGTATATTGCCGTTGCATCCCTCATTATTCGTCTATTGAGCAGTTGTTTGCAGGAGATCGCGGGCTTGACTGGCCAGCCTGCATCCCTTCATTGCTTCGTCTATTGGCAGTTGTTGTCATTAGATCGCGGCAGGACTGGCCGGCCTGCATCCCTTCATTATTCGTCTATTGGCAGTGGTTTCATTTGATCGCGGCAAATGACTGGCCGTCCTGCATCCCTTCATTATTAGTCTATTGTCAGTTGGTTCAATCAGTCGCGGCTTGACTGGGCATCCCTGCTCCCTTCATTCTTCGTCTATTGGCAGTTGTGTGGCATGAGATCGCGGCTTGAAACTGGCCATACTGCACCCCTTCATTTTCGTCTATTGTTAGTTGTTATCCATCAGATCGCGGCTTGACTGGCCCATCCCTGCATCCCTTCATTATTCGTGTTAACTATTGACAGTGTTGTCATTAGATCGCGGCTTGACTGGCCATCCTGCATCCCTTCATTATTCGTCTATTGGCATTTGTTGTCATTAGATTCGCGGCGACTGCATCCTGCACCTTCATTATTCGTTCTATTGGCAAGTTTGTTGCATTAATCGCTGCATTGACTGGCCGTCCTGCATCCCTTCATTATTCGTCTATTGTCAGTTGTTGTCATTAGATCGCGGCTTGATTGGCCATCCTGCATCCCTTCATTCTTCGTATATTGGCAGTTGTTTGCAAGAGATCGCGGCTTGACTGGCCATCCTGCATCCCTTCATTCTTCGTCTATTGGCAGTTGTTGTCATTAGATCGCGGCATGACTGGCCGTCCTGCATCCCTTCATTATTCGTCTATTGACAGTTGTTGTCATTAGATCGCGGCTTGACTGGCCATCCTGCATCCCTTCATTATTCGTCTATTGACAGTTGTTGTCATTAGATCGCGGCTTGACTGGCCATCCTGCATCCCTTCATTATTCGTCTATTGGCAGTTGTTGTCATTAGATCGCGGCATGACTGGCCGTCCTGCATCCCTTCATTATTCGTCTATTGTCAGTTGTTGTCATTAGATCGCGGCTTGATTGGCCATCCTGCATCCCTTCATTCTTCGTATATTGGCAGTTGTTTGCATGAGATCGCGGCTTGACTGGCCATCCTGCATCCCTTCATTCTTCGTCTATTGGCAGTTGTTGTCATTAGATCGCGGCATGACTGGCCGTCCTGCATCCCTTCATTATTCGTCTATTGACAGTTGTTGTCATTAGATCGCGGCTTGACTGGCCATCCTGCATCCCTTCATTCTTCGTCTATTGGCAGTTGTTGTCATTAGATCGCGGCATGACTGGCCGTCCTGCATCCCTTCATTATTCGTCTATTGTCAGTTGTTGTCATTAGATCGCGGCTTGACTGGCCATCCTGCATCCCTTCATTCTTCGTCTATTGGCAGTTGTTTGCATTAGATCGCGGCTTGACTGGCCATCCTGCATCCCTTCATTCTTCGTCTATTGGCAGTTGTTGTCATTAGATCGCGGCTTGACTGGCCATCCTGCATCCCTTCATTATTCGTCTATTGGCAGTTGTTGTCATTAGATCGCGGCATGACTGGCCGTCCTGCATCCCTTCATTATTCGTCTATTGTCAGTTGTTGTCATTAGATCGCGGCTTGACTGGCCATCCTGCATCCCTTCATTCTTCGTCTATTGGCAGTTGTTTGCAAGAGATCGCGGCTTGACTGGCCATCCTGCATCCCTTCATTCTTCGTCTATTGGCAGTTGTTGTCATTAGATCGCGGCATGACTGGCCGTCCTGCATCCCTTCATTATTCGTCTATTGACAGTTGTTGTCATTAGATCGCGGCTTGACTGGCCATCCTGCATCCCTTCATTATTCGTCTATTGACAGTTGTTGTCATTAGATCGCGGCTTGACTGGCCATCCTGCATCCCTTCATTATTCGTCTATTGGCAGTTGTTGTCATTAGATCGCGGCATGACTGGCCGTCCTGCATCCCTTCATTATTCGTCTATTGTCAGTTGTTGTCATTAGATCGCGGCTTGACTGGCCATCCTGCATCCCTTCATTCTTCGTCTATTGGCAGTTGTTTGCATTAGATCGCGGCTTGACTGGCCATCCTGCATCCCTTCATTCTTCGTCTATTGGCAGTTGTTGTCATTAGATCGCGGCATGACTGGCCGTCCTGCATCCCTTCATTATTCGTCTATTGACAGTTGTTGTCATTAGATCGCGGCTTGACTGGCCATCCTGCATCCCTTCATTATTCGTCTATTGGCAGTTGTTGTCATTAGATCGCGGCATTGACTGGCCAGTCCTGCATCCCTTCATTATTCGTCTATTGTCAGTTGTTGTCATTAGATCGCGGCTTGACTGGCCATCCTGCATCCCTTCATTCTTCGTCTATTGGCAGTTGTTGTCATTAGATCGCGGCATGACTGGCCGTCCTGCATCCCTTCATTATTCGTCTATTGTCAGTTGTTGTCATTAGATCGCGGCATGACTGGCCGTCCTGCATCCCTTCATTATTCGTCTATTGTCAGTTGTTGTCATTAGATCGCGGCTTGACTGGCCATCCTGCATCCCTTCATTATTCGTCTATTGTCAGTTGTTGTCATTAGATCGCGGCTTGACTGGCCATCCTGCATCCCTTCATATTCGTCTATTGGCAGTTGTTTGCAATGAGATCGCGGCTTGACTGGCCATCCTGCATCCCTTCATTCTTCGTCTATTGGCAGTTGTTGTCATTAGATCGCGGCATGACTGGCCATCCTGCATCCCATCATTATTCGTCTATTGGCAGTTGTTGTCATTAGATCGCGGCTTGACTGGCCATCCTGCATCCCTTCATTATTCGTCTATTGGCAGTTGTTGTCATTAGATCGCGGCATGACTGGCCGTCCTGCATCCCTTCATTATTCGTCTATTGACAGTTGTTGTCATTAGATCGCGGCTTGACTGGCCATCCTGCATCCCTTCATTCTTCGTCTATCGGCAGTTGTTTGCATTAGATCGCGGCTTGACTGGCCGTCCTGGATCCCTTCATTATTCGTCTATTGACAGTTGTTGTCATTAGATCGCGGCTTGACTGGCCATCCTGCATCCCTTCATTCTTCGTCTATTGGCAGTTGTTGTCATTAGATCGCGGCTTGACTGGCCATCCTGCATCCCTTCATTATTCGTCTATTGGCAGTTGTTGTCATAGATCGCGGCATGACTGGCCGTCCTGCATCCCTTCATTATTCGTCTATTGACAGTTGTTGACATTAGATCGCGGCTTGACTGGCCATCCTGCATCCCTTCATTCTTCGTCTATTGGCAGTTGTTGTCATTAGATCGCGGCATGACTGGCCGTCCTGCATCCCTTCATTATTCGTATATTGGCAGTTGTTTGCAAGAGATCGCGGCTTGACTGGCCATCCTGTATCCCTTCATTCTTCGTATATTGGCAGTTGTTGTCATTAGATCGCGGCTTGACTGGCCATCCTGCATCCCTTCATTATTCGTCTATTGGCAGTTGTTGTCATTAGATCGCGGCATGACTGGCCGTCCTGCATCCCTTCATTATTCGTCTATTGTCAGTTGTTGTCATTAGATCGCGGCTTGATTGGCCATCCTGCATCCCTTCATTCTTCGTATATTGGCAGTTGTTTGCATGAGATCGCGGCTTGACTGGCCATCCTGCATCCCTTCATTCTTCGTCTATTGGCAGTTGTTGTCATTAGATCGCGGCATGACTGGCCGTCCTGCATCCCTTCATTATTCGTCTATTGACAGTTGTTGTCATTAGATCGCGGCTTGACTGGCCATCCTGCATCCCTTCATTATTCGTCTATTGGCAGTTGTTGTCATTAGATCGCGGCATGACTGGCCGTCCTGCATCCCTTCATTATTCGTCTATTGTCAGTTGTTGTCATTAGATCGCGGCTTGATTGGCCATCCTGCATCCCTTCATTCTTCGTATATTGGCAGTTGTTTGCAAGAGATCGCGGCTTGACTGGCCATCCTGCATCCCTTCATTCTTCGTCTATTGGCAGTTGTTGTCATTAGATCGCGGCTTGACTGGCCATCCTGCATCCCTTCATTATTCGTCTATTGGCAGTTGTTGTCATTAGATCGCGGCATGACTGGCCGTCCTGCATCCCTTCATTATTCGTCTATTGTCAGTTGTTGTCATTAGATCGCGGCATGACTGGCCGTCCTGCATCCCTTCATTATTCGTCTATTGACAGTTGTTGTCATTAGATCGCGGCATTGACTGGCCATCCTGCATCCCTTCATTATTCGTCTATTGGCAGTTGTTGTCATTAGATCGCGGCTTGACTGGCCATCCTGCATCCCTTCATTATTCGTCTATTGGCAGTTGTTGTCATTAGATCGCGGCATGACTGGCCGTCCTGCATCCCTTCATTATTCGTCTATTGACAGTTGTTGTCATTAGATCGCGGCTTGACTGGCCATCCTGCATCCCTTCATTCTTCGTCTATTGGCAGTTGTTGTCATGAGATCGCGGCTTGACTGGCCATCCTGCATCCCTTCATTATTCGTCTATTGACAGTTGTTGTCATTAGATCGCGGCATGACTGGCCGTCCTGCATCCCTTCATTATTCGTCTATTGACAGTTGTTGTCATTAGATCGCGGCTTGACTGGCCATCCTGCATCCCTTCATTCTTCGTCTATTGGCAGTTGTTGTCATTAGATCGCGGCATGACTGGCCGTCCTGCATCCCTTCATTATTCGTCTATTGTCAGTTGTTGTCATTAGATCGCGGCTTGACTGGCCATCCTGCATCCCTTCATTCTTCGTCTATTGGCAGTTGTTGTCATTAGATCGCGGCATGACTGGCCGTCCTGCATCCCTTCATTATTCGTCTATTGTCAGTTGTTTGCAAGAGATCGCGGCTTGACTGGCCATCCTGTATCCCTTCATTCTTCGTATATTGGCAGTTGTTGTCATTAGATCGCGGCTTCACTGGCCATCCTGCATCCCTTCATTCTTCGTCTATTGGCAGTTGTTGTCATTAGATCGCGACATGACTGGCCGTCCTGCATCCCTTCATTATTCGTCTATTGTCAGTTGTTGTCATTAGATCGCGGCTTGACTGGCCATCCTGCATCCCTTCATTATTCGTCTATTGGCAGTTGTTTGCAAGAGATCGCGGCTTGACTGGCCATCCTGCATCCCTTCATTCTTCGTCTATTGGCAGTTGTTGTCATTAGATCGCGGCATGACTGGCCGTCCTGCATCCCTTCATTATTCGTCTATTGACAGTTGTTGTCATTAGATCGCGGCTTGACTGGCCATCCTGCATCCCTTCATTATTCGTCTATTGGCAGTTGTTGTCATTAGATCGCGGCATGACTGGCCGTCCTGCATCCCTTCATTATTCGTCTATTGTCAGTTGTTGTCATTAGATCGCGGCTTGATTGGCCATCCTGCATCCCTTCATTCTTCGTATATTGGCAGTTGTTTGCAAGAGATCGCGGCTTGACTGGCCATCCTGCATCCCTTCATTCTTCGTCTATTGGCAGTTGTTGTCATTAGATCGCGGCTTGACTGGCCATCCTGCATCCCTTCATTATTCGTCTATTGGCAGTTGTTGTCATTAGATCGCGGCATGACTGGCCGTCCTGCATCCCTTCATTATTCGTCTATTGTCAGTTGTTGTCATTAGATCGCGGCTGATTGGCCATCCTGCATCCCTTCATTCTTCGTATATTGGCAGTTGTTTGCAAGAGATCGCGGCTTGACTGGCCATCCTGCATCCCTTCATTCTTCGTCTATTGGCAGTTGTTGTCATTAGATCGCGGCTTGAGTGGCCATCCTGCATCCCTTCATTATTCGTCTATTGGCAGTTGTTGTCATTAGATCGCGGCATGACTGGCCGTCCTGCATCCCTTCATTATTCGTCTATTGTCAGTTGTTGTCATTAGATCGCGGCTTGATTGGCCATCCTGCATCCCTTCATTCTTCGTATATTGGCAGTTGTTGTCATTAGATCGCGGCTTGATTGGCCATCCTGCATCCCTTCATTCTTCGTATATTGGCAGTTGTTTGCAAGAGATCGCGGCTTGATTGGCCATCCTGCATCCCTTCATTCTTCGTATATTGGCAGTTGTTTGCAAGAGATCGCGGCTTGACTGGCCATCCTGCATCCCTTCATTCTTCGTCTATTGGCAGTTGTTGTCATTAGATCGCGGCTTGATTGGCCATCCTGCATCCCTTCATTCTTCGTATATTGGCAGTTGTTTGCAAGAGATCGCGGCTTGATTGGCCATCCTGCATCCCTTCATTCTTCGTATATTGGCAGTTGTTTGCAAGAGATCGCGGCTTGACTGGCCATCCTGCATCCCTTCATTCTTCGTCTATTGGCAGTTGTTGTCATTAGATCGCGGCATGACTGGCCGTCCTGCATCCCTTCATTATTCGTCTATTGTCAGTTGTTGTCATTAGATCGCGGCTTGATTGGCCATCCTGCATCCCTTCATTCTTCGTATATTGGCAGTTGTTTGCAAGAGATCGCGGCTTGACTGGCCATCCTGCATCCCTTCATTCTTCGTCTATTGGCAGTTGTTGTCATTAGATCGCGGCTTGAGTGGCCATCCTGCATCCCTTCATTATTCGTCTATTGGCAGTTGTTGTCATTAGATCGCGGCATGACTGGCCGTCCTGCATCCCTTCATTATTCGTCTATTGTCAGTTGTTGTCATTAGATCGCGGCTTGATTGGCCATCCTGCATCCCTTCATTCTTCGTATATTGGCAGTTGTTTGCAAGAGATCGCGGCTTGACTGGCCATCCTGCATCCCTTCATTCTTCGTCTATTGGCAGTTGTTGTCATTAGATCGCGGCATGACTGGCCGTCCTGCATCCCTTCATTATTCGTCTATTGACAGTTGTTGTCATTAGATCGCGGCTTGACTGGCCATCCTGCATCCCTTCATTATTCGTCTATTGACAGTTGTTGTCATTAGATCGCGGCTTGACTGGCCATCCTGCATCCCTTCATTATTCGTCTATTGGCAGTTGTTGTCATTAGATCGCGGCATGACTGGCCGTCCTGCATCCCTTCATTATTCGTCTATTGTCAGTTGTTGTCATTAGATCGCGGCTTGATTGGCCATCCTGCATCCCTTCATTCTTCGTATATTGGCAGTTGTTTGCAAGAGATCGCGGCTTGACTGGCCATCCTGCATCCCTTCATTCTTCGTCTATTGGCAGTTGTTGTCATTAGATCGCGGCATGACTGGCCGTCCTGCATCCCTTCATTATTCGTCTATTGACAGTTGTTGTCATTAGATCGCGGCTTGACTGGCCATCCTGCATCCCTTCATTCTTCGTCTATTGGCAGTTGTTGTCATTAGATCGCGGCTTGACTGGCCATCCTGCATCCCTTCATTATTCGTCTATTGGCAGTTGTTGTCATTAGATCGCGGCATGACTGGCCGTCCTGCATCCCTTCATTATTCGTCTATTGTCAGTTGTTGTCATTAGATCGCGGCTTGATTGGCCATCCTGCATCCCTTCATTCTTCGTATATTGGCAGTTGTTTGCAAGAGATCGCGGCTTGACTGGCCATCCTGCATCCCTTCATTCTTCGTCTATTGGCAGTTGTTGTCATTAGATCGCGGCATGACTGGCCGTCCTGCATCCCTTCATTATTCGTCTATTGGCAGTTGTTGTCATTAGATAGCGGCATGACTGGCCGTCCTGCATCCCTTCATTATTCGTCTATTGGCAGTTGTTGTCATTAGATCGCGGCATGACTGGCCGTCCTGCATCCCTTCATTATTCGTCTATTGTCAGTTGTTGTCATTAGATCGCGGCATGACTGGCCGTCCTGCATCCCTTCATTATTCGTCTATTGACAGTTGTTGTCATTAGATCGCGGCTTGACTGGCCATCCTGCATCCCTTCATTATTCGTCTATTGGCAGTTGTTGTCATTAGATCGCGGCATGACTGGCCGTCCTGCATCCCTTCATTATTCGTCTATTGTCAGTTGTTGTCATAAGATCGCGGCTTGACTGGCCATCCTGCATCCCTTCATTCTTCGTATATTGGCAGTTGTTTGCAAGAGATCGCGGCTTGACTGGCCATCCTGCATCCCTTCATTATTCGTCTATTGACAGTTGTTGTCATTAGATCGCGGCTTGACTGGCCATCCTGCATCCCTTCATTATTCGTCTATTGGCAGTTGTTGTCATTAGATCGCGGCATGACTGGCCGTCCTGCATCCCTTCATTATTCGTCTATTGACAGTTGTTGTCATTAGATCGCGGCTTGACTGGCCATCCTGCATCCCTTCATTATTCGTCTATTGACAGTTGTTGTCATTAGATCGCGGCATGACTGGCCGTCCTGCATCCCTTCATTATTCGTCTATTGACAGTTGTTGTCATTAGATCGCGGCTTGACTGGCCATCCTGCATCCCTTCATTATTCGTCTATTGGCAGTTGTTGTCATTAGATCGCGGCTTGACTGGCCATCCTGCATCCCTTCATTATTCGTCTATTGGCAGTTGTTGTCATTAGATCGCGGCATGACTGGCCGTCCTGCATCCCTTCATTATTCGCCTAGTGGCAGTTGTTGTCATTAGATCGCGGCATGACTGGCCGTCCTGCATCCCTTCATTATTCGTCTATTGACAGTTGTTGTCATTAGATCGCGGCTTGACTGGCCATCCTGCATCCCTTCATTATTCGTCTATTGGCAGTTGTTGTCATTAGATCGCGGCATGACTGGCCGTCCTGCATCCCTTCATTATTCGTCTATTGTCAGTTGTTGTCATAAGATCGCGGCTTGATTGGCCATCCTGCATCCCTTCATTCTTCGTATATTGGCAGTTGTTTGCAAGAGATCGCGGCTTGACTGGCCATCCTGCATCCCTTCATTCTTCGTCTATTGGCAGTTGTTGTCATTAGATCGCGGCATGACTGGCCGTCCTGCATCCCTTCATTATTCGTCTATTGACAGTTGTTGTCATTAGATCGCGGCTTGACTGGCCATCCTGCATCCCTTCATTATTCGTCTATTGACAGTTGTTGTCATTAGATCGCGGCATGACTGGCCGTCCTGCATCCCTTCATTATTCGTCTATTGACAGTTGTTGTCATTAGATCGCGGCTTGACTGGCCATCCTGCATCCCTTCATTATTCGTCTATTGGCAGTTGTTGTCATTAGATCGCGGCTTGACTGGCCATCCTGCATCCCTTCATTATTCGTCTATTGACAGTTGTTGTCATTAGATCGCGGCATGACTGGCCGTCCTGCATCCCTTCATTATTCGTCTATTGACAGTTGTTGTCATTAGATCGCGGCTTGACTGGCCATCCTGCATCCCTTCATTATTCGTCTATTGGCAGTTGTTGTCATTAGATCGCGGCTTGACTGGCCATCCTGCATCCCTTCATTATTCGTCTATTGGCAGTTGTTGTCATTAGATCGCGGCATGACTGGCCGTCCTGCATCCCTTCATTATTCGTCTATTGGCAGTTGTTGTCATTAGATCGCGGCATGACTGGCCGTCCTGCATCCCTTCATTATTCGTCTATTGACAGTTGTTGTCATTAGATCGCGGCTTGACTGGCCATCCTGCATCCCTTCATTATTCGTCTATTGGCAGTTGTTGTCATTAGATCGCGGCATGACTGGCCGTCCTGCATCCCTTCATTATTCGTCTATTGTCAGTTGTTGTCATAAGATCGCGGCTTGATTGGCCATCCTGCATCCCTTCATTCTTCGTATATTGGCAGTTGTTTGCAAGAGATCGCGGCTTGACTGGCCATCCTGCATCCCTTCATTCTTCGTCTATTGGCAGTTGTTGTCATTAGATCGCGGCATGACTGGCCGTCCTGCATCCCTTCATTATTCGTCTATTGACAGTTGTTGTCATTAGATCGCGGCTTGACTGGCCATCCTGCATCCCTTCATTATTCGTCTATTGACAGTTGTTGTCATTAGATCGCGGCATGACTGGCCGTCCTGCATCCCTTCATTATTCGTCTATTGACAGTTGTTGTCATTAGATCGCGGCTTGACTGGCCATCCTGCATCCCTTCATTATTCGTCTATTGGCAGTTGTTGTCATTAGATCGCGGCTTGACTGGCCATCCTGCATCCCTTCATTATTCGTCTATTGGCAGTTGTTGTCATTAGATCGCGGCATGACTGGCCGTCCTGCATCCCTTCATTATTCGTCTATTGGCAGTTGTTGTCATTAGATCGCGGCATGACTGGCCGTCCTGCATCCCTTCATTATTCGTCGATTGACAGTTGTTGTCATTAGATCGCGGCTTGACTGGCCATCCTGCATCCCTTCATTCTTCGTCTATTGGCAGTTGTTGTCATTAGATCGCGGCATGACTGGCCATCCTGCATCCCTTCATTCTTCGTCTATTGGCAGTTGTTGTCATTAGATCGCGGCATGACTGGCCGTCCTGCATCCCTTCATTATTCGTCTATTGGCAGTTGTTGTCATTAGATCGCGGCATGACTGGCCGTCCTGCATCCCTTCATTATTCGTCTATTGACAGTTGTTGTCATTAGATCGCGGCTTGACTGGCCGTCCTGCATCCCTTCATTCTTCGTCTATTGGCAGTTGTTGTCATTAGATCGCGGCATGACTGGCCGTCCTGCATCCCTTCATTATTCGTCTATTGACAGTTGTTGTCATTAGATCGCGGCTTGACTGGCCATCCTGCATCCCTTCATTCTTCGTCTATTGGCAGTTGTTTGCATGAGATCGCGGCTTGACTGGTCATCCTGCATCCCTTCATTCTTCGTCTATTGGCAGTTGTTGTCATTAGATCGCGGCATGACTGGCCGTCCTGCATCCCTTCATTATTCGTCTATTGACAGTTGTTGTCATTAGATCGCGGCTTGACTGGCCATCCTGCATCCCTTCATTATTCGTCTATTGACAGTTGTTGTCATTAGATCGCGGCTTGACTGGCCAGTCCTGCATCCCTTCATTATTCGTCTATTGACAGTTGTTGTCATTAGATCGCGGCTTGACTGGCCGTCCTGCATCCCTTCATTATTCGTCTATTGACAGTTGTTGTCATTAGATCGCGGCTTGACTGGCCATCCTGCATCCCTTCATTATTCGTCTATTGGCAGTTGTTGTCATTAGATCGCGCTTGACTGGCCGTCCTGCATCCCTTCATTCTTCGTCTATTGACAGTTGTTGTCATTAGATCGCGGCTTGACTGGCCGTCCTGCATCCCTTCATTATTCGTCTATTGACAGTTGTTGTCATTAGATCGCGGCGTGACTGGCCGTCCAGCATCCCTTCATTATTCGTCTATTGACAGTTGTTGTCATTAGATCGCGGCGTGACTGGCCGTCCTGAATGCTTTCATTATTCGTCTATTGACAGTTGTTGTCATTAGATCGCGGCTTGACTGACCGTCCTGCATCCCTTCATTCTTCGTCAATTGACAGTTATTGTTGTCATTAGATCGCGGCTTGACTGGCCGTCCCGCATCCCTTCATTCTTCGTCTATTGGCAGTTGTTGTCATTAGATCGCGGCATGACTGGCCGTCCTGCATCCCTTCATTATTCGTCTATTGTCAGTTGTTGTCATTAGATCGCGGCTTGACTGGCCATCCTGCATCCCTTCAATATTCGTCTATTGGCAGTTCTTATCATTAGATCGCGGCTTGACTGGCCATCCTGCATCCCTTCATTCTTCGTCTATTGGCAGTTGTTGTCATTAGATCGCGGCATGACTGGCCGTCCTGCATCCCTTCATTATTCATCTATTGACAGTTGTTGTCATTAGATCGCGGCTTGACTGGCCATCCTGCATCCCTTCATTATTCGTCTATTGACAGTTGTTGTCATTAGATCGCGGCATGACTGGCCGTCCTGCATCCCTTCATTCTTCGTCAATTGACAGTTGTTGTCATTAGATCGCGGCTTGACTGACCGTCCTGCATCCCTTCATTCTTCGTCAATTGACAGTTATTGTTGTCATTAGATCGCGGCTTGACTGGCCGTCCCGCATCCCTTCATTCTTCGTCAATTGACAGTTGTTGTCATTAGATCGCGGCTTGACTGGCCGTCCTGCATCCCTTCATTATTCGTCTATTGACAGTTGTTGTCATTAGATCGCGGCGTGACTGGCCGTCCAGCATCCCTTCATTATTCGTCTATTGACAGTTGTTGTCATTAGATCGCGGCGTGACTGGCCGTCCTGCATGCTTTCATTATTCGTCTATTGACAGTTGTTGTCATTAGATCGCGGCTTGACTGACCGTCCTGCATCCCTTCATTCTTCGTCAATTGACAGTTATGTTGTCATTAGATCGCGGCTTGACTGGCCGTCCCGCATCCCTTCATTCTTCGTCAATTGACAGTTGTTGTCATTAGATCGCGGCTTGACTGGCCATCCTGCATCCCTTCATTATTCGTCTATTGACAGTTGTTGTCATTAGATCGCGGCGTGACTGGCCGTCCTGCATCCCTTCATTATTCGTCTATTGACAGTTGTTGTCATTAGATCGCGGCTTGTCAGACCGTCCTGCATCCCTTCATTATTCGAACTTTGACAGTTGTTGTCATTAGATCGCGGCGTGACTGGCCGTCCTGCATCCCTTCATATTCGTCCTTTGACAGTTGTTGTCATTAGATCGCGGCTTGACTGGCCGTCCTGCATCCCTTCATTATTCGTCTATTGACAGTTGTTGTCATTAGATCGCGGCTTGACTGGCTGTCCTGCATCCCTTCATTATTCGTCTATTGGCAGTTGTTTGCATGAGATCGCGGCTTGACTGGCCATCCTGCATCCCTTCATTCTTCGTCTATTGGCAGTTGTTGTCATTAGATCGCGGCTTGACTGGCCATCCTGCATCCCTTCATTATTCGTCTATTGACAGTTGTTGTCATTAGATCGCGGCTTGACTGGCCGTCCTGCATCCCTTCATTATTCGTCTATTGACAGTTGTTGTCATTAGATCGCGGCTTGACAGACCGTCCTGCATCCCTTCATTATTCGAACTTTGACAGTTGTTGTCATTAGATCGCGGCTTGACTGGCCGTCCTGCATCCCTTCATTATTCGTCAATTGACAGTTGTTGTCATTAGATCGCGGCTTGACTGGCCATCCTGCATCCCTTCATTATTCGTCTATTGACAGTTGTTGTCATTAGATCGCGGCGTGACTGGCCGTCCTGCATCCCTTCATTATTCGTCTATTGACAGTTGTTGTCATTAGATCGCGGCTTGTCAGACCGTCCTGCATCCCTTCATTATTCGAACTTTGACAGTTGTTGTCATTAGATCGCGGCGTGACTGGCCGTCCTGCATCCCTTCATTATTCGTCCTTTGACAGTTGTTGTCATTAGATCGCGGCTTGACTGGCCGTCCTGCATCCCTTCATTATTCGTCTATTGACAGTTGTTGTCATTAGATCGCGGCTTGACTGGCCGTCCTGCATCCCTTCATTATTCGTCTATTGGCAGTTGTTTGCATGAGATCGCGGCTTGACTGGCCATCCTGCATCCCTTCATTCTTCGTCTATTGGCAGTTGTTGTCATTAGATCGCGGCTTGACTGGCCATCCTGCATCCCTTCATTATTCGTCTATTGACAGTTGTTGTCATTAGATCGCGGCTTGACTGGCCGTCCTGCATCCCTTCATTATTCGTATATTGACAGTTGTTGTCATTAGATCGCGGCTTGACAGACCGTCCTGCATCCCTTCATTATTCGAACTTTGACAGTTGTTGTCATTAGATCGCGGCTTGACTGGCCGTCCTGCATCCCTTCATTATTCGTCTATTGACAGTTGTTGTCATTAGATCGCGGCTTGACTGACCGTCCTGCATCCCTTCATTATTCGAACTTTGACAGTTCTTGTCATTAGTTCGCGCCGTGACTGGCCGTCATGCATCCCTTCATTATTCGTCAATTGACAGTTGTTGTCATTAGATCGCGCCGTGACTGGCCGTCATGCATCCCGTCATTATTCGTCCTTTGACAGTTGTTGTCATTAGATCGCGGCTTGACTGGCCGTCCTGCATCCCTTCATTCTTCGTCAATTGACAGTTATTGTTGTCATTAGATCGCGGCTTGACTGGCCGTCCCGCATCCCTTCATTCTTCGTCAATTGACAGTTGTTGTCATTAGATCGCGGCTTGACTGGCCATCCTGCATCCCTTCATTATTCGTCTATTGACAGTTGTTGTCATTAGATCGCGGCGTGACTGGCCGTCCTGCATCCCTTCATTATTCGTCTATTGACAGTTGTTGTCATTAGATCGCGGCTTGACAGACCGTCCTGCATCCCTTCATTATTCGAACTTTGACAGTTGTTGTCATTAGATCGCGGCGTGACTGGCCGTCCTGCATCCCTTCATTATTCGTCCTTTGACAGTTGTTGTCATTAGATCGCGGCTTGACTGGCCGTCCTGCATCCCTTCATTATTCGTCTATTGACAGTTGTTGTCATTAGATCGCGGCTTGACTGGCCGTCCTGCATCCCTTCATTATTCGTCTATTGGCAGTTGTTTGCATGAGATCGCGGCTTGACTGGCCATCCTGCATCCCTTCATTCTTCGTCTATTGGCAGTTGTTGTCATTAGATCGCGGCTTGACTGGCCATCCTGCATCCCTTCATTATTCGTCTATTGACAGTTGTTGTCATTAGATCGCGGCTTGACTGGCCGTACTGCATCCCTTCATTATTCGTCTATTGACAGTTGTTGTCATTAGATCGCGGCTTGACTGACCGTCCTGCATCCCTTCATTATTCGTCTATTGACAGTTGTTGTCATTAGATCGCGGCTAGACTGACCGTCCTGCATCCCTTCATTATTCGTCCTTTGACAGTTGTTGTCATTAGTTCGCGGCTTGACTGGCCATCCTACATCCCTTCATTATTCGTCCTTTGACAGTTGTTGTCATTAGATCGCGGCTTGACTGGCCGTCCTGCATCCCTTCATTATTCGTCTATTGACAGTTGTTGTCATTAGATCGCGGCTTGACTGGCCGTCCTGCATCCCTTCATTATTCGTCTATTGGCAGTTGTTTGCATGAGATCGCGGCTTGACTGGCCATACTGCATCCCTTCATTATTCGTCTATTGACAGTTGTTGTCATTAGATCGCGGCTTGACAGACCGTCCTGCATCCCTTCATTATTCGAACTTTGACAGTTGTTGTCATTAGATCGCGGCTTGACTGGCCGTCCTGCATCCCTTCATTATTCGTCTATTGACAGTTGTTGTCATTAGATCGCGGCTTGACTGACCATCCTGCATCCCTTCATTATTCGAACTTTGACAGTTGTTGTCATTAGTTCGCGCCGTGACTGGCCGTCATGCATCCCTTCATTATTCGTCAATTGACAGTTGTTGTCATTAGATCGCGCCGTGACTTGCCGTCATGCATCCCGTCATTATTCGTCCTTTGACAGTTGTTGTCATTAGATCGCGGCTTGACTGGCCGTCCTGCATCCCTTCATTCTTCGTCAATTGACAGTTGTTGTCATTAGATCGCGGCTTGACTGACCGTCCTGCATCCCTTCATTATTCGAACTTTGGCAGTTGTTGTCATTAGATCGCGGCTTGACTGGCCGTCCTGCATCCCTTCATTCTTCGTCAATTGACAGTTGTTGTCATTAGATCTCGGCTTGACTGGCCGTCCTGCATCCCTTCATTATTCGTCTATTGACAGTTGTTGTCATTAGATCGCTGCTTGACTGGCCGTCCTGCATCCCTTCATTATTCGAACTTTGACAGTTGTTGTCATTAGATCGCGGCGTGACTGGCCGTCCTGCATCCCTTCATTATTCGTCCTTTGACAGTTGTTGTCATTAGATCGCGGCTTGACTGGCCGTCCTGCATCCCTTCATTATTCGTCTATTGACAGTTGTTGTCATTAGATCGCGGCTTGACTGGCCGTCCTGCATCCCTTCATTATTCGTCTATTGGCAGTTGTTTGCATGAGATCGCGGCTTGACTGGCCATCCTGCATCCCTTCATTCTTCGTCTATTGGCAGTTGTTGTCATTAGATCGCGGCTTGACTGGCCATCCTGCATCCCTTCATTATTCGTCTATTGACAGTTGTTGTCATTAGATCGCGGCTTGACTGGCCGTCCTGCATCCCTTCATTATTCGTCTATTGACAGTTGTTGTCATTAGATCGCGGCTTGACTGACCGTCCTGCATCCCTTCATTATTCGTCTATTGACAGTTGTTGTCATTAGATCGCGGCTAGACTGACCGTCCTGCATCCCTTCATTATTCGTCCTTTGACAGTTGTTGTCATTAGTTCGCGGCTTGACTGGCCATCCTACATCCCTTCATTATTCGTCCTTTGACAGTTGTTGTCATTAGATCGCGGCTTGACTGGCCGTCCTGCATCCCTTCATTATTCGTCTATTGACAGTTGTTGTCATTAGATCGCGGCTTGACTGGCCGTCCTGCATCCCTTCATTATTCGTCTATTGGCAGTTGTTTGCATGAGATCGCGGCTTGACTGGCCATACTGCATCCCTTCATTATTCGTCTATTGACAGTTGTTGTCATTAGATCGCGGCTTGACAGACCGTCCTGCATCCCTTCATTATTCGAACTTTGACAGTTGTTGTCATTAGATCGCGGCTTGACTGGCCGTCCTGCATCCCTTCATTATTCGAACTTTGACAGTTGTTGTCATTAGTTCGCGCCGTGACTGGCCGTCATGCATCCCTTCATTATTCGTCAATTGACAGTTGTTGTCATTAGATCGCGGCTTGACTGGCCGTCCTGCATCCCTTCATTATTCGTCTATTGACAGTTGTTGTCATTAGATCGCGGCTTGACTGGCCGTCCTGCATCCCTTCATTATTCGTCTATTGGCAGTTGTTTGCATGAGATCGCGGCTTGACTGGCCATACTGCATCCCTTCATTATTCGTCTATTGACAGTTGTTGTCATTAGATCGCGGCTTGACAGACCGTCCTGCATCCCTTCATTATTCGAACTTTGACAGTTGTTGTCATTAGATCGCGGCTTGACTGGCCGTCCTACATCCCTTCATTATTCGTCCTTTGACAGTTGTTGTCATTAGATCGCGGCTTGACTGGCCGTCCTGCATCCCTTCATTATTCGTCTATTGACAGTTGTTGTCATTAGATCGCGGCTTGACTGGCCGTCCTGCATCCCTTCATTATTCGTCTATTGGCAGTTGTTTGCATGAGATCGCGGCTTGACTGGCCATACTGCATCCCTTCATTATTCGTCTATTGACAGTTGTTGTCATTAGATCGCGGCTTGACAGACCGTCCTGCATCCCTTCATTATTCGTCTATTGACAGTTGTTGTCATTAGATCGCGGCTAGACTGACCGTCCTGCATCCCTTCATTATTCGTCTATTGACAGTTGTTGTCATTAGATCGCTGCTTGACTGGCCGTCCTGCATCCCTTCATTATTCGAACTTTGGCAGTTGTTGTCATTAGATCGCGGCTAGACTGACCGTCCTGCATCCCTTCATTATTCGTCTATTGACAGTTGTTGTCATTAGATCGCGGCTTGACTGGCCGTACTGCATCCCTTCATTATTCGTCTATTGACAGTTGTTGTCATTAGATCGCGGCTTGACTGACCGTCCTGCATCCCTTCATTATTCGTCTATTGACAGTTGTTGTCATTAGATCGCGGCTAGACTGACCGTCCTGCATCCCTTCATTATTCGTCCTTTGACAGTTGTTGTCATTAGTTCGCGGCTTGACTGGCCATCCTACATCCCTTCATTATTCGTCCTTTGACAGTTGTTGTCATTAGATCGCGGCTTGACTGGCCGTCCTGCATCCCTTCATTATTCGTCTATTGACAGTTGTTGTCATTAGATCGCGGCTTGACTGGCCGTCCTGCATCCCTTCATTATTCGTCTATTGGCAGTTGTTTGCATGAGATCGCGGCTTGACTGGCCATCCTGCATCCCTTCATTATTCGTCTATTGACAGTTGTTGTCATTAGATCGCGGCTTGACTGGCCGTACTGCATCCCTTCATTATTCGTCTATTGGCAGTTGTTTGCATTAGATCGCGGCTTGACTGGCCGTCCTGCATCCCTTCATTATTCGTCTATTGGCAGTTGTTGTCATTAGATCGCGGCATGACTGGCCATCCTGCATCCCTTCATTATTCGTCTATTGGAGAATGGAGAATGGAGAATGGAGAATGGAGAATGGAGAATGGAGAATGGAGAATGGAGAATGGAGAATGGAGAATGGAGAATGGAGAATGGAGAATGGAGAATGGAGAATGGAGAATGGAGAATGGAGAATGGAGAATGGAGAATGGAGAATGGAGAATGGAGAATGGAGAATGGAGAATGGAGAATGGAGAATGGAGAATGGAGAATGGAGAATGGAGAATGGAGAATGGAGAATGGAGAATGGAGAATGGAGAATGGAGAATGGAGAATGGAGAATGGAGAATGGAGAATGGAGAATGGAGAATGGAGAATGGAGAATGGAGAATGGAGAATGGAGAATGGAGAATGGAGAATGGAGAATGGAGAATGGAGAATGGAGAATGGAGAATGGAGAATGGAGAATGGAGAATGGAGAATGGAGAATGGAGAATGGAGAATGGAGAATGGAGAATGGAGAATGGAGAATGGAGAATGGAGAATGGAGAATGGAGAATGGAGAATGGAGAATGGAGAATGGAGAATGGAGAATGGAGAATGGAGAATGGAGAATGGAGAATGGAGAATGGAGAATGGAGAATGGAGAATGGAGAATGGAGAATGGAGAATGGAGAATGGAGAATGGAGAATGGAGAATGGAGAATGGAGAATGGAGAATGGAGAATGGAGAATGGAGAATGGAGAATGGAGAATGGAGAATGGAGAATGGAGAATGGAGAATGGAGAATGGAGAATGGAGAATGGAGAATGGAGAATGGAGAATGGAGAATGGAGAATGGAGAATGGAGAATGGAGAATGGAGAATGGAGAATGGAGAATGGAGAATGGAGAATGGAGAATGGAGAATGGAGAATGGAGAAACTGAACTATCATAACTGTCCGTCCCCAGGGTATTATCTCTGTGCCCGGAATAGTCACGTAGCTCGAAAAAAGGAAGGATTTATACGGATATATGTTCTGAAATGCAGAGAGAAAAGTATAGAGAGAATTTTTAAAAAAGTGCTATTAATCAGGCAGATGTTGGAAAAGATAGAGACCATTAATAAAATTATTTGTAGAGATGCAGGGAAATGTAGAGAGAGCAAGAGAGAGAGAGAGAGATACAAATGCATGTAATTCTTCAGAAAGGTGATGGAAGAGCTCCCCAAGTTTCCCCATGTCTGTAAACTTTCCCAAGGGCGTAAAAATAGAATGAGCTATTCCTAAGAGAGTAAAAAAAGAGAGTGAGGCTGATGTTTGAGACGGACCACCTGATGCTGTCTCTCCATTCAAATTAAAATAGACATTAAAAGAAATCATGAAATAAAACCTCATGAGATGCCACACACATAAGCTTGCTACGACAACCTTTACTACAGGCTACAGAAGTCAAAGTACAACTGAGACTAACTGAAAGGGCCAACTAATCTACGAGACAATTCGAGTAAGATAAATGATTGAGCAAATCTAGATTATGATGATTTTATATCACAGTATCAGAAACACTCAGTATCGCATCAGAAAATGAATCGTAGAGGGACAAACTACAGAATGAAATCGTGTGAGAGCTCGGATAGATGTACTGAATGGATGAATGACTACTGCACACTATGGAAGGAATGAGTGAACAAGCCTACATAAGGGGAGATCATGAATTGAACTACAAATGAGCGAACATGGATTGATGTACTTCATGGGTGAATAAAAAAAGAAGAAGAAGAATGGAAATGTATGGAATGAATGGGTGACCGTGACTACATAATGAATGAATGACTACTATGGAAAGAAAGAATGACTACTGGATGGGAGAAGGATACTGGGAAATGGCCTACTCTGCGTCGTCGTCGTTCTCGTTCTTCTGCGCCTCGCCACTGATGCTGGCCGGGGTGTCCCTATAGAGTGTGCGTCCTCTGGCTTGGCGGGCATGCACCTTCGGGGTCATGAGCACGGATGGGTCCATGGCCGTGTGGACTGAAAAGAAGTTATTAGCATATCTACCCCCAAGACCCCTAACCCCGCCTCTAAGTGATCATTAGTAACCGTTTAACCCCTCCCCCCAAGACCCCTAACCCCGCCTCTAAGTGATCATTAGTAACCGTTTAACCCCTCCCCCCAAGACCCCTAACCCCGCCTCTAAGTGATCATTAGTAACCGTTCAATCAGTGATGACAACGACGCCTCTCTCATTTGAATGCTCTCTCGTCGCTAAAGGTAGACGAGAGAGCGTGCAAATCGAGGAGAGTCCTCCTTGTCAATTACTCACCAGACACACGCGGAGTTCTGTACATCTCATTGATCTTCAACTTGAGCTCTCTCTCCTCACGTTGGACGATCTTGATATGGATGTCCAGGCGGGTATTCGCTGCATCTGCAATTGGTGCATTCAATTAAACTTGTTCTCGTTTTCTGACCACCCCCTAATCTCCCCGGTAAAGGTAAAGTTGCTTAACTGCTTAACCAAGCCTTACACTGGTACGGCCGGGGTGTCCCTATAGAGTGTCAGCTATAAAATGCTACCTGATGTCCAATAGCGTTGGGCAATAGGGGTGAGGAACTTCTGCTGTCTCAGCGTGTACACGGGTTTCACTCTCGTTCGATCCGCGGTATTGTCGGGCTGGACGGCACGCTTCGAGTATCCAGGGAAGAAGCTGAAGAAGCATGTTGACGTTAGTCCCCCGCCCCTCACTAATCCCACCCAAGATCCCCACTCCCTTCCCTAGGATAATTATATAACATTTGTAATGTGGTGTGCCAATTTGAATAAGGACGTACTCGTGAATATCGATGTCGAAGGCCGTGCGAAGGTGGTAGTGATCGATCATACCGAGAGGACGCTGCGGATACTTGATCGACTGTCGCTTGATCATCTCGATCACCTCCGCACGGAAGTCCTTCAAATTTACTCATTGTACTCCCTCATTTTCAGTGTTATACTTACCGTGAAGTTCATACCGTCGGTCCAGGTCACAGAGTTGTTGGCCCATCTCACATCTCTTCTTTGTTTACATCTTTTATCTCAGCACCAAAAAAGTATCTGTATAGCGTTTCCTAAGGTATCTGTATAGCGTGTATAGTATCTGTATAGCGTTTCCTTCAATTGAGGGAATACGAGTGAACGTTTTAGAGGCAGTAACTCTCTAGATCTAACGGAAGACTAAAGAATGGAATGCAAAAGATGTAGAGATCCACCAATGGGCTAGGTTACAGCAAAGAAAGAATGCGACGAACTATGATAATCTAATTGAAAATGAGCAAAAGTGCACGATTTGGACCCCAAGTTTTTGATTAGCTAAAGTGTGATGTGAAAATGTCAGACGAAAGAAAGTGAATTGTTTTGAGCTTGGGCCAAATTGTGCACAGTCTTTGATGCGAGACCAACCGAAGCTGTTTCTCGTGAACGATTGGGAACTACGAACTACTATGAACGAAAAGAGAAAGAGCAGGCGCGCGATTTGGACTGACTGTACGAATAGCGAAAGTTAGTTGTACAAATTTCAGGAAAAAGGAATGCAAATTGATTTCAGTTGGTCCAAATCGAGCACATACAAATTGATTGAAGTGGAACATAGAATGAAATGAGATGTAGTAACTACATGCTAGAGAACATGGAAGCCTACTTCTGGCTCTTCTTCTTGACGACAATCACTTCATTCTTCAAATTGAGCACGTCGGACTCGTTGAATTTGTTGGGCGGGGCGTACTGGGCCGCCTGCTCCCGAGCCACTTGGCACGCCGAGAAGGAGTTATCGGGATCCAACAGTCGAGGAACGTACTTCGGACGGGGGATCGACCAGCAAGAGGGAGGAGGGGAGCGACTGCCCTTGTGCATGCGCTCGTGGTTCTTCGTCTTGTCGTCGAACTTGAACGACTTGGCAACCGGATTGACCATATTGTCCACAACGGCAGCCTTGATCTTCTGAAAGAGAAGAATATTTAGTTAAGTATAAGAAGACAAGAGGCAAGCGGGGGGGGGGGGCTCAGAATAAGAAGAGACTACCGAGGGGTGCTAAGTATAAGAAGAGACTACTGGGTGGAGGGTCCAAGTATAAGAAGAGACTAGCTGGGGGGGGGGGGGGGTCTATCTCACCTTATCGTTCCACACCGCAGCCTTTCGCTCCACGGCTCGGCCACGAGCGACGTCCTCCTCCGAACCCTCCTCTGCAAAGGAATTGTTATTAACAATTTTTAACTTTCCGTGCCAAGCCATTCTCCCTGGACTGAAAATCCAGCCCTCCCCTCGAAAAAAGGATGGAACCAGTGTGGAGAGAGAGCAGGCCAACCCCTCATGGAAGAAGCATTTGCCAGGATGGGTCTCCCCAATCAGCATTGTGATGACTTGAGAAAACATGCGTTATGATCTCCCTTCTCGTGACTACCACATACTGGAAGGAACCACTCGTCGAAGCGAAATGATGATGGGAAACTAATACGGAATGGGGGAGTGCTCAGGAGAGGGTTGGCTCACCCTTGCTCTTAGAGTCTATATGGGAGAGTGGATTGGCACGGAAATTGTATTGATTATCACGTGATTCGGATAGGAAATAAATAAAATAAAAGTGCCGACTGACCGGAGTCTTTATCTTCCACCACTGGTTTCTTCACCACGGGCTTCTTCTGATTGAGATCGGTGATTCCCTGTCGACCGAAAGAACGTGCCCTAAAACGAAACAATTATTTGTTTGAAATTTGACGGCCATCCCCTTTTCCATACTTACATTCGCCAATCCAAGTTCTTGGACTGGAAGTACTCAATAATGGCAGGATCGAGATCGAGCGAGGGATTCGCCTTGAAGAGCTTTCTCAACATCAGAAGAACGCCGGCTCTGTTCTCCTGAAATATCGAGCAATTAACAAGGATAGGGATAACATTTGTTTGACCATGCCAATAACTCACGGGGTTCTTCGGGCTTGCATGTCTGCATGGCGTCCACCAAGGCGTGGGATCCTCCACCCACGAACACAGGAAATGAGGTTCTTCTGGACGGCCCTTGTACTTCTTCATTTTCACATCCAGGTACTCTTTCACACGATACTCGCCTTCCTCTGCAATGATTATCAATTATTGAATGAAATATTGAAAGAGGATCGTTCCCGTGCCCTTCCCCTTTCCGTCAGCTCCTTCATCCGTGGATTGAAAGACTGAGACAGAAGAGAAGATTCACCAATTCTCCACTTGCCCACTCAACCTTCTCCACCCTGCACTGAGACAGAAGAGAAGATTCACCAATTCTCCACTTGCACACTCAACCTTCTCCACCATGCTCTGGTATCGAGGAATTTCGTCACAAGGATGCTCACATATTTTGGATCACAGATTTCGAGCAGCTGCTTGAAACAATTGCGATTGATTCAAGCATCTATCTTGGTCTGGCACTGCTCGCACGAAGCAAAATGTGTGAGAATATCTGCGATTGTCATCAGCAATATGTTAGACATCGTTTTCTGTGGCGGACCTCGATACCAAGTGGAGCATTGCTGAATCTTCACATATTCTGTCTCAGACTCTCAGTCCACGGGTGATTGAGCCCCTTTCTCATCTTTCCATGGCTAGTAGAGGACGAGGAAAGGGAACAGATACAGAAGTGATGAAATGATTGAGAGAGAGAAGATAAACGAACCGAGAGGAAGAGTGGACGTGTTCGAGGACGAAGAGTGAGCGCTCTCCTCCCCCGTCTCAATCTTCTTCTTCTTGTCACTCTTAGACTGACCGACTTTCTTCACTGGAGGCGCCATTTGTTTCTCCGAAAACACTTAGAGCTCTCTATAATAAGTCATTGAAATGAGCGCGAATATGAGACCGTTCGCGTAATAATCGAGCAACGACAGACACAGCTCAGAACGATACGTATGAAACCATTTGATTCATAAGGGAGTATGCGGAAGCCGATTTGTGGCGTATGTAGGGGTAGGGGGAAGAAGCTGTGGCAAAAGAAAAAGACTAGGAGGGTAATCGAACCAATGAGTGTCGAATATGGGGCCCCTTCCTGGTGAGGCTCATGCCATATACTCTAACAACTTGGTATGTATCTTGGAATCGCGCGTGCAAAACCACGATGTGAGCCATTATCTTTGTTTTCGTGACTACGGTAAATATTTTTTGCTAGTTTCGAAATCGTATTTTTTGTGATTTACATCCCCTATAGGTCGATACTCGATAGGCTTCCCCTAATTTTGGTGCTTCCCTGGTCTGGGATCTTCAGAGTGTGCCGAAATTTCCTTTGTCTTTAGTGATGACAAAGGGAATTTCGGGCTCTCACTTGGTTTTCTCAGAGCACCGGAATTCAACTGTATCTTTAACAACACTTCAACTGAACCCAAATCAAATAACTTCAGAGAAAGTAGTCCCTTCCCAGCAGACTCTGTCCCAGTGCGCTGGAGGAACGACTTGGACCGAGCCATTGCCAACCCTATGCAGTTTTTTTTGTTTCCGCCCGAACCTCTTCTAGCAATCACTGCCAGATGATAAATTGATTGATTGACTGACCGATATCCCTGGCGACGACGACGCTCTTCGCTCGCTGTGGAGTGGTGTCGATGGCGGATGCGGATGAGGAGGGATGGAGTTAAGGGGGAGGAAGGGACGGAGGAGGATGCGGTGGAGGAGTGACCACGTCGTGGATCGAACTCCCGCCAGATCTGAAGACATCAAAGATCAAGTTGGATCTCGAGAGTTTATAAATCGGTCCAATCCCTAAAGATCACCGCAAAGGGCTACTGACCAGCTGAACATCAAAGATGCGCGAAAGTTCGACCCGAGGAACTAAAGATCAACAAGAAGATCAACATAAGCTCTATGGATCAAAGAACTAACAACAAAGATCAATTACATGGTCGAAAATCAATGCTAACACGCAATTGTGAAGGTCAAAGATCACAGATCGGCCCCAAACTTCAAAGATGATCACGACTCCAAAAACCAAAGATCACTGACATCCTCATTCGTGGTGCTCGCTTCTCTGTCCATATCATCCAGATCGATCAGATCTCCGTTCACCATTCGAGGAGTGCCAATCGAGCAGTACGGCACGTAGATCTCCCTCACCACACTACAAATAAAACTCTAATGTTTCCTAGCTAAAATCATTTCGAAATTCGTGACAGAAAACAATTTTTTGCACAATTATGTTAGCTAGCTCCCTCTATTCTCATTCACCACGCAGCAAGGAAAACAACGATACAATGATTTATCCAACGACCAGGGCCTGTTGGACGATAACATCCCTCCATGTTAGGGGATCTGTTCGTCATATTCTTTCCCAACTGCAATCAAAATTGAGTTAAAATCAATCTCAAAATATTTTTTTTCAACTGTTTCTATTAGCCATTGAATTCCCCTTTCATGTATTAATTTTTTGTAATACATTTCATAGGTAGATCCCTCGATGTTCTGGGGGAGACATCTATGCACATGTACTACCATATGTGCCAGTGCATTACCAACACACTGCGCAGCATCTGCTTAGGAATTGTAATTTCTGGAATTTTATGAGTATTTTATAGATCAACTCACGATGGGCATTCATCGTGCACGGGTACGACACTGGAGAGACGAACGGGCAGAGGAGTCGCTGTCGTGTGGGGAGGAGGAGTGGACGGGGGATGACTGCAATTATAAAGATTCATTCGTTGAGGAAATTGAACAGCGTAACCGAGGCAATGTGCAAGAATTAGCGCCTTTGGTCTGGTATCAAGGTCCGTTGAGGATACAAAAGATCCTTCTTTCTGAAGGACCTCAATATCTCTGAGGATGTCGATGCTATGGCTAGGTATACGTAAATGAGTGGGAAGTCTTCGGTCGTGGGGCAGGGATAGTGAACATCAATGTTTACAACTGTATATTGTGCAACCCTTTCTCCCAACAAATTTGCCTGGAACAAAACGTGCTTTTCGTTTGTTGTTGTTTGCCCAAACCAGATGAAACAAAGGGAAAATTCTCGTTCATCAAAGATTTAGAGCTCCACAATTCCTCAAACGACCCAACCCTGTAATATTTGCATCCCTGTATTTCTTTGCAGTGTATAGCGCAGTGGCGAGGAAACCACACCTTATATGTTTGCATTTATCCGTTGCCAACTCACCCCTCATTCGGACCACTGCGGTAGTTTTCACTGAAGAGCAGGAAAAGATCAACCGACCCCTCATTCGGACTCCTTCTCCTCGTCGGGAGCTGTGGCGGGAGCGTAGCCGACGATGCGGTGGGCAGATGCGAGAAGGATGTGTTCTGTGCGGACCCTGAGAAGGTTTCGATTTGCGAGCGTCATTGTGAATTTGTTTAGTATTTTATCTCATTGAAACAATTTCGATACTATTTCACACACACCCCCGTTTCTTATTTGTTTTGTTTTTGTTCCTTTTGATACTTTCCTGTCCATTCAAAAAAGTCGGTCAATGGTGACATGTTTTCGTTTTCGAAATTAATATTTTAGTCATAATCCCTAAGCGATTGATGAGGGGTATATTATTTTTGCATGGTGATAATATTCCCGTAACGTCACGCGCGGGTTGATTCATCCATCCCTCGGGTTATCACCCTTCTATTCACTCAGAAAACACAATATTTGCGTGTTATTGCGCAGTCAATTGAGCCTACCCACATAAAAGAATCCAGAAAGACCAAATTTTTTTTTAAAAATAATTTCTCAATCAGTTTTCAACACATCGGTCACTGACAGTTCGGTCGTATTTGATGAGTGGCCGATTCGCTGGTTCGCTTGATCCGCGGGAACAGCGGAGGGGGAGCCGAGGTGTTCGGAAGGGGAACGGACGGGCCGGCGATCGGGTAGAACGAGGACGGACCGCCTGCTGAAATGAACTACTTTTTCTGCATCATCTCTCTCCAGACATAATTGAGGTTAGGAAATATAAAAGGCATTCTTCGAAAAAAAAACCCCCATCGCCAAAAACTTCCCCATTATGACCTTATGAGATATCGAACTTGATGTCTGACTACCACATTTCGACCCCAAGCAAATTCTACCTCGATGAGCCCGTCTACTGTATCCCATCACTTTCTCTACACATCAGTTAATACAACCATCATATTTCATCTTACGGTACACCGTCTTCTCCCTCCGCTCCCCGGGAAAACTTCCATTGTAACCCCTGATCTCACCTGGAAACACGGGAATGGGCGGGAAGGGTGCGTGCTGGTGTGTGGTCGGTGGGAGTGGCTGCTGCTGCAGCTGCGGCACTCGCTGCTGCGTCGTCAGCAGCGGAGACCACCCGATCGACCTGCAATTTGGTTAATAATTAATAAAAATGGTGACCAGGCCCTTGATCAACGATAGCTATCCTACTATATTCTCATCCTTTTTAAAAGAAATAGTCTAAATGCAGACCAAACAGTCAGTAAATTGTCATTTGTGAGGGCACATGGCAGGTTTCAATTGAACCACTTAAAGCAACTATTTCAATGAATTTAACTCACGGTGTGGGGTAGAGCTGCTGGTGGTGGGGCGGCGTGTGCTGGTCGAGTGTGTTGAGATTGGAGGGGTGCGAGTAGAGCCGCTTGATCTTCCGGATCGTCTCCTGTCGCTCGCGTTCCTGCAGCAAAAAGTGATCAGTTCGTCGCCAGCACACCCCTCTGACGACTACTGAATCATTCGTAATGAACCATTAAATCTCCAGAAAATGGGCAGTTTGTAGGAGAAGACGTGGGGAGGGAAAAACGCAAGGGTACGTGTATCGGAGAGAATGGACTGCACCCCGCCTTCAGGTGCGGTGCTCAAATTCCATGTTTTTCGAAATTTTTCCCTTCACGACCGACTCGATCATCGCTCAGTTTGTGTTTCACAAAATAATCGCCCTAACCGATTGGTAGTCAGATTGGAAGGAAACCGCCTAACGTAAACATCGCGTTGCTTATTCAACCACTCAATTGCGAATTGATTAACTATGACAGAAGTCACGCTAAATCAAACAATAATAAGGCGAAACATGACTGTGCTCATGTAATCTGACACCCACAGCGAGCAACGTGCCTAAAGGCCTCATTTCTTCTCACAATGCGACAACAAACAGCTATTTTTCCTCAATTTTCAATGATTTTGATTGTAATAAAACCACTAATACGACCAAATAAGCTTTTGATTTGTAGCTCAAATCCGAATTCCCGGAAATCAGTACTCAATTCCACCCTCAAACTCACTTGTAAATCGCCTCTTTCCAGGTGGATTAGGTCGTTATCGTTGGCGATTCTTCGCTGTTACTCCTCCAGAAACGTCTTCCTGTCAAAATAACTAATTAAATTACGTTTTATTGGTCAAATATTAAAACTATTATGCTAAAAGCAATCTATACTACTGAATTCTGCACGAGTCCTGCCTGTACTCAGTATTTACGCGAAAGGAAAGCCGCTTTTTAGGCGAAATTGGAGCGAAAATGGTCGGGAAATTGCCAATTAAAGTGCTCAATCAAGGGTGTTTTGGTACAAAACTAATAAAAATATATTGTTTCTTGCTCAAAGTACTTCGTAAAGGTAGTGGGGAGTGTGTGTGACACAAAAAAAGTATGTGTGGTTAAGAAAGCGAAATTTTTGCAAAAAAACGCGAGCTATGCGTCATTTCCGGTGCATAGTTTTCGAGTAAAATGCCTGAATTTGACGATACCATTGACTAGAAGGAGTTTAGGAGACCCCCTTCGGCAGTTTTACAAGCTACTAGCACGAAAGAATGCTGGGTTTTGAGCGATAAAAGGGCGTAATGCGTGGATGCTAAGTGGCTGCAATAGGGGACGACACACGTCAACGCGCGCCTGTTCCCCTGCACACTCGAGTTACACTCGCTACACTCACTAACTCGATCAACGCAGTGACAAACAGGCTAAACATCCGAGAAAACGGCGCAAAATCGGGGCAAAAACGGATAAAAGTGAAGCGAAACCCACTGCGAGAAGGCGAGCACGAACTCCAGTTCCTCATCGCGCGATTCCCGAGCCATTGCCATCCATTGTCGCGTGTGCGCACCTCAGACGAGCATCTGCAAGGCAAAACAGTCGTAAATGCACACGGCAACAACAGAAAAAACGGAGAAAAAAGGTGGAAAACAAGAAAAAACAAGGAAGGAACGGGGAGAAGGGAAGGGACGCGAGGCTATCGCGAACTGACCGCGCAATCCTACAGTATGCTAACAATCGTTACGGAATCAAAATCATCTCGTATTTCAAAGGGAATTGACTTTTTTATGTTTTATTATTTACATTTAATATTAAATTTATTTTGTTTCATTAAAATTTAGTTAAAAATTTTCCAATTTTATCGTTTTAATTCAACTACGTACATTCTTACAGCGTTGAGGAGCCTGCAATAGGGTTCAGATTCCGATGGAGTTGACGTACATTCGAACAGCGTTGAGGAGCCTGCAATAGGGTTCAGATTCCAATGGAGTTGACGTACATTCGAACAGCGTTGAGGAGCCTGCAATAGGGTTCAGATTCCGATGGAGTTGACGTACATTCGAACAGCGTTGAGGAGCCTGCAATAGGGTTCAGATTCCGATGGAGTTGACGTACATTCGAACAGCGTTGAGAAGGCTGCAATAGGGTTCAGATTCCGATGGAGTTGACGTACATTCGAACAGCGTTGAGGAGCCTGCAATAGGGTTCAGATTCCGATGGAGTTGACGTACATTCGAACAGCGTTGAGGAGCCTGCAATAGATTCTGGGTTCTCAAGTGAGTGGCGAGCGGTTGGGTGCGATTTTCGTCCCGCTGTCTCCGATTCCCTCAGCCCGGATTCCCTCTCCCAGCAGCGTTGGCACGCGGGAGTTGTATGCCACCATCGATGGGACACCACTTCTACATCGGCACCATCAATGCCCGGACGCTCGGCCCCAAGGACAAGCAGACCGAGATGGAGCTCGCCCTCGACAAGATCAAGTGGGACGTGATTGCAGTGCAGGAAGCCAGGATTGTGGGTTGCGCCTCATTCAATCTTACATCCTCAGGTACTGTAGTCTACCACTCGGGCGGCCCAACTGCGTCCCATGGCGTGGCATTTCTCCTCCGCCCGCATCTCGCGCGAGGAGCCGTGTTCCGAGGCCTCTCTCCCCGTCTGGCCACTCTGCACCTTCCCGACCAACGGCTCTTCCTGGTCAACGCGTATGCCCCCACCTCCTCCTACGACGACGACGCATACGATGCCTTCATAGACCAGGTTGAGACCGCCCTGCGGAGTGCGCCGAGAGGCACCATGCCAGTTCTGGTAGGGGACTTCAACTGTAGAGTAGCAAGGGAACCTGGCAATGAAAGATTTGTCGGTAATTCCGCCTCTCAGTCCCCTAACTCTCGTGGGCGGACTTTCACGGAAGCCCTCGTGAGGAACAAGCTGCGCGCATGGAACACTTTCCCCAAGAGAAGACACGGCCGTACCTGGACCTGGAGATCAAACGACGGCGTCACTTACCACCAGATCGACTTTCTCGCTGCCCCTCCATCAGCACGAGTTGTCAACTGTGGTGTCGTGGGTCGCTTCGAGTTCAACTCCGACCACCGCCTTGTCCGTATGTGCCTGTCCCTCTCTGGCAAGGTGAGGCCGAAAAGATGCAGGGAGAAGTTAGATTTCGATCGGGCTTCTTTTACTGTCAACGCATCCCTTCTCGCGTCACTGCCCCTTGCCAGCCCTACCTCCGCTACCGACGCCTACTGCAACATCAAGGCCTTCACGGATGCTGCGGCTGACAACTGCTGGAGAAAGCGCCACACCCCACCTTGGATCTCGCGTGCAACCCGGAACCTCCTTGCGCTACGTCATCAATTGCAAGCCAATTCTCAAGGACCCGTCGCCTACGCAGTCGCATGCAAATCCGCCCGGATGAGCTTAGCTGAGGACATCAGGAAGAGAAAGGAAGCACAGGCCAGACAAGCAGCGCTGATGGGAAGAAGCATCGTGAAGGAGATTCTGAAACTGCAGTCCACCAAGAAACGGCTCCTCGTCCCTGATCCTGCCTCGGGAGCACTCTCTCAGTCCGCAACAAAGGCAGCAGCCAAGGATTTCTACGAGGACCTCTACTCGCCAGCAGTTCAAATCCCTCTCGCAGTTCCTCCTCACTCGCTCGACCCCTTCCCTCCCTTCCTCCCCGACGAAGCACGACACGCAATGTCCCTCCTCAAGTGTGGCCATTCCCCCGGATCGGATGGCATTCTACCCGAGATGCTCTACCACTCGAGAGACCATCTAGCCCATTCCATCGCCCATTTGCTGAATCGACTAGTTGCCGGAGATACCGTACCCTGTGAGCTGTCGGAAGCCGTCGTCTCCCTACTGTTCAAGAAAGGAGACCCAACGAACATTGCCAACTTCCGCCCCATCTCCCTACTTACCGTAACCCTCAAGGTTACGACGAGGTGCATTCTGAAAAGATTCGAGGCAGTGCTTGAAGAGACCGAATCGGCAACCCAAACCGGATTCCGGAGAGGGTTTAGCACGCTCGACAACCTGCATGCCATCAAGCAGGTCGCAGAAAGAACCTCGGAGTACGGTATTCCCATTTACCTGGCCTTTGTCGACTTCAAGAAGGCATTTGACTGCGTCGAATGGAGTGCATGCTGGAACTCCCTCTGGAAGTATGGAGCCCATCCCACCCTCATCCACCTGCTCCGTCGGATCTACGAGTCTTCCACCACACTCATCAGAGTGAACGAGGAACTCGTCCCTGTGACAGTGAAGAGAGGCGTCCGTCAAGGAGACACGCTCTCTCCCCGCCTCTTCAATGTTGCACTTCGATCTGCCATGGACACCATCGATTGGGAGGAGGACGGAATTCGAATCGACGGAAGGAATCTCAGCCATCTCGAGTACGCTGACGACGTGGCTCTCGTCGCGAAGACCCGTCCGGAACTCGAGCGCATGCTACGGAAGCTAATGGATGCCTGCAGAAGAGTTGGTCTCGAAGTGAATGCAACCAAGACCCACCTACTCACGTCCTGCAAAACAACACGTGCCCCAATTACAATCCAGAATCTGACATTCAACTTTGTCGAATCGACCACGTACCTCGGAGGAAGAATCTCTCTTCCCTTGGACCACACCGACGAGATTGAGCATCGGATTCGGCTCGGTTGGCTTGCATGGAGCAAGTTATCGCATCTCCTTTCATCCCGCCTTCTTCCCATGAAGACCAGGAGAAGACTCTTCGAGAGCTGCATCACCTCTACCGTACTCTACGGGAGTGAAGTGTGGGCACTCAGATCGAGCGATAAGGAGCGACTGAGCATCACCCAGAGGAAGATGGAGAGAAAGATGCTGGGAGTCGCGCTGAGAGACCGCTGGAGGAACGAGCGCGTTCGGGAGATCACTAAGCTGCGCGACTGGAACCGAGAAGCACTGAGACGGAAAGCGCGATGGGCCCTCAAGGTCAGGAGTATGCAAATGGAGCAATGGACCCGCGCGACTACATTCTGGACGCCTTACAACCGGAAGCGCCCGCCAGGCAAGCCTAGAGCACGCTGGAGGGACGACTTGGACCGAGCTATTGGGAACTGGTGGAATACACCCCATGAAGATTTTGCCCCCATCCTCATCTAGCAATAATTGCCTGAAATGATAAATTGATTGATTGATTGAATAGGGTTCAGATTCCGATGGAGTTGACGTACATTCGAACAGCGTTGAGAAGGCTGCAATAGGGTTCAGATTCCGATGGAGTTGACGTACATTCGAACAGCGTTGAGGAGCCTGCAATAGGGTTCAGATTCCGATGGAGTTGACGTACATTCGAACAGCGTTGAGAAGGCTGCAATAGGGTTCAGATTCCGATGGAGTTGACGTACATTCGAACAGCGTTGAAGAGCCTGCAATAGGGTTGAGATTCCGATGGAGTTGACGAACATTCGAACAGCGTTGAGGAGCCTGCAATAGGGTTCAGATTCCGATGGAGTTGACGTACATTCGAACAGCGTTGAGGAGCCTGCAATAGGGTTGAGATTCCGATGGAGTTGACGTACATTCGAACAGCGTTGAGGGGCCTGCAATAGGGTTCAGATTCCGATGGAGTTGACGTACATTCGAACAGCGTTGAGGAGCCTGCAATAGGGTTCAGATTCCGATGGAGTTGACGTACATTCGAACAGCGTTGAGAAGGCTGCAATAGGGTTGAGATTCCGATGGAGTTGACGTACATTCGAACAGCGTTGAGGAGCCTGCAATAGGGTTCAGATTCCGATGGAGTTGACGTACATTCGAACAGCGTTGAGGAGCCTGCAATAGGGTTCAGATTCCGATGGAGTTGACGTACATTCGAACAGCGTTGAGAAGGCTGCAATAGGGTTCAGATTCCGATGGAGTTGACGTACATTCGAACAGCGTTGAGGAGCCTGCAATAGGGTTGAGATTCCGATGGAGTTGACGTACATTCGAACAGCGTTGAGGAGCCTGCAATAGGGTTCAGATTCCGATGGAGTTGACGTACATTCGAACAGCGTTGAGAAGGCTGCAATATTGTTCAGATTCCGATGGAGTTGACGTACATTCGAACAGCGTTGAGGAGCCTGCAATAGGGTTGAGATTCCGATGGAGTTGACGAACATTCGAACAGCGTTGAGGAGCCTGCAATAGGGTTCAGATTCCGATGGAGTTGACGTACATTCGAACAGCGTTGAGGAGCCTGCAATAGGGTTGAGATTCCGATGGAGTTGACGTACATTCGAACAGCGTTGAGGAGCCTGCAATAGGGTTCAGATTCCGATGGAGTTGACGTACATTCGAACAGCGTTGAGGAGCCTGCAATAGGGTTCAGATTCCGATGGAGTTGACGTACATTCGAACAGCGTTGAGAAGGCTGCAATAGGGTTGAGATTCCGATGGAGTTGACGTACATTCGAACAGCGTTGAGGAGCCTGCAATAGGGTTCAGATTCCGATGGAGTTGACGTACATTCGAACAGCGTTGAGGAGCCTGCAATAGGGTTCAGATTCCGATGGAGTTGACGTACATTCGAACAGCGTTGAGAAGGCTGCAATAGGGTTCAGATTCCGATGGAGTTGACGTACATTCGAACAGCGTTGAGGAGCCTGCAATAGGGTTGAGATTCCGATGGAGTTGACGTACATTCGAACAGCGTTGAGAAGGCTGCAATAGGGTTCAGATTCCGATGGAGTTGACGTACATTCGAACAGCGTTGAGAAGGCTGCAATAGGGTTCAGATTCCGATGGAGTTGACGTACATTCGAACAGCGTTGAAGAGCCTGCAATAGGGTTGAGATTCCGATGGAGTTGACGAACATTCGAACAGCGTTGAGGAGCCTGCAATAGGGTTCAGATTCCGATGGAGTTGACGTACATTCGAACAGCGTTGAGGAGCCTGCAATAGGGTTGAGATTCCGATGGAGTTGACGTACATTCGAACAGCGTTGAGGGGCCTGCAATAGGGTTCAGATTCCGATGGAGTTGACGTACATTCGAACAGCGTTGAGGAGCCTGCAATAGGGTTCAGATTCCGATGGAGTTGACGTACATTCGAACAGCGTTGAGAAGCCTGCAATAGGGTTGAGATTCCGATGGAGTTGACGTACATTCGAACAGCGTTGAGGAGCCTGCAATAGGGTTCAGATTCCGATGGAGTTGACGTACATTCGAACAGCGTTGAGGAGCCTGCAATAGGGTTCAGATTCCGATGGAGTTGACGTACATTCGAACAGCGTTGAGAAGGCTGCAATAGGGTTCAGATTCCGATGGAGTTGACGTACATTCGAACAGCGTTGAGGAGCCTGCAATAGGGTTGAGATTCCGATGGAGTTGACGTACATTCGAACAGCGTTGAGGAGCCTGCAATAGGGTTCAGATTCCGATGGAGTTGACGTACATTCGAACAGCGTTGAGAAGGCTGCAATATTGTTCAGATTCCGATGGAGTTGACGTACATTCGAACAGCGTTGAGGAGCCTGCAATAGGGTTGAGATTCCGATGGAGTTGACGAACATTCGAACAGCGTTGAGGAGCCTGCAATAGGGTTCAGATTCCGATGGAGTTGACGTACATTCGAACAGCGTTGAGGAGCCTGCAATAGGGTTGAGATTCCGATGGAGTTGACGTACATTCGAACAGCGTTGAGGAGCCTGCAATAGGGTTCAGATTCCGATGGAGTTGACGTACATTCGAACAGCGTTGAGGAGCCTGCAATAGGGTTCAGATTCCGATGGAGTTGACGTACATTCGAACAGCGTTGAGAAGGCTGCAATAGGGTTGAGATTCCGATGGAGTTGACGTACATTCGAACAGCGTTGAGGAGCCTGCAATAGGGTTCAGATTCCGATGGAGTTGACGTACATTCGAACAGCGTTGAGGAGCCTGCAATAGGGTTCAGATTCCGATGGAGTTGACGTACATTCGAACAGCGTTGAGAAGGCTGCAATAGGGTTCAGATTCCGATGGAGTTGACGTACATTCGAACAGCGTTGAGGAGCCTGCAATAGGGTTGAGATTCCGATGGAGTTGACGTACATTCGAACAGCGTTGAGAAGGCTGCAATAGGGTTCAGATTCCGATGGAGTTGACGTACATTCGAACAGCGTTGAGGAGCCTGCAATAGGGTTGAGATTCCGATTGAGTTGTCGTACATTCGAACAGCGTTGAGGAGCCTGCAATAGGGTTCAGATTCCGATGGAGTTGACGTACATTCGAACAGCGTTGAGGAGCCTGCAATAGGGTTCAGATTCCGATGGAGTTGACGTACATTCGAACAGCGTTGAGGAGCCTGCAATAGGGTTCAGATTCCGATGGAGTTGACGTACATTCGAACAGCGTTGAGGAGCCTGCAATAGGGTTCAGATTCCGAAGGAGTTGACGTACATTCGAACAGCGTTGAGAAGGCTGCAATAGGGTTCAGATTCCGATGGAGTTGACGTACATTCGAACAGCGTTGAGAAGGCTGCAATAGGGTTCAGATTCCGATGGAGTTGACGTACATTCGAACAGCGTTGAGAAGGCTGCAATAGGGTTGAGATTCCGATGGAGTTGACGTACATTCGAACAGCGTTGAGGAGCCTGCAATAGGGTTCAGATTCCGATGGAGTTGACGTACATTCGAACAGCGTTGAGGAGCCTGCAATAGGGTTCAGATTCCGATGGAGTTGACGTACATTCGAACAGCGTTGAGGAGCCTGCAATAGGGTTCAGATTCCGATGGAGTTGACGTACATTCGAACAGCGTTGAGGAGCCTGCAATAGGGTTCAGATTCCGATGGAGTTGACGTACATTCGAACAGCGTTGAGAAGGCTGCAATAGGGTTGAGATTCCGATGTAGTTGACGTACATTCGAACAGCGTTGAGGAGCCTGCAATAGGGTTCAGATTCCGATGGAGTTGACGTACATTCGAACAGCGTTGAGGAGCCTGCAATAGGGTTCAGATTCCGATGGAGTTGACGTACATTCGAACAGCGTTGAGAAGGCTGCAATAGGGTTCAGATTCCGATGGAGTTGACGTACATTCGAACAGCGTTGAGGAGCCTGCAATAGGGTTGAGATTCCGATGGAGTTGACGTACATTCGAACAGCGTTGAGAAGGCTGCAATAGGGTTCAGATTCCGATGGAGTTGACGTACATTCGAACAGCGTTGAGGAGCCTGCAATAGGGTTGAGATTCCGATTGAGTTGTCGTACATTCGAACAGCGTTGAGGAGCCTGCAATAGGGTTGAGATTCCGATGGAGTTGACGTACATTCGAACAGCGTTGAGAAGGCTGCAATAGGGTTCAGATTCCGATGGAGTTGACGTACATTCGAACAGCGTTGAGGAGCCTGCAATAGGGTTCAGATTCCGATGGAGTTGACGTACATTCGAACAGCGTTGAGGAGCCTGCAATAGGGTTCAGATTCCGATGGAGTTGACGTACATTCGAACAGCGTTGAGGAGCCTGCAATAGGGTTCAGATTCCGAAGAAGTTGACGTACATTCGAACAGCGTTGAGAAGGCTGCAATAGGGTTCAGATTCCGATGGAGTTGACGTACATTCGAACAGCGTTGAGAAGGCTGCAATAGGGTTCACATTCCGATGGAGTTGACGTACATTCGAACAGCGTTGAGAAGGCTGCAATAGGGTTGAGATTCCGAAGGAGTTGACGTACATTCGAACAGCGTTGAGAAGGCTGCAATAGGGTTCAGATTCCGATGGAGTTGACGTACATTCGAACAGCGTTGAGAAGGCTGCAATAGGGTTCAGATTCCGATGGAGTTGACGTACATTCGAACAGCGTTGAGAAGGCTGCAATAGGGTTCACATTCCGATGGAGTTGACGTACATTCGAACAGCGTTGAGAAGGCTGCAATAGGGTTCAGATTCCGATGGAGTTGACGTACATTCGAACAGCGTTGAGGAGCCTGCAATAGGGTTGAGATTCCGATGGAGTTGACGTACATTCGAACAGCGTTGAGGAGCCTGCAATAGGGTTCAGATTCCGATGGAGTTGACGTACATTCGAACAGCGTTGAGAAGGCTGCAATAGGGTTCAGATTCCGATGGAGTTGACGTACATTCGAACAGCGTTGAAGAGCCTGCAATAGGGTTGAGATTCCGATGGAGTTGACGAACATTCGAACAGCGTTGAGGAGCCTGCAATAGGGTTCAGATTCCGATGGAGTTGACGTACATTCGAACAGCGTTGAGGAGCCTGCAATAGGGTTGAGATTCCGATGGAGTTGACGTACATTCGAACAGCGTTGAGGAGCCTGCAATAGGGTTCAGATTCCGATGGAGTTGACGTACATTCGAACAGCGTTGAGGAGCCTGCAATAGGGTTCAGATTCCGATGGAGTTGACGTACATTCGAACAGCGTTGAGAAGGCTGCAATAGGGTTGAGATTCCGATGGAGTTGACGTACATTCGAACAGCGTTGAGGAGCCTGCAATAGGGTTCAGATTCCGATGAAGTTGACGTACATTCGAACAGCGTTGAGGAGCCTGCAATAGGGTTCAGATTCCGATGGAGTTGACGTACATTCGAACAGCGTTGAGAAGGCTGCAATAGGGTTCAGATTCCGATGGAGTTGACGTACATTCGAACAGCGTTGAGGAGCCTGCAATAGGGTTGAGATTCCGATGGAGTTGACGTACATTTGAACAGCGTTGAGGAGCCTGCAATAGGGTTCAGATTCCGATGGAGTTGACGTACATTCGAACAGCGTTGAGAAGGCTGCAATATTGTTCAGATTCCGATGGAGTTGACGTACATTCGAACAGCGTTGAGGAGCCTGCAATAGGGTTGAGATTCCGATGGAGTTGACGAACATTCGAACAGCGTTGAGGAGCCTGCAATAGGGTTCAGATTCCGATGGAGTTGACGTACATTCGAACAGCGTTGAGGAGCCTGCAATAGGGTTGAGATTCCGATGGAGTTGACGTACATTCGAACAGCGTTGAGGAGCCTGCAATAGGGTTCAGATTCCGATGGAGTTGACGTACATTCGAACAGCGTTGAGGAGCCTGCAATAGGGTTCAGATTCCGATGGAGTTGACGTACATTCGAACAGCGTTGAGAAGGCTGCAATAGGGTTGAGATTCCGATGGAGTTGACGTACATTCGAACAGCGTTGAGGAGCCTGCAATAGGGTTCAGATTCCGATGGAGTTGACGTACATTCGAACAGCGTTGAGGAGCCTGCAATAGGGTTCAGATTCCGATGGAGTTGACGTACATTCGAACAGCGTTGAGAAGGCTGCAATAGGGTTCAGATTCCGATGGAGTTGACGTACATTCGAACAGCGTTGAGGAGCCTGCAATAGGGTTGAGATTCCGATGGAGTTGACGTACATTCGAACAGCGTTGAGAAGGCTGCAATAGGGTTCAGATTCCGATGGAGTTGACGTACATTCGAACAGCGTTGAGGAGCCTGCAATAGGGTTGAGATTCCGATTGAGTTGTCGTACATTCGAACAGCGTTGAGGAGCCTGCAATAGGGTTCAGATTCCGATGGAGTTGACGTACATTCGAACAGCGTTGAGGAGCCTGCAATAGGGTTCAGATTCCGATGGAGTTGACGTACATTCGAACAGCGTTGAGGAGCCTGCAATAGGGTTCAGATTCCGATGGAGTTGACGTACATTCGAACAGCGTTGAGGAGCCTGCAATAGGGTTCAGATTCCGAAGGAGTTGACGTACATTCGAACAGCGTTGAGAAGGCTGCAATAGGGTTCAGATTCCGATGGAGTTGACGTACATTCGAACAGCGTTGAGAAGGCTGCAATAGGGTTCAGATTCCGATGGAGTTGACGTACATTCGAACAGCGTTGAGAAGGCTGCAATAGGGTTGAGATTCCGATGGAGTTGACGTACATTCGAACAGCGTTGAGGAGCCTGCAATAGGGTTCAGATTCCGATGGAGTTGACGTACATTCGAACAGCGTTGAGGAGCCTGCAATAGGGTTCAGATTCCGATGGAGTTGACGTACATTCGAACAGCGTTGAGGAGCCTGCAATAGGGTTCAGATTCCGATGGAGTTGACGTACATTCGAACAGCGTTGAGGAGCCTGCAATAGGGTTCAGATTCCGATGGAGTTGACGTACATTCGAACAGCGTTGAGAAGGCTGCAATAGGGTTGAGATTCCGATGGAGTTGACGTACATTCGAACAGCGTTGAGGAGCCTGCAATAGGGTTCAGATTCCGATGGAGTTGACGTACATTCGAACAGCGTTGAGGAGCCTGCAATAGGGTTCAGATTCCGATGGAGTTGACGTACATTCGAACAGCGTTGAGAAGGCTGCAATAGGGTTCAGATTCCGATGGAGTTGACGTACATTCGAACAGCGTTGAGGAGCCTGCAATAGGGTTGAGATTCCGATGGAGTTGACGTACATTCGAACAGCGTTGAGAAGGCTGCAATAGGGTTCAGATTCCGATGGAGTTGACGTACATTCGAACAGCGTTGAGGAGCCTGCAATAGGGTTGAGATTCCGATTGAGTTGTCGTACATTCGAACAGCGTTGAGGAGCCTGCAATAGGGTTCAGATTCCGATGGAGTTGACGTACATTCGAACAGCGTTGAGGAGCCTGCAATAGGGTTCAGATTCCGATGGAGTTGACGTACATTCGAACAGCGTTGAGGAGCCTGCAATAGGGTTCAGATTCCGATGGAGTTGACGTACATTCGAACAGCGTTGAGGAGCCTGCAATAGGGTTCAGATTCCGAAGGAGTTGACGTACATTCGAACAGCGTTGAGAAGGCTGCAATAGGGTTCAGATTCCGATGGAGTTGACGTACATTCGAACAGCGTTGAGAAGGCTGCAATAGGGCTCACATTCCGATGGAGTTGACGTACATTCGAACAGCGTTGAGAAGGCTGCAATAGGGTTGAGATTCCGAAGGAGTTGACGTACATTCGAACAGCGTTGAGAAGGCTGCAATAGGGTTCAGATTCCGATGGAGTTGACGTACATTCGAACAGCGTTGAGAAGGCTGCAATAGGGTTCAGATTCCGATGGAGTTGACGTACATTCGAACAGCGTTGAGAAGGCTGCAATCGGGTTCACATTCCGATGGAGTTGACGTACATTCGAACAGCGTTGAGAAGGCTGCAATAGGGTTGAGATTCCGAAGGAGTTGACGTACATTCGAACAGCGTTGAGAAGGCTGCAATAGGGTTCAGATTCCGATGGAGTTGACGTACATTCGAACAGCGTTGAGGAGCCTGCAATAGGGTTGAGATTCCGATGGAGTTGACGTACATTCGAACAGCGTTGAGAAGGCTGCAATAGGGTTCAGATTCCGATGGAGTTGACGTACATTCGAACAGCGTTGAGAAGGCTGCAATAGGGTTCAGATTCCGATGGAGTTGACGTACATTCGAACAGCGTTGAGAAGGCTGCAATAGGGTTGAGATTCCGATGGAGTTGACGTACATTCGAACAGCGTTGAGGAGCCTGCAATAGGGTTCAGATTCCGATGGAGTTGACGTACATTCGAACAGCGTTGAGGAGCCTGCAATAGGGTTCAGATTCCGATGGAGTTGACGTACATTCGAACAGCGTTGAGGAGCCTGCAATAGGGTTCAGATTCCGATGGAGTTGACGTACATTCGAACAGCGTTGAGGAGCCTGCAATAGGGTTCAGATTCCGATGGAGTTGACGTACATTCGAACAGCGTTGAGAAGGCTGCAATAGGGTTGAGATTCCGATGGAGTTGACGTACATTCGAACAGCGTTGAGGAGCCTGCAATAGGGTTCAGATTCCGATGGAGTTGACGTACATTCGAACAGCGTTGAGGAGCCTGCAATAGGGTTCAGATTCCGATGGAGTTGACGTACATTCGAACAGCGTTGAGAAGGCTGCAATAGGGTTCAGATTCCGATGGAGTTGACGTACATTCGAACAGCGTTGAGGAGCCTGCAATAGGGTTGAGATTCCGATGGAGTTGACGTACATTCGAACAGCGTTGAGAAGGCTGCAATAGGGTTCAGATTCCGATGGAGTTGACGTACATTCGAACAGCGTTGAGGAGCCTGCAATAGGGTTGAGATTCCGATTGAGTTGTCGTACATTCGAACAGCGTTGAGGAGCCTGCAATAGGGTTCAGATTCCGATGGAGTTGACGTACATTCGAACAGCGTTGAGGAGCCTGCAATAGGGTTCAGATTCCGATGGAGTTGACGTACATTCGAACAGCGTTGAGGAGCCTGCAATAGGGTTCAGATTCCGATGGAGTTGACGTACATTCGAACAGCGTTGAGGAGCCTGCAATAGGGTTCAGATTCCGAAGGAGTTGACGTACATTCGAACAGCGTTGAGAAGGCTGCAATAGGGTTCAGATTCCGATGGAGTTGACGTACATTCGAACAGCGTTGAGAAGGCTGCAATAGGGCTCACATTCCGATGGAGTTGACGTACATTCGAACAGCGTTGAGAAGGCTGCAATAGGGTTCAGATTCCGATGGAGTTGACGTACATTCGAACAGCGTTGAGGAGCCTGCAATAGGGTTCAGATTCCGAAGGAGTTGACGTACATTCGAACAGCGTTGAGAAGCTGCAATAGGGTTCAGATTCCGATGGAGTTGACGTACATTCGAACAGCGTTGAGAAGGCTGCAATAGGGCTCACATTCCGATGAGTTGACGTACATTCGAACAGCGTTGAGAAGGCTGCAATAGGGTTGAGATTCCGAAGGAGTTTGACGTACATTCGAACAGCGTTGAGAAGGCTGCAATAGGGTTCAGATTCCGATGGAGTTGACGTACATTCGAACAGCGTTGAGAAGGCTGCAATAGGGTTCAGATTCCGATGGAGTTGACGTACATTCGAACAGCGTTGAGAAGGCTGCAATCGGGTTCACATTCCGATGGAGTTGACGTACATTCGAACAGCGTTGAGAAGGCTGCAATAGGGTTGAGATTCCGAAGGAGTTGACGTACATTCGAACAGCGTTGAGAAGGCTGCAATAGGGTTCAGATTCCGATGGAGTTGACGTACATTCGAACAGCGTTGAGGAGCCTGCAATAGGGTTGAGATTCAGATGGAGTTGACGTACATTCGAACAGCGTTGAGAAGGCTGCAATAGGGTTGAGATTCCGAAGGAGTTGACGTACATTCGAACAGCGTTGAGAAGGCTGCAATAGGGTTCAGATTCCGATGGAGTTGACGTACATTCGAACAGCGTTGAGGAGCCTGCAATAGGGTTGAGATTCCGATTGAGTTGACGTACATTCGAACAGCGTTGAGAGCCTGCAATAGGGTTGAGATTCCGATTGAGTTGACGTACATTCGAACAGCGTTGAGAGCCTGCAATAGGGTTGAGATTCCGAAGGAGTTGACGTACATTCGAACAGCGTTGAGAAGGCTGCAATAGGGTGGAGATTCCGATGGAGTTGACGTACATTCGAACAGCGTTGAGAAGGCTGCAATAGGGTTGAGATTCCGATGGAGTTGACGTACATTCGAACAGCGTTGAGGAGCCTGCAATAGGGTTGAGATTCCGATGGAGTTGACGTACATTCGAACAGCGTTGAGGAGCCTGCAATAGGGTTGAGATTCCGATGGAGTTGACGTACATTCGAACAGCGTTGAGAAGGCTGCAATAGGGTTCAGATTCCGATGGAGTTGACGTACATTCGAACAGCGTTGAGGAGCCTGCAATAGGGTGAGATTCCGATGGAGTTGACGTACATTCGAACAGCGTTGAGGAGCCTGCAATAGGGTTGAGATTCCGATGGAGTTGACGTACATCGAACAGCGTTGAGAAGGCTGCAATAGGGTTCAGATTCCGATGGAGTTGACGTACATTCGAAAAGCGTTGAGGAGCCTGCAATAGGGTTGAGATTCCGAAGGAGTTGACGTACATTCGAACAGCTTTGAGAGGCTGCAATAGGGTTCACATTCCGATGGAGTTGACGTACATTCGAACAAGCGTTGAGAAGGCTGCAATAGGGTTCACATTCGATGAGTTGACGTACATTCGAACAGCGTTGAGAAGGCTGCAAATAGGGTGGAGATTCCGATGGAGTTGACGTACATTCGAACAGCGTTGAGGAGCCTGCAATAGGGTTCAGATTCCGATGGAGTTGACGTACATTCGAACAGCGTTGAGGAGCCTGCAATAGGGTTGAGATTCCGATGGAGTTGACGTACATTCGAACAGCGTTGAGGAGCCTGCAATAGGGTTGAGATTCCGATGGAGTTGACGTACATTCGAACAGCGTGAGAAGGCTGCAATAGGGTTCACATTCCGATGGAGTTGACGTACATTCGAACAGCGTTGAGAAGGCTGCAATAGGGTGCGATATTCCGATGGAGTTGACGTACATCGAACAGCGTTGAGAAGGCTGCAATTAGGGTGGAAGATTCCGATGGAGTTGACGGTACATTCGAACAGCGTTGAGAAGGCTGCAATAGGGTTCAGATTCCGATGGAGTTGACGTACATTCGAACAGCGTTGAGGAGCCTGCAATAGGGTTGAGATTCCGATGGAGTTGACGTACTTCGAACAGCGTTGAGGAAGCTGCAATAGGGTTGAAGATTCCGATGGAGTTGACGTACATTCGAACAGCGTTGAGAAGGCTGCAATAGGGTTCAGATTCGATGGAGTTGACGTACATTCGAACAGCGTTGAGGAGGCTGCAATAGGGTTGAGATTCCGATGGAGTTGACGTACATTCGAACAGCGTTGAGGAGCTGCAATAGGGTTCAGATTCCGATGGAGTTGACGTACATTCGAACAGCGTTGAGAAGGCTGCAATAGGGTTCAGATTCCGATGGAGTTGACGTACATTCGAACAGCGTTGAGAAGGCTGCAATAGGGTTCAGATTCCGATGGAGTTGACGTACATTCGAACAGCGTTGAGAAGGCTGCAATAGGGTTCACATTCCGATGGAGTTGACGTACATTCGAACAGCGTTGAGAAGGCTGCAATAGGGTTCACATTCCGATGGAGTTGACGTACATTCGAACAGCGTTGAGAAGGCTGCAATAGGGTTCAGATTCCGATGGAGTTGACGTACATTCGAACAGCGTTGAGAAGGCTGCAATAGGGTTCAGATTCCGATGGAGTTGACGTACATTCGAACAGCGTTGAGGAGCCTGCAATAGGGTTCAGATTCCGATGGAGTTGACGTACATTCGAACAGCGTTGAGGAGCCTGCAATAGGGTTGAGATTCCGATGGAGTTGACGTACATTCGAACAGCGTTGAGAAGGCTGCAATAGGGTTCACATTCCGATGGAGTTGACGTACATTCGAACAGCGTTTGAGAAGGCTGCAATAGGGTTCAAATTCCGATGGAGTTGACGTACATTCGAACAGCGTTGAGGAAGGCTTGCAATAGGGTTCAGATTCCGATGGAGTATGACCGGTACATTCGGAACAGCGTTGAGGAGCCCTGCAATAGGGTTTAGATTCCGCTGGAGTTGACGTACCATTCGAAACAGCGTTGAGGAAGGCTTGCAATAGGGTTTAGATTCCGATGGAGTTGACGTACAATTCGAACAGCGGTTGAAGGAAGGCTGCAATAGGGTTTAGATTCGATGGAGTTTGACGTACATTCGAACAGCGTTGAGGAGCCTGCAATAGGGTTGAGATTCCGATGGAGTTGACGTACATTCGAACAGCGTTGAGAAGGCTGCAATAGGGTTCAGATTCCGATGGAGTTGACGTACATTCGAACAGCGTTGAGGAGGCTGCAATAGGGTTGAGATTCCGATGGAGTTGACGTACATTCGAACAGCGTTGAGGAGCCTGCAATAGGGTTGAGATTCCGATGGAGTTGACGTACATTCGAACAGCGTTGAGAAGGCTGCAATAGGGTTCAGATTCCGATGGAGTTGACGTACATTCGAACAGCGTTGAGAAGGCTGCAATAGGGTTGAGATTCCGATGGAGTTGACGTACATTCGAACAGCGTTGAGGAGCCTGCAATAGGGTTGAGATTCCGATGGAGTTGACGTACATTCGAACAGCGTTGAGAAGGCTGCAATAGGGTTCAGATTCCGATGGAGTTGACGTACATTCGAACAGCGTTGAGGAGCCTGCAATAGGGTTGAGATTCCGATGGAGTTGACGTACATTCGAACAGCGTTGAGGAGCCTGCAATAGGGTTGAGATTCCGATGGAGTTGACGTACATTCGAACAGCGTTGAGAAGGCTGCAATAGGGTTCAGATTCCGATGGAGTTGACGTACATTCGAACAGCGTTGAGAAGCCTGCAATAGGGTTCAGATTCCGATGGAGTTGACGTACATTCGAACAGCGTTGAGAAGCCTGCAATAGGGTTCAGATTCCGATGGAGTTGACGTACATTCGAACAGCGTTGAGAAGGCTGCAATAGGGTTCAGATTCCGATGGAGTTGACGTACATTCGAACAGCGTTGAGGAGGCTGCAATAGTTGAGATTCCGATGGAGGTTTGACGTACATTCGAACAGCGTTGAGAAGGCTGCAATAGGGTTCAGATTCCGATGGAGTTGACGTACATTCGAACAGCGTTGAGAAGCTGCAATAGGGTTCAGATTCCGATGGAGTTGACGTACATTCGAAAAGCGTTGA
>ABKE04000023.1:0-59929 GCA_000180635.4 Pristionchus pacificus
TTGACTTTTTTATGTTTTATTATTTACATTTAATATTAAATTTATTTTTGTTTCATTAAAATTTAGTTAAAAATTTTCCAATTTTATCGTTTTAATTCAACTACGTACATTCTTACAGCGTTGAGGAGCCTGCAATAGGGTTCAGATTCCGATGGAGTTGACGTACATTCGAACAGCGTTGAGGAGCCTGCAATAGGGTTCAGATTCCAATGGAGTTGACGTACATTCGAACAGCGTTGAGGAGCCTGCAATAGGGTTCAGATTCCGATGGAGTTGACGTACATTCGAACAGCGTTGAGGAGCCTGCAATAGGGTTCAGATTCCGATGGAGTTGACGTACATTCGAACAGCGTTGAGAAGGCTGCAATAGGGTTCAGATTCCGATGGAGTTGACGACGTACATTCGAACAGCGTTGAGGAGCCTGCAATAGGGTTCAGATTCCGATGGAGTTGACGTACATTCGAACAGCGTTGAGGAGCCTGCAATAGATTCTGGGTTCTCAGTGAGTGGCGAGCGGTTGGGTGCGATTTTTCGTCCCCTTGTCTCCGATTCCCTCAGCCCGGATTCCCTCTCCCAGCAGCGTTGGCACGCGGGAGTTGTATGCCACCATCGATGGGAAACCACTTCTACATCGGCACCATCAATGCCCGGACGCTCGGCCCCAAGGACAAGCAGACCGAGATGGAGCTCGCCCTCGACAAGAAAAGTGGACGTGATTGCAGGCAGGAAGCCAGGATTGTGGGTTGCGCCTCATTCAATCTTACATCCTCAGGTACTGTAGTCTACCACTCGGGCGGCCCAAACTGCGTCCCATGGCGTGGGCATTTTCTCCTCCGCCCGCATCTCGCGCGAGGAGCCGTGTTCCGAGGCCTCTCTCCCCGTCTGGCCACTCTGCACCTTCCCGACCAACGGCTCTTCCTGGTCAACGCGTATGCCCCCCCCTCCTCCTACGACGACGACGCATACGATGCCTTCATAGACCAGGTTGAGACCGCCCTGCGGAGTGCGCCGAGAGGCACCATGCCAGTTCTGGTAGGGGACTTCAACTGTAGAGTAGCAAGGGAACCTGGCAATGAAAGATTTGTCGGTAATTCCGCCTCTCAGTCCCCTAACTCTCGTGGGCGGACTTTCACGGAAGCCCTCGTGAGGAACAAGCTGCGCGCATGGAACACTTTCCCCAAGAGAAGACACGGCCGTACCTGGACCTGGAGATCAAACGACGGCGTCACTTACCACCAGATCGACTTTCTCGCTGCCCCTCCATCAGCACGAGTTGTCAACTGTGGTGTCGTGGGTCGCTTCGAGTTCAACTCCGACCACCGCCTTGTCCGTATGTGCCTGTCCCTCTCTGGCAAGGTGAGGCCGAAAAGATGCAGGGAGAAGTTAGATTTCGATCGGGCTTCTTTTACTGTCAACGCATCCCTTCTCGCGTCACTGCCCCTTGCCAGCCCTACCTCCGCTACCGACGCCTACTGCAACATCAAGGCCTTCACGGATGCTGCGGCTGACAACTGCTGGAGAAAGCGCCACACCCCACCTTGGATCTCGCGTGCAACCCGGAACCTCCTTGCGCTACGTCATCAATGCAAGCCAATTCTCAAGGACCCGTCGCCTACGCAGTCGCATGCAAATCCGCCCGGATGAGCTTAGCTGAGGACATCAGGAAGAGAAAGGAAGCACAGGCCAGACAAGCAGCGCTGATGGGAAGAAGCATCGTGAAGGAGATTCTGAAACTGCAGTCCACCAAGAAACGGCTCCTCGTCCCTGATCCTGCCTCGGGAGCACTCTCTCAGTCCGCAACAAAGGCAGCAGCCAAGGATTTCTACGAGGACCTCTACTTCGCCAGCAGTTCAAATCCCTCTCGCAGTTTCCTCCTCACTCGCTCGACCCCTTCCCTCCCTTCCTCCCCGACGAAGCACGACACGCAATGTCCTCCTCAAAGTGTGGCCATTCCCCCGGATCGGATGGCATTCTACCCGAGATGCTCTACCACTCGAGAGACCATCTAGCCCATTCCATCTCCCATTTGCTGAATCGACTAGTTGCCGGAGATACCGTACCCTGTGAGCTGTCGGAAGCCGTCGTCTCCCTACTGTTCAAGAAAGGAGACCCAACGAACATTGCCAACTTTCCGCCCCATCTCCCTACTTACCGTAACCCTCAAGGTTACGACGAGGTGCATTCTGAAAAGATTCGAGGCAGTGCTTGAAGAGACCGAATCGGCAACCCAAACCGGATTCCGGAGAGGGTTTAGCACGCTCGACAACCTGCATGCCATCAAGCAGGTCGCAGAAAGAACCTCGGAGTACGGTATTCCCATTTACCCTGGCCTTTGTCGACTTCAAGAAGGCATTTGACTGCGTCGAATGGAGTGCATGCTGGAACTCCCTCTGGAAGTATGGAGCCCATCCCACCCCTCATCCACCTGCTCCGTCGGATCTACGAGTCTTCCACCACACTCATCAGAGTGAACGAGGAACTCGTCCCTGTGACAGTGAAGAGAGGCGTCCGTCAAGGAGACACGCTCTCTCCCCGCCTCTTCAATGTTGCACTTCGATCTGCCATGGACCCATCGATTGGGAGGAGGACGGAATTCGAATCGACGGAAGGAATCTCAGCCCATCTCGAGTACGCTGACGACGTGGCTCTCGTCGCGAAGACCCGTCCGGAACTCGAGCGCATGCTACGGAAGCTAATGGATGCCTGCAGAAGAGTTGGTCTCGAAGTGAATGCAACCAAGACCCACCTACTCACGTCCTGCAAAACAACACGTGCCCCAATTACAATCCAGAATCTGACATTCAACTTTGTCGAATCGACCACGTACCTCGGAGGAAGAATCTCTCTTCCCTTGGACCACACCGACGAGATTGAGCATCGGATTCGGCTCGGTTGGCTTGCATGGAGCAAGTTATCGCATCTCCTTTCATCCCGCCTTCTTCCCATGAAGACCAGGAGAAGACTTCTTCGAGAGCTGCATCACCTCTACCGTACTCTACGGGAGTGAAGTGTGGGCACTCAGATCGAGCGATAAGGAGCGACTGAGCATCACCCAGAGGAAGATGGAGAGAAAGATGCTGGGAGTCGCGCTGAGAGACCCGCTGGGAGGAACGAGCGCGTTCGGGAGATCACTAAGCTGCGCGACTGGAACCGAGAAGCACTGAGACGGAAAGCGCGATGGGCCCTCAAGGTCAGGAGTATGCAAATGGAGCAATGGACCCGCGCGACTACATTTCTGGACGCCTTACAACCGGAAGCGCCCGCCAGGCAAGCCTAGAGCACGCTGGAGGGACGACTTGGACCGAGCTATTGGGAACTGGTGGAATACACCCCATGAAGATTTTGCCCCATCCTCATCTAGCAATAATTGCCTGAAATGATAAATTGATTGATTGATTGAATAGGGTTCAGATTCCGATGGAGTTGACGTACATTCGAACAGCGTTGAGAAGGCTGCAATAGGGTTCAGATTCCGATGGAGTTGACGTACATTCGAACAGCGTTGAGGAGCCTGCAATAGGGTTTCAGATTCCGATGGAGTTGACGTACATTCGAACAGCGTTGAGAAGGCTGCAATAGGGTTCAGATTCCGATGGAGTTGACGTACATTCGAACAGCGTTGAAGAGCCTGCAATAGGGTTGAGATTCCGATGGAGTTGACGAACATTCGAACAGCGTTGAGGAGCCTGCAATAGGGTTCAGATTCCGATGGAGTTGACGTACATTCGAACAGCGTTGAGGAGCCTGCAATAGGGTTGAGATTCCGATGGAGTTGACGTACATTCGAACAGCGTTGAGGGGCCTGCAATAGGGTTCAGATTCCGATGGAGTTGACGTACATTCGAACAGCGTTGAGGAGCCTGCAATAGGGTTCAGATTCCGATGGAGTTGACGTACATTCGAACAGCGTTGAGAAGGCTGCAATAGGGTTGAGATTCCGATGGAGTTGACGTACATTCGAACAGCGTTGAGGAGCCTGCAATAGGGTTCAGATTCCGATGGAGTTGACGTACATTCGAACAGCGTTGAGGAGCCTGCAATAGGGTTCAGATTCCGATGGAGTTGACGTACATTCGAACAGCGTTGAGAAGGCTGCAATAGGGTTCAGATTCCGATGGAGTTGACGTACATTCGAACAGCGTTGAGGAGCCTGCAATAGGGTTGAGATTCCGATGGAGTTGACGTACATTCGAACAGCGTTGAGGAGCCTGCAATAGGGTTCAGATTCCGATGGAGTTGACGTACATTCGAACAGCGTTGAGAAGGCTGCAATATTGTTCAGATTCCGATGGAGTTGACGTACATTCGAACAGCGTTGAGGAGCCTGCAATAGGGTTGAGATTCCGATGGAGTTGACGAACATTCGAACAGCGTTGAGGAGCCTGCAATAGGGTTCAGATTCCGATGGAGTTGACGTACATTCGAACAGCGTTGAGGAGCCTGCAATAGGGTTGAGATTCCGATGGAGTTGACGTACATTCGAACAGCGTTGAGGAGCCTGCAATAGGGTTCAGATTCCGATGGAGTTGACGTACATTCGAACAGCGTTGAGGAGCCTGCAATAGGGTTCAGATTCCGATGGAGTTGACGTACATTCGAACAGCGTTGAGAAGGCTGCAATAGGGTTGAGATTCCGATGGAGTTGACGTACATTCGAACAGCGTTGAGGAGCCTGCAATAGGGTTCAGATTCCGATGGAGTTGACGTACATTCGAACAGCGTTGAGGAGCCTGCAATAGGGTTCAGATTCCGATGGAGTTGACGTACATTCGAACAGCGTTGAGAAGGCTGCAATAGGGTTCAGATTCCGATGGAGTTGACGTACATTCGAACAGCGTTGAGGAGCCTGCAATAGGGTTGAGATTCCGATGGAGTTGACGTACATTCGAACAGCGTTGAGAAGGCTGCAATAGGGTTAGATTCCGATGGAGTTGACGTACATTCGAACAGCGTTGAGAAGGCTGCAATAGGGTTCAGATTCCGATGGAGTTGACGTACATTCGAACAGCGTTGAAGAGCCTGCAATAGGGTTGAGATTCCGATGGAGTTGACGAACATTCGAACAGCGTTGAGGAGCCTGCAATAGGGTTCAGATTCCGATGGAGTTGACGTACATTCGAACAGCGTTGAGGAGCCTGCAATAGGGTTGAGATTCCGATGGAGTTGACGTACATTCGAACAGCGTTGAGGGGCCTGCAATAGGGTTCAGATTCCGATGGAGTTGACGTACATTCGAACAGCGTTGAGGAGCCTGCAATAGGGTTCAGATTCCGATGGAGTTGACGTACATTCGAACAGCGTTGAGAAGGCTGCAATAGGGTTGAGATTCCGATGGAGTTGACGTACATTCGAACAGCGTTGAGGAGCCTGCAATAGGGTTCAGATTCCGATGGAGTTGACGTACATTCGAACAGCGTTGAGGAGCCTGCAATAGGGTTCAGATTCCGATGGAGTTGACGTACATTCGAACAGCGTTGAGAAGGCTGCAATAGGGTTCAGATTCCGATGGAGTTGACGTACATTCGAACAGCGTTGAGGAGCCTGCAATAGGGTTGAGATTCCGATGGAGTTGACGTACATTCGAACAGCGTTGAGGAGCCTGCAATAGGGTTCAGATTCCGATGGAGTTGACGTACATTCGAACAGCGTTGAGAAGGCTGCAATATTGTTCAGATTCCGATGGAGTTGACGTACATTCGAACAGCGTTGAGGAGCCTGCAATAGGGTTGAGATTCCGATGGAGTTGACGAACATTCGAACAGCGTTGAGGAGCCTGCAATAGGGTTCAGATTCCGATGGAGTTGACGTACATTCGAACAGCGTTGAGGAGCCTGCAATAGGGTTGAGATTCCGATGGAGTTGACGTACATTCGAACAGCGTTGAGGAGCCTGCAATAGGGTTCAGATTCCGATGGAGTTGACGTACATTCGAACAGCGTTGAGGAGCCTGCAATAGGGTTCAGATTCCGATGGAGTTGACGTACATTCGAACAGCGTTGAGAAGGCTGCAATAGGGTTGAGATTCCGATGGAGTTGACGTACATTCGAACAGCGTTGAGGAGCCTGCAATAGGGTTCAGATTCCGATGGAGTTGACGTACATTCGAACAGCGTTGAGGAGCCTGCAATAGGGTTCAGATTCCGATGGAGTTGACGTACATTCGAACAGCGTTGAGAAGGCTGCAATAGGGTTCAGATTCCGATGGAGTTGACGTACATTCGAACAGCGTTGAGGAGCCTGCAATAGGGTTGAGATTCCGATGGAGTTGACGTACATTCGAACAGCGTTGAGAAGGCTGCAATAGGGTTCAGATTCCGATGGAGTTGACGTACATTCGAACAGCGTTGAGGAGCCTGCAATAGGGTTGAGATTCCGATTGAGTTGTCGTACATTCGAACAGCGTTGAGGAGCCTGCAATAGGGTTCAGATTCCGATGGAGTTGACGTACATTCGAACAGCGTTGAGGAGCCTGCAATAGGGTTCAGATTCCGATGGAGTTGACGTACATTCGAACAGCGTTGAGGAGCCTGCAATAGGGTTCAGATTCCGATGGAGTTGACGTACATTCGAACAGCGTTGAGGAGCCTGCAATAGGGTTCAGATTCCGAAGGAGTTGACGTACATTCGAACAGCGTTGAGAAGGCTGCAATAGGGTTCAGATTCCGATGGAGTTGACGTACATTCGAACAGCGTTGAGAAGGCTGCAATAGGGTTCAGATTCCGATGGAGTTGACGTACATTCGAACAGCGTTGAGAAGGCTGCAATAGGGTTGAGATTCCGATGGAGTTGACGTACATTCGAACAGCGTTGAGGAGCCTGCAATAGGGTTCAGATTCCGATGGAGTTGACGTACATTCGAACAGCGTTGAGGAGCCTGCAATAGGGTTCAGATTCCGATGGAGTTGACGTACATTCGAACAGCGTTGAGGAGCCTGCAATAGGGTTCAGATTCCGATGGAGTTGACGTACATTCGAACAGCGTTGAGGAGCCTGCAATAGGGTTCAGATTCCGATGGAGTTGACGTACATTCGAACAGCGTTGAGAAGGCTGCAATAGGGTTGAGATTCCGATGTAGTTGACGTACATTCGAACAGCGTTGAGGAGCCTGCAATAGGGTTCAGATTCCGATGGAGTTGACGTACATTCGAACAGCGTTGAGGAGCCTGCAATAGGGTTCAGATTCCGATGGAGTTGACGTACATTCGAACAGCGTTGAGAAGGCTGCAATAGGGTTCAGATTCCGATGGAGTTGACGTACATTCGAACAGCGTTGAGGAGCCTGCAATAGGGTTGAGATTCCGATGGAGTTGACGTACATTCGAACAGCGTTGAGAAGGCTGCAATAGGGTTCAGATTCCGATGGAGTTGACGTACATTCGAACAGCGTTGAGGAGCCTGCAATAGGGTTGAGATTCCGATTGAGTTGTCGTACATTCGAACAGCGTTGAGGAGCCTGCAATAGGGTTGAGATTCCGATGGAGTTGACGTACATTCGAACAGCGTTGAGAAGGCTGCAATAGGGTTCAGATTCCGATGGAGTTGACGTACATTCGAACAGCGTTGAGGAGCCTGCAATAGGGTTCAGATTCCGATGGAGTTGACGTACATTCGAACAGCGTTGAGGAGCCTGCAATAGGGTTCAGATTCCGATGGAGTTGACGTACATTCGAACAGCGTTGAGGAGCCTGCAATAGGGTTCAGATTCCGAAGAAGTTGACGTACATTCGAACAGCGTTGAGAAGGCTGCAATAGGGTTCAGATTCCGATGGAGTTGACGTACATTCGAACAGCGTTGAGAAGGCTGCAATAGGGTTCACATTCCGATGGAGTTGACGTACATTCGAACAGCGTTGAGAAGGCTGCAATAGGGTTGAGATTCCGAAGGAGTTGACGTACATTCGAACAGCGTTGAGAAGGCTGCAATAGGGTTCAGATTCCGATGGAGTTGACGTACATTCGAACAGCGTTGAGAAGGCTGCAATAGGGTTCAGATTCCGATGGAGTTGACGTACATTCGAACAGCGTTGAGAAGGCTGCAATCGGGTTCACATTCCGATGGAGTTGACGTACATTCGAACAGCGTTGAGAAGGCTGCAATAGGGTTCAGATTCCGATGGAGTTGACGTACATTCGAACAGCGTTGAGGAGCCTGCAATAGGGTTGAGATTCCGATGGAGTTGACGTACATTCGAACAGCGTTGAGGAGCCTGCAATAGGGTTCAGATTCCGATGGAGTTGACGTACATTCGAACAGCGTTGAGAAGGCTGCAATAGGGTTCAGATTCCGATGGAGTTGACGTACATTCGAACAGCGTTGAAGAGCCTGCAATAGGGTTGAGATTCCGATGGAGTTGACGAACATTCGAACAGCGTTGAGGAGCCTGCAATAGGGTTCAGATTCCGATGGAGTTGACGTACATTCGAACAGCGTTGAGGAGCCTGCAATAGGGTTGAGATTCCGATGGAGTTGACGTACATTCGAACAGCGTTGAGGAGCCTGCAATAGGGTTCAGATTCCGATGGAGTTGACGTACATTCGAACAGCGTTGAGGAGCCTGCAATAGGGTTCAGATTCCGATGGAGTTGACGTACATTCGAACAGCGTTGAGAAGGCTGCAATAGGGTTGAGATTCCGATGGAGTTGACGTACATTCGAACAGCGTTGAGGAGCCTGCAATAGGGTTCAGATTCCGATGAAGTTGACGTACATTCGAACAGCGTTGAGGAGCCTGCAATAGGGTTCAGATTCCGATGGAGTTGACGTACATTCGAACAGCGTTGAGAAGGCTGCAATAGGGTTCAGATTCCGATGGAGTTGACGTACATTCGAACAGCGTTGAGGAGCCTGCAATAGGGTTGAGATTCCGATGGAGTTGACGTACATTTGAACAGCGTTGAGGAGCCTGCAATAGGGTTCAGATTCCGATGGAGTTGACGTACATTCGAACAGCGTTGAGAAGGCTGCAATATTGTTCAGATTCCGATGGAGTTGACGTACATTCGAACAGCGTTGAGGAGCCTGCAATAGGGTTGAGATTCCGATGGAGTTGACGAACATTCGAACAGCGTTGAGGAGCCTGCAATAGGGTTCAGATTCCGATGGAGTTGACGTACATTCGAACAGCGTTGAGGAGCCTGCAATAGGGTTGAGATTCCGATGGAGTTGACGTACATTCGAACAGCGTTGAGGAGCCTGCAATAGGGTTCAGATTCCGATGGAGTTGACGTACATTCGAACAGCGTTGAGGAGCCTGCAATAGGGTTCAGATTCCGATGGAGTTGACGTACATTCGAACAGCGTTGAGAAGGCTGCAATAGGGTTGAGATTCCGATGGAGTTGACGTACATTCGAACAGCGTTGAGGAGCCTGCAATAGGGTTCAGATTCCGATGGAGTTGACGTACATTCGAACAGCGTTGAGGAGCCTGCAATAGGGTTCAGATTCCGATGGAGTTGACGTACATTCGAACAGCGTTGAGAAGGCTGCAATAGGGTTCAGATTCCGATGGAGTTGACGTACATTCGAACAGCGTTGAGGAGCCTGCAATAGGGTTGAGATTCCGATGGAGTTGACGTACATTCGAACAGCGTTGAGAAGGCTGCAATAGGGTTCAGATTCCGATGGAGTTGACGTACATTCGAACAGCGTTGAGGAGCCTGCAATAGGGTTGAGATTCCGATTGAGTTGTCGTACATTCGAACAGCGTTGAGGAGCCTGCAATAGGGTTCAGATTCCGATGGAGTTGACGTACATTCGAACAGCGTTGAGGAGCCTGCAATAGGGTTCAGATTCCGATGGAGTTGACGTACATTCGAACAGCGTTGAGGAGCCTGCAATAGGGTTCAGATTCCGATGGAGTTGACGTACATTCGAACAGCGTTGAGGAGCCTGCAATAGGGTTCAGATTCCGAAGGAGTTGACGTACATTCGAACAGCGTTGAGAAGGCTGCAATAGGGTTCAGATTCCGATGGAGTTGACGTACATTCGAACAGCGTTGAGAAGGCTGCAATAGGGTTCAGATTCCGATGGAGTTGACGTACATTCGAACAGCGTTGAGAAGGCTGCAATAGGGTTGAGATTCCGATGGAGTTGACGTACATTCGAACAGCGTTGAGGAGCCTGCAATAGGGTTCAGATTCCGATGGAGTTGACGTACATTCGAACAGCGTTGAGGAGCCTGCAATAGGGTTCAGATTCCGATGGAGTTGACGTACATTCGAACAGCGTTGAGGAGCCTGCAATAGGGTTCAGATTCCGATGGAGTTGACGTACATTCGAACAGCGTTGAGGAGCCTGCAATAGGGTTCAGATTCCGATGGAGTTGACGTACATTCGAACAGCGTTGAGAAGGCTGCAATAGGGTTGAGATTCCGATGGAGTTGACGTACATTCGAACAGCGTTGAGGAGCCTGCAATAGGGTTCAGATTCCGATGGAGTTGACGTACATTCGAACAGCGTTGAGGAGCCTGCAATAGGGTTCAGATTCCGATGGAGTTGACGTACATTCGAACAGCGTTGAGAAGGCTGCAATAGGGTTCAGATTCCGATGGAGTTGACGTACATTCGAACAGCGTTGAGGAGCCTGCAATAGGGTTGAGATTCCGATGGAGTTGACGTACATTCGAACAGCGTTGAGAAGGCTGCAATAGGGTTCAGATTCCGATGGAGTTGACGTACATTCGAACAGCGTTGAGGAGCCTGCAATAGGGTTGAGATTCCGATTGAGTTGTCGTACATTCGAACAGCGTTGAGGAGCCTGCAATAGGGTTCAGATTCCGATGGAGTTGACGTACATTCGAACAGCGTTGAGGAGCCTGCAATAGGGTTCAGATTCCGATGGAGTTGACGTACATTCGAACAGCGTTGAGGAGCCTGCAATAGGGTTCAGATTCCGATGGAGTTGACGTACATTCGAACAGCGTTGAGGAGCCTGCAATAGGGTTCAGATTCCGAAGGAGTTGACGTACATTCGAACAGCGTTGAGAAGGCTGCAATAGGGTTCAGATTCCGATGGAGTTGACGTACATTCGAACAGCGTTGAGAAGGCTGCAATAGGGCTCACATTCCGATGGAGTTGACGTACATTCGAACAGCGTTGAGAAGGCTGCAATAGGGTTGAGATTCCGAAGGAGTTGACGTACATTCGAACAGCGTTGAGAAGGCTGCAATAGGGTTCAGATTCCGATGGAGTTGACGTACATTCGAACAGCGTTGAGAAGGCTGCAATAGGGTTCAGATTCCGATGGAGTTGACGTACATTCGAACAGCGTTGAGAAGGCTGCAATCGGGTTCACATTCCGATGGAGTTGACGTACATTCGAACAGCGTTGAGAAGGCTGCAATAGGGTTGAGATTCCGAAGGAGTTGACGTACATTCGAACAGCGTTGAGAAGGCTGCAATAGGGTTCAGATTCCGATGGAGTTGACGTACATTCGAACAGCGTTGAGGAGCCTGCAATAGGGTTGAGATTCCGATGGAGTTGACGTACATTCGAACAGCGTTGAGAAGGCTGCAATAGGGTTCAGATTCCGATGGAGTTGACGTACATTCGAACAGCGTTGAGAAGGCTGCAATAGGGTTCAGATTCCGATGGAGTTGACGTACATTCGAACAGCGTTGAGAAGGCTGCAATAGGGTTGAGATTCCGATGGAGTTGACGTACATTCGAACAGCGTTGAGGAGCCTGCAATAGGGTTCAGATTCCGATGGAGTTGACGTACATTCGAACAGCGTTGAGGAGCCTGCAATAGGGTTCAGATTCCGATGGAGTTGACGTACATTCGAACAGCGTTGAGGAGCCTGCAATAGGGTTCAGATTCCGATGGAGTTGACGTACATTCGAACAGCGTTGAGGAGCCTGCAATAGGGTTCAGATTCCGATGGAGTTGACGTACATTCGAACAGCGTTGAGAAGGCTGCAATAGGGTTGAGATTCCGATGGAGTTGACGTACATTCGAACAGCGTTGAGGAGCCTGCAATAGGGTTCAGATTCCGATGGAGTTGACGTACATTCGAACAGCGTTGAGGAGCCTGCAATAGGGTTCAGATTCCGATGGAGTTGACGTACATTCGAACAGCGTTGAGAAGGCTGCAATAGGGTTCAGATTCCGATGGAGTTGACGTACATTCGAACAGCGTTGAGGAGCCTGCAATAGGGTTGAGATTCCGATGGAGTTGACGTACATTCGAACAGCGTTGAGAAGGCTGCAATAGGGTTCAGATTCCGATGGAGTTGACGTACATTCGAACAGCGTTGAGGAGCCTGCAATAGGGTTGAGATTCCGATTGAGTTGTCGTACATTCGAACAGCGTTGAGGAGCCTGCAATAGGGTTCAGATTCCGATGGAGTTGACGTACATTCGAACAGCGTTGAGGAGCCTGCAATAGGGTTCAGATTCCGATGGAGTTGACGTACATTCGAACAGCGTTGAGGAGCCTGCAATAGGGTTCAGATTCCGATGGAGTTGACGTACATTCGAACAGCGTTGAGGAGGCTGCAATAGGGTTCAGATTCCGAAGGAGTTGACGTACATTCGAACAGCGTTGAGAAGGCTGCAATAGGGTTCAGATTCCGATGGAGTTGACGTACATTCGAACAGCGTTGAGAAGGCTGCAATAGGGCTCACATTCCGATGGAGTTGACGTACATTCGAACAGCGTTGAGAAGGCTGCAATAGGGTTCAGATTCCGATGGAGTTGACGTACATTCGAACAGCGTTGAGGAGCCTGCAATAGGGTTCAGATTCCGAAGGAGTTGACGTACATTCGAACAGCGTTGAGAAGGCTGCAATAGGGTTCAGATTCCGATGGAGTTGACGTACATTCGAACAGCGTTGAGAAGGCTGCAATAGGGCTCACATTCCGATGGAGTTGACGTACATTCGAACAGCGTTGAGAAGGCTGCAATAGGGTTGAGATTCCGAAGGAGTTGACGTACATTCGAACAGCGTTGAGAAGGCTGCAATAGGGTTCAGATTCCGATGGAGTTGACGTACATTCGAACAGCGTTGAGAAGGCTGCAATAGGGTTCAGATTCCGATGGAGTTGACGTACATTCGAACAGCGTTGAGAAGGCTGCAATCGGGTTCACATTCCGATGGAGTTGACGTACATTCGAACAGCGTTGAGAAGGCTGCAATAGGGTTGAGATTCCGAAGGAGTTGACGTACATTCGAACAGCGTTGAGAAGGCTGCAATAGGGTTCAGATTCCGATGGAGTTGACGTACATTCGAACAGCGTTGAGGAGCCTGCAATAGGGTTGAGATTCCGATGGAGTTGACGTACATTCGAACAGCGTTGAGAAGGCTGCAATAGGGTTGAGATTCCGAAGGAGTTGACGTACATTCGAACAGCGTTGAGAAGGCTGCAATAGGGTTCAGATTCCGATGGAGTTGACGTACATTCGAACAGCGTTGAGGAGCCTGCAATAGGGTTGAGATTCCGATTGAGTTGACGTACATTCGAACAGCGTTGAGAGCCTGCAATAGGGTTGAGATTCCGATTGAGTTGACGTACATTCGAACAGCGTTGAGAGCCTGCAATAGGGTTGAGATTCCGAAGGAGGTGACGTACATTCGAACAGCGTTGAGAAGGCTGCAATAGGGTGGAGATTCCGATGGAGTTGACGTACATTCGAACAGCGTTGAGAAGGCTGCAATAGGGTTCAGATTCCGATGGAGTTGACGTACATTCGAACAGCGTTGAGGAGCCTGCAATAGGGTTGAGATTCCGATGGAGTTGACGTACATTCGAACAGCGTTGAGGAGCCTGCAATAGGGTTGAGATTCCGATGGAGTTGACGTACATTCGAACAGCGTTGAGAAGGCTGCAATAGGGTTCAGATTCCGATGGAGTTGACGTACATTCGAACAGCGTTGAGGAGCCTGCAATAGGGTTGAGATTCCGATGGAGTTGACGTACATTCGAACAGCGTTGAGGAGCCTGCAATAGGGTTGAGATTCCGATGGAGTTGACGTACATTCGAACAGCGTTGAGAAGGCTGCAATAGGGTTCAGATTCCGATGGAGTTGACGTACATTCGAAAAGCGTTGAGGAGCCTGCAATAGGGTTGAGATTCCGAAGGAGTTGACGTACATTCGAACAGCTTTGAGAAGGCTGCAATAGGGTTCACATTCCGATGGAGTTGACGTACATTCGAACAGCGTTGAGAAGGCTGCAATAGGGTTCACATTCCGATGGAGTTGACGTACATTCGAACAGCGTTGAGAAGGCTGCAATAGGGTGGAGATTCCGATGGAGTTGACGTACATTCGAACAGCGTTGAGGAGCCTGCAATAGGGTTCAGATTCCGATGGAGTTGACGTACATTCGAACAGCGTTGAGGAGCCTGCAATAGGGTTGAGATTCCGATGGAGTTGACGTACATTCGAACAGCGTTGAGGAGCCTGCAATAGGGTTGAGATTCCGATGGAGTTGACGTACATTCGAACAGCGTTGAGAAGGCTGCAATAGGGTTCACATTCCGATGGAGTTGACGTACATTCGAACAGCGTTGAGAAGGCTGCAATAGGGTGGAGATTCCGATGGAGTTGACGTACATTCGAACAGCGTTGAGAAGGCTGCAATAGGGTGGAGATTCCGATGGAGTTGACGTACATTCGAACAGCGTTGAGAAGGCTGCAATAGGGTTCAGATTCCGATGGAGTTGACGTACATTCGAACAGCGTTGAGGAGCCTGCAATAGGGTTGAGATTCCGATGGAGTTGACGTACATTCGAACAGCGTTGAGGAGCCTGCAATAGGGTTGAGATTCCGATGGAGTTGACGTACATTCGAACAGCGTTGAGAAGGCTGCAATAGGGTTCAGATTCCGATGGAGTTGACGTACATTCGAACAGCGTTGAGGAGCCTGCAATAGGGTTGAGATTCCGATGGAGTTGACGTACATTCGAACAGCGTTGAGGAGCCTGCAATAGGGTTGAGATTCCGATGGAGTTGACGTACATTCGAACAGCGTTGAGAAGGCTGCAATAGGGTTCAGATTCCGATGGAGTTGACGTACATTCGAAAAGCGTTGAGGAGCCTGCAATAGGGTTGAGATTCCGAAGGAGTTGACGTACATTCGAACAGCGTTGAGAAGGCTGCAATAGGGTTCACATTCCGATGGAGTTGACGTACATTCGAACAGCGTTGAGAAGGCTGCAATAGGGTTCACATTCCGATGGAGTTGACGTACATTCGAACAGCGTTGAGAAGGCTGCAATAGGGTGGAGATTCCGATGGAGTTGACGTACATTCGAACAGCGTTGAGGAGCCTGCAATAGGGTTCAGATTCCGATGGAGTTGACGTACATTCGAACAGCGTTGAGGAGCCTGCAATAGGGTTGAGATTCCGATGGAGTTGACGTACATTCGAACAGCGTTGAGGAGCCTGCAATAGGGTTGAGATTCCGATGGAGTTGACGTACATTCGAACAGCGTTGAGAAGGCTGCAATAGGGTTCACATTCCGATGGAGTTGACGTACATTCGAACAGCGTTGAGAAGGCTGCAATAGGGTTTACATTCCGATGGAGTTGACGTACATTCGAACAGCGTTGAGAAGGCTGCAATAGGGTTCAGATTCCGATGGAGTTGACGTACATTCGAACAGCGTTGAGGAGCCTGCAATAGGGTTCAGATTCCGATGGAGTTGACGTACATTCGAACAGCGTTGAGGAGCCTGCAATAGGGTTGAGATTCCGATGGAGTTGACGTACATTCGAACAGCGTTGAGAAGGCTGCAATAGGGTTCAGATTCCGATGGAGTTGACGTACATTCGAACAGCGTTGAGGAGCCTGCAATAGGGTTGAGATTCCGATGGAGTTGACGTACATTCGAACAGCGTTGAGGAGCCTGCAATAGGGTTGAGATTCCGATGGAGTTGACGTACATTCGAACAGCGTTGAGAAGGCTGCAATAGGGTTCAGATTCCGATGGAGTTGACGTACATTCGAACAGCGTTGAGGAGCCTGCAATAGGGTTGAGATTCCGATGGAGTTGACGTACATTCGAACAGCGTTGAGGAGCCTGCAATAGGGTTGAGATTCCGATGGAGTTGACGTACATTCGAACAGCGTTGAGAAGGCTGCAATAGGGTTCAGATTCCGATGGAGTTGACGTACATTCGAAAAGCGTTGAGGAGCCTGCAATAGGGTTGAGATTCCGATGGAGTTGACGTACATTCGAACAGCGTTGAGGAGCCTGCAATAGGGTTGAGATTCCGATGGAGTTGACGTACATTCGAACAGCGTTGAGAAGGCTGCAATAGGGTTCAGATTCCGATGGAGTTGACGTACATTCGAACAGCGTTGAGGAGCCTGCAATAGGGTTGAGATTCCGATGGAGTTGACGTACATTCGAACAGCGTTGAGGAGCCTGCAATAGGGTTGAGATTCCGATGGAGTTGACGTACATTCGAACAGCGTTGAGAAGGCTGCAATAGGGTTCAGATTCCGATGGAGTTGACGTACATTCGAACAGCGTTGAGGAGCCTGCAATAGGGTTGAGATTCCGATGGAGTTGACGTACATTCGAACAGCGTTGAGAAGGCTGCAATAGGGTTCAGATTCCGATGGAGTTGACGTACATTCGAACAGCGTTGAGGAGCCTGCAATAGGGTTGAGATTCCGATGGAGTTGACGTACATTCGAACAGCGTTGAGGAGCCTGCAATAGGGTTGAGATTCCGATGGAGTTGACGTACATTCGAACAGCGTTGAGAAGGCTGCAATAGGGTTCAGATTCCGATGGAGTTGACGTACATTCGAAAAGCGTTGAGGAGCCTGCAATAGGGTTGAGATTCCGAAGGAGTTGACGTACATTCGAACAGCTTTGAGAAGGCTGCAATAGGGTTCACATTCCGATGGAGTTGACGTACATTCGAACAGCGTTGAGAAGGCTGCAATAGGGTTCACATTCCGATGGAGTTGACGTACATTCGAACAGCGTTGAGAAGGCTGCAATAGGGTGGAGATTCCGATGGAGTTGACGTACATTCGAACAGCGTTGAGGAGCCTGCAATAGGGTTCAGATTCCGATGGAGTTGACGTACATTCGAACAGCGTTGAGGAGCCTGCAATAGGGTTGAGATTCCGATGGAGTTGACGTACATTCGAACAGCGTTGAGGAGCCTGCAATAGGGTTGAGATTCCGATGGAGTTGACGTACATTCGAACAGCGTTGAGAAGGCTGCAATAGGGTTGAGATTCCGATGGAGTTGACGTACATTCGAACAGCGTTGAGAAGGCTGCAATAGGGTTCACATTCCGATGGAGTTGACGTACATTCGAACAGCGTTGAGAAGGCTGCAATAGGGTTGAGATTCCGATGGAGTTGACGTACATTCGAACAGCGTTGAGAAGGCTGCAATAGGGTTCAGATTCCGATGGAGTTGACGTACATTCGAACAGCGTTGAGGAAGGCCTGCAATAGGGTTCAGATTCCGATGGAGTTGACGTACATTCGAACAGCGTTGAGGAGCCTGCAATAGGGTTCAGATTCCGATGGAGTTGACGTACATTCGAACAGCGTTGAGAAGGCTGCAATAGGGTGAGATTCCGATGGAGTTGACGTACATTCGAACAGCGTTGAGGAGCCTGCAATAGGGTTGAGATTCCGATGGAGTTGACGTACATTCGAACAGCGTTGAGGAGCCTGCAATAGGGTTGAGATTCCGATGGAGTTGACGTACATTCGAACAGCGTTGAGAAGGCTGCAATAGGGTTCAGATTCCGATGGAGTTGACGTACATTCGAACAGCGTTGAGGAGCCTGCAATAGGGTTGAGATTCCGATGGAGTTGACGTACATTCGAACAGCGTTGAGGAGCCTGCAATAGGGTTGAGATTCCGATGGAGTTGACGTACATTCGAACAGCGTTGAGAAGGCTGCAATAGGGTTCAGATTCCGATGGAGTTGACGTACATTCGAAAAGCGTTGAGGAGCCTGCAATAGGGTTGAGATTCCGATGGAGTTGACGTACATTCGAACAGCGTTGAGGAGCCTGCAATAGGGTTGAGATTCCGATGGAGTTGACGTACATTCGAACAGCGTTGAGAAGGCTGCAATAGGGTTCAGATTCCGATGGAGTTGACGTACATTCGAACAGCGTTGAGGAGCCTGCAATAGGGTTGAGATTCCGATGGAGTTGACGTACATTCGAACAGCGTTGAGGAGCCTGCAATAGGGTTGAGATTCCGATGGAGTTGACGTACATTCGAACAGCGTTGAGAAGGCTGCAATAGGGTTCAGATTCCGATGGAGTTGACGTACATTCGAAAAGCGTTGAGGAGCCTGCAATAGGGTTGAGATTCCGAAGGAGTTGACGTACATTCGAACAGCTTTGAGAAGGCTGCAATAGGGTTCACATTCCGATGGAGTTGACGTACATTCGAACAGCGTTGAGAAGGCTGCAATAGGGTGGAGATTCCGATGGAGTTGACGTACATTCGAACAGCGTTGAGGAGCCTGCAATAGGGTTCAGATTCCGATGGAGTTGACGTACATTCGAACAGCGTTGAGGAGCCTGCAATAGGGTTCAGATTCCGATGGAGTTGACGTACATTCGAACAGCGTTGAGGAGCCTGCAATAGGGTTGAGATTCCGATGGAGTTGACGTACATTCGAACAGCGTTGAGAAGGCTGCAATAGGGTTCACATTCCGATGGAGTTGACGTACATTCGAACAGCGTTGAGGAGCCTGCAATAGGGTTCAGATTCCGATGGAGTTGACGTACATTCGAACAGCGTTGAGGAGCCTGCAATAGGGTTCAGATTCCGATGGAGTTGACGTACATTCGAACAGCGTTGAGGAGCCTGCAATAGGGTTGAGATTCCGATGGAGTTGACGTACATTCGAACAGCGTTGAGAAGGCTGCAATAGGGTTCACATTCCGATGGAGTTGACGTACATTCGAACAGCGTTGAGAAGGCTGCAATAGGGTTTACATTCCGATGGAGTTGACGTACATTCGAACAGCGTTGAGAAGGCTGCAATAGGGTTCAGATTCCGATGGAGTTGACGTACATTCGAACAGCGTTGAGGAGCCTGCAATAGGGTTCAGATTCCGATGGAGTTGACGTACATTCGAACAGCGTTGAGGAGCCTGCAATAGGGTTGAGATTCCGATGGAGTTGACGTACATTCGAACAGCGTTGAGGAGCTGCAATAGGGTTGAGATTCCGATGGAGTTGACGTACATTCGAACAGCGTTGAGAAGGCTGCAATAGGGTTGAGATTCCGATGGAGTTGACGTACATTCGAACAGCGTTGAGAAGGCTGCAATAGGGTTCAGATTCCGATGGAGTTGACGTACATTCGAACAGCGTTGAGAAGGCTGCAATAGGGTTCAGATTCCGATGGAGTTGACGTACATTCGAACAGCGTTGAGAAGGCTGCAATAGGGTTCAGATTCCGATGGAGTTGACGTACATTCGAACAGCGTTGAGAAGGCTGCAATAGGGTTCACATTCCGATGGAGTTGACGTACATTCGAACAGCGTTGAGAAGGCTGCAATAGGGTTCACATTCCGATCGAGTTGACGTACATTCGAACAGCGTTGAGAAGGCTGCAATAGGGTTGAGATTCCGATCGAGTTGACGTACATTCGAACAGCGTTGAGAAGGCTGCAATAGGGTTCAGATTCCGATGGAGTTGACGTACATTCGAACAGCGTTGAGAAGGCTGCAATAGGGTTCACATTCCGATGGAGTTGACGTACATTCGAACAGCGTTGAGGAGCCTGCAATAGGGTTCAGATTCCGATGGAGTTGACGTACATTCGAACAGCGTTGAGAAGGCTGCAATAGGGTTGAGATTCCGATGGAGTTGACGTACATTCGAACAGCGTTGAGAAGGCTGCAATAGGGTTCACATTCCGATGGAGTTGACGTACATTCGAACAGCGTTGAGAAGGCTGCAATAGGGTTCAGATTCCGATGGAATTGACGTACATTCGAACAGCGTTGAGAAGGCTGCAATAGGGTTCACATTCCGATGGAGTTGACGTACATTCGAACAGCGTTGAGAAGGCTGCAATAGGGTTCAGATTCCGATGGAGTTGACGTACATTCGAACAGCGTTGAGAAGGCTGCAATAGGGTTCACGATTCCGATGGAGTTGACGTACATTCGAACAGCGTTGAGAAGGCTGCAATAGGGTTCAGATTCCGATGGAGTTGACGTACATTCGAACAGCGTTGAGAAGGCTGCAATAGGGTTGAGATTCCGATGGAGTTGACGTACATTCGAACAGCGTTGAGAAGGCTGCAATAGGGTTCAGATTCCGATGGAGTTGACGTACATTCGAACAGCGTTGAGAAGGCTGCAATAGGGTTCAGATTCCGATGGAGTTGACGTACATTCGAACAGCGTTGAGAAGGCTGCAATAGGGTTCACATTCCGATGGAGTTGACGTACATTCGAACAGCGTTGAGGAGCCTGCAATAGGGTTCAGATTCCGATGGAGTTGACGTACATTCGAACAGCGTTGAGAAGGCTGCAATAGGGTTGAGATTCCGATGGAGTTGACGTACATTCGAACAGCGTTGAGAAGGCTGCAATAGGGTTCAGATTCCGATGGAGTTGACGTACATTCGAACAGCGTTGAGAAGGCTGCAATAGGGTTGCAGCATTCCGATGGAGTTGACGTACATTCGAACAGCGTTGAGAAGGCTGCAATAGGGTTCAGATTCCGATGGAGTTGACGTACATTCGAACAGCGTTGAGAGCCTGCAATAGGGTTGAGATTCCGATGGAGTTGACGTACATTCGAACAGCGTTGAGAAGGCTGCAATAGGGTTCAGCATTCCGATGGAGTTGACGTACATTCGAACAGCGTTGAGGAGGCCTGCAATAGGGTTCAGATTCCGATGGAGTTGACGTACATTCGAACAGCGTTGAGAAGGCTGCAATAGGGTTCAGATTCCGATGGAGTTGACGTACATTCGAACAGCGTTGAGAAGGCTGCAATAGGGTTAAGATTCCGATGGAGTTGACGTACATTCGAACAGCGTTGAGAAGGCTGCAATAGGGTTCAGATTCCGATGGAGTTGACGTACATTCGAACAGCGTTGAGAAGCTGCAATAGGGTTCAGATTCCGATGGAGTTGACGTACATTCGAACAGCGTTGAGGAGCCTGCAATAGGGTTGAGATTCCGATGGAGTTGACGTACATTCGAACAGCGTTGAGAAGGCCTGCAATAGGGTTGCAGATTCCGATGGAGTTGACGTACATTCGAACAGCGTTGAGAAGGCTGCAATAGGGTTCAGATTCCGATGGAGTTGACGTACATTCGAACAGCGTTGAGAAGCTGCAATAGGGTTCAGATTCCGATGGAGTTGACGTACATTCGAACAGCGTTGAGAGCCTGCAATAGGGTTCAGATTCCGATGGAGTTGACGTACATTCGAACAGCGTTGAGAAGGCTGCAATAGGGTTCAGATTCCGATGGAGTTGACGTACATTCGAACAGCGTTGAGAAGGCCTGCAATAGGGTTCAGATTCCGATGGAGTTGACGTACATTCGAACAGCGTTGAGAAGGCTGCAATAGGGTTCAGATTCCGATGGAGTTGACGTACATTCGAACAGCGTTGAGAAGGCTGCAATAGGGTTCAGATTCCGATGGAGTTGACGTACATTCGAACAGCGTTGAGAAGGGCTGCAATAGGGTTCAGATTCCGATGGAGTTGACGTACATTCGAACAGCGTTGAGAAGGCTGCAATAGGGTTCAGATTCCGATGGAGTTGACGTACATTCGAACAGCGTTGAGGAGCCTGCAATAGGGTTCAGATCCGATGGAGTTGACGTACATTCGAACAGCGTTGAGGAGCCTGCAATAGGGTTAAGATTCCGATGGAGTTGACGTACATTCGAACAGCGTTGAGAAGGCTGCAATAGGGTTCACATTCCGATCGAGTTGACGTACATTCGAACAGCGTTGAGAAGGCTGCAATAGGGTTCAGATTCCGATGAGTTGACGTACATTCGAACAAGCGTTGAGAAGGCCTGCAATAGGGTTAAGATTCCGATGGAGTTGACGTACATTCGAACAGCGTTGAGAAGCTGCAATAGGGTTAAGATTCCGATGGAGTTGACGTACATTCGAACATCGTTGAGGAGCCTGCAATAGGGTTGAGATTCCGATGGAGTTGACGTACATTCGAACAGCGTTGAGAAGGCTGCAATAGGGTTAAAATTCCGATGGAGTTGACGTACATTCGAACAGCGTTGAGAAGGCTGCAATAGGGTTGCAATTCCGATTGAGTTGACGTACATTCGAACAAGCGTTGAGAAGCCTGCAATAGGGTTTCAGATTCCGATGAGTTGACGTTACATTTCGAACAGGCGTTGAGAAGGCTGCAATAGGGTTCAGATTCCGATGGAGTTGACGTACATTCGAACAGCGTTGAGGAGGCCTGCAATAGGGTTTCAGATTCCGATGGAGTTGACGTACATTCGAACAGCGTTGAGGAGGCTGCAATAGGGTTAAGATTTCCGATGGAGTTGACGTACATTCGAACAGCGTTGAGAAGCTGCAATAGGGTGAGATTCCGATGGAGTGACGTACATTCGAACAGCGTTGAGAAGGCTGCAATAGGGTTCAAATTCCGATGGAGTTGACGTACATTCGAACAAGCGTTGAGAAGCCTGCAATAGGGTTGAGATTCCGATGGAGTTGACCGTACATTCGAACAGCGTTGAGAAGGCCTGCAATAGGGTTCAGATTCGATGGAGTGTGACGTACATTCGAACAGCGTTGAGAAGGCTGCAATAGGGTTAAATTCCGATGGAGTTGACGTACATTCGAACAGCGTTGAGAAGCCTGCAATAGGGTTCAAATTCCGATGGAGTTGACGTACATTCGAACAGCGTTGAGAAGGCTGCAATAGGGTTAAAATTCCGATGGAGTTGACGTACATTTCGAACAGCGTTGAGAAGGCTGCAATAGGGTTCAGATTCCGATGGAGTTGACGTACATTCGAACAGCGTTGAGAAGCCTGCAATAGGGTCAAATTCCGATGGAGTTGACGTACATTCGAACAGCGTTGAGAAGCCTGCAATAGGGTTAGATTCCGATGGAGTTGACGTACATTCGAACAGCGTTGAGAAGCTGCAACTTAGGGTTGAGATTCCGATGGAGTTTGACGTACATTCGAACAGCGTTGAGAAGGCTGCAATAGGGTTAAAATTCCGATGGAGTTGACGTACATTCGAACAGCGTTGAGAAGGCTGCAATAGGGTTCAAATTCCGATGGAGTTGACGTACATTCTTAACAGCGTTGAGAAGGCTTGCAATAGGGTTGAGATTCCGATGGAGTTGACGTACATTCGAACAGCGTTGAGAAGGCTGCAATAGGGTTGCAGATTCCGATGGAGTTGACGTACATTCGAACAGCGTTGAGAAGGCTGCAATAGGGTTAAGATTCCGATGGAGTTGACGTACATTCGAACAGCGTTGAGAAGGCTGCAATAGGGTTGAGATTCCGATGGAGTTGACGTACATTCGAACAGCGTTGAGAAGGCTGCAATAGGGTTGCAGATTCCGATGGAGTTGACGTACATTCGAACAGCGTTGAGAAGGCTGCAATAGGGTTCACATTCCGATGGAGTTGAACGTACATTCGAAACAGCGTTGAGAAGGCTGCTATAGGGTTCAGCTTCCGATGGAGTTGACGTACATTCGAACAGCGTTGAGAAGGCTGCAATAGGTTGAGATTCCGATGGAGTTGACGTACATTCGACAGCGTTGAGAAGGCTGCAATAGGGTTCAAATTCCGATGGAGTTGACGTACATTCGAACAGCGTTGAGAAGGCTGCAATAGGGTTCAGATTCCGATGGAGTTGACGTACATTCGAACAGCGTTGAGAAGGCTGCAATAGGGTTCAGATTCCGATGGAGTTGACGTACATTCGAACAGCGTTGAGAAGGCTGCAATAGGGTTAAGATTCCGATGGAGTTGACGTACATTCGAACAGCGTTGAGAAGGCTGCAATAGGGTTAAGATTCGATGGAGTTGACGTACATTCGAACAGCGTTGAGAAGCCTGCAATAGGGTTGAGATTCCGATGGAGTTGACGTACATTCGAACAGCGTTGAGAAGGCTGCAATAGGGTTCAGATTCCGATGGAGTTGACGTACATTCGAACAGCGTTGAGAAGGCCTGCAATAGGGTTCAGATTCCGATGGAGTTGACGTACATTTCGAACAGCGTTGAGAAGGCTGCATAGGGTTGAGATTCCGATGGAGTTGACGTACATTCGAACAGCGTTGAGAAGGCTGCAATAGGGTTAAGATTCCGATGGAGTGGACGTACATTCGAACAGCGTTGAGGAGCTGCAATAGGTTGAGATTCCGATGGAGTTGACGTACATTCGAACAGCGTTGAGAAGGCTGCAATAGGGTTGAGATTCCGATGGAGTTGACGTACATTCGAACAGCGTTGAGAAGGCTGCAATAGGGTTAAGATTCCGATGGAGTTGACGTACATTCGGAACAGCGTTGAGAAGGCCTGCAATAGGGTTCAGATTCCGATCGAGTTGACGTACATTCGAACAGCGTTGAGAAGGCTGCAAATAGGGTTTCAGATTCCGATGGAGTTGACGTACATTCGAACAGCGTTGAGGAGGCTGCAATAGGGTGAGATTCCGATGGAGTTGACGTACATTTCGAACAGCGTTGAGGAAGGCTGCAATAGGGTTGAGATTCCGATGGAGTTGACAGTACATTCGAACAGCGTTGAGAAGGCTGCAATAGGGTTCAGATTCCGATGGAGTTGACGTACATTCGAACAGCGTTGAGAAGCTGCAATAGGGTTCAGATTCCGATGGAGTTGACGTACATTCGAACAGCGTTGAGAAGGCTGCAATAGGGTTCAGATTCCGATGGAGTTGACGTACATTCGAACAGCGTTGAGAAGGCTGCAATAGGGTTCAGATTCCGATGGAGTTGACGTACATTCGAACAGCGTTGAGAAGGCTGCAATAGGGTTCAGATTCCGATGGAGTTGACGTACATTCGAACAGCGTTGAGAAGGCTGCAATAGGGTTCAGATTCCGATGGAGTTGACGTACATTCGAACAGCGTTGAGAAGGCTGCAATAGGGTTCAGATTCCGATGGAGTTGACGTACATTCGAACAGCGTTGAGAAGGCTGCAATAGGGTTCAGATTCCGATGGAGTTGACGTACATTCGAACAGCGTTGAGAAGGCTGCAATAGGGTTCAGATTCCGATGGAGTTGACGTACATTCGAACAGCGTTGAGAAGGCTGCAATAGGGTTCAGATTCCGATGGAGTTGACGTACATTCGAACAGCGTGAGAAGGCTGCAATAGGGTGCAGATTCCGATGGAGTTGACGTACATTCGAACAGCGTTGAGAAGGCTGCAATAGGGTTCAAATTCCGATGGAGTTGACGTACATTCGAACAGCGTTGAGAAGGCTGCAATAGGGTTAAGCATTCCGATGGAGTTGACGTACATTCGAACAGCGTTGAGAAGGCTGCAATAGGGTTCACATTCCGATGAGTTGACGTACATTCGAACAGCGTTTGAGAAGGCTGCAATAGGGTGGCAGCATTCCGATGGAGTTGACGTACATTCGAACAGCGTTGAGGAAGCCTGCAATAGGGTTCAGATTCCCGATGGAGTTGACGTACATTCGAACAGCGTTGAGAAGGCTGCAATAGGGTTCAGATTCCGATGGAGTTGACGTACATTCGAACAGCGTTGAGAAGGCTGCAATAGGGTTCAGATTCCGATGGAGTTGACGTACATTCGAACAGCGTTGAGAAGGCTGCAATAGGGTTCAGATTCCGATGGAGTTGACGTACATTCGAACAGCGTTGAGAAGGCTGCAATAGGGTTCAGATTCCGATGGAGTTGACGTACATTCGAACAGCGTTGAGAAGGCTGCAATAGGGTTCAGATTCCGATGGAGTTGACGTACATTCGAACAGCGTTGAGAAGGCTGCAATAGGGTTCAGATTCCGATGGAGTTGACGTACATTCGAACAGCGTTGAGAAGGCTGCAATAGGGTTCAGATTCCGATGGAGTTGACGTACATTCGAACAGCGTTGAGAAGGCTGCAATAGGGTTCAGATTCCGATGGAGTTGACGTACATTCGAACAGCGTTGAGAAGGCTGCAATAGGGTTCAGATTCCGATGGAGTTGACGTACATTCGAACAGCGTTGAGAAGGCTGCAATAGGGTTCAGATTCCGATGGAGTTGACGTACATTCGAACAGCGTTGAGAAGGCTGCAATAGGGTTCAGATTCCGATGGAGTTGACGTACATTCGAACAGCGTTGAGAAGGCTGCAATAGGGTTCAGATTCCGATGGAGTTGACGTACATTCGAACAGCGTTGAGAAGGCTGCAATAGGGTTCAGATTCCGATGGAGTTGACGTACATTCGAACAGCGTTGAGAAGGCTGCAATAGGGTTCAGATTCCGATGGAGTTGACGTACATTCGAACAGCGTTGAGAAGGCTGCAATAGGGTTCAGATTCCGATGGAGTTGACGTACATTCGAACAGCGTTGAGAAGGCTGCAATAGGGTTCAGATTCCGATGGAGTTGACGTACATTCGAACAGCGTTGAGAAGGCTGCAATAGGGTTCAGATTCCGATGGAGTTGACGTACATTCGAACAGCGTTGAGAAGGCTGCAATAGGGTTCAGATTCCGATGGAGTTGACGTACATTCGAACAGCGTTGAGAAGGCTGCAATAGGGTTCAGATTCCGATGGAGTTGACGTACATTCGAACAGCGTTGAGAAGGCTGCAATAGGGTTCAGATTCCGATGGAGTTGACGTACATTCGAACAGCGTTGAGAAGGCTGCAATAGGGTTCAGATTCCGATGGAGTTGACGTACATTCGAACAGCGTTGAGAAGGCTGCAATAGGGTTCAGATTCCGATGGAGTTGACGTACATTCGAACAGCGTTGAGAAGGCTGCAATAGGGTTCAGATTCCGATGGAGTTGACGTACATTCGAACAGCGTTGAGAAGGCTGCAATAGGGTTCAGATTCCGATGGAGTTGACGTACATTCGAACAGCGTTGAGAAGGCTGCAATAGGGTTCAGATTCCGATGGAGTTGACGTACATTCGAACAGCGTTGAGAAGGCTGCAATAGGGTTCAGATTCCGATGGAGTTGACGTACATTCGAACAGCGTTGAGAAGGCTGCAATAGGGTTCAGATTCCGATGGAGTTGACGTACATTCGAACAGCGTTGAGAAGGCTGCAATAGGGTTCAGATTCCGATGGAGTTGACGTACATTCGAACAGCGTTGAGAAGGCTGCAATAGGGTTCAGATTCCGATGGAGTTGACGTACATTCGAACAGCGTTGAGAAGGCTGCAATAGGGTTCAGATTCCGATGGAGTTGACGTACATTCGAACAGCGTTGAGAAGGCTGCAATAGGGTTCAGATTCCGATGGAGTTGACGTACATTCGAACAGCGTTGAGAAGGCTGCAATAGGGTTCAGATTCCGATGGAGTTGACGTACATTCGAACAGCGTTGAGAAGGCTGCAATAGGGTTCAGATTCCGATGGAGTTGACGTACATTCGAACAGCGTTGAGAAGGCTGCAATAGGGTTCAGATTCCGATGGAGTTGACGTACATTCGAACAGCGTTGAGAAGGCTGCAATAGGGTTCAGATTCCGATGGAGTTGACGTACATTCGAACAGCGTTGAGAAGGCTGCAATAGGGTTCAGATTCCGATGGAGTTGACGTACATTCGAACAGCGTTGAGAAGGCTGCAATAGGGTTCAGATTCCGATGGAGTTGACGTACATTCGAACAGCGTTGAGAAGGCTGCAATAGGGTTCAGATTCCGATGGAGTTGACGTACATTCGAACAGCGTTGAGAAGGCTGCAATAGGGTTCAGATTCCGATGGAGTTGACGTACATTCGAACAGCGTTGAGAAGGCTGCAATAGGGTTCAGATTCCGATGGAGTTGACGTACATTCGAACAGCGTTGAGAAGGCTGCAATAGGGTTCAGATTCCGATGGAGTTGACGTACATTCGAACAGCGTTGAGAAGGCTGCAATAGGGTTCAGATTCCGATGGAGTTGACGTACATTCGAACAGCGTTGAGAAGGCTGCAATAGGGTTCAGATTCCGATGGAGTTGACGTACATTCGAACAGCGTTGAGAAGGCTGCAATAGGGTTCAGATTCCGATGGAGTTGACGTACATTCGAACAGCGTTGAGAAGGCTGCAATAGGGTTCAGATTCCGATGGAGTTGACGTACATTCGAACAGCGTTGAGAAGGCTGCAATAGGGTTCAGATTCCGATGGAGTTGACGTACATTCGAACAGCGTTGAGAAGGCTGCAATAGGGTTCAGATTCCGATGGAGTTGACGTACATTCGAACAGCGTTGAGAAGGCTGCAATAGGGTTCAGATTCCGATGGAGTTGACGTACATTCGAACAGCGTTGAGAAGGCTGCAATAGGGTTCAGATTCCGATGGAGTTGACGTACATTCGAACAGCGTTGAGAAGGCTGCAATAGGGTTCAGATTCCGATGGAGTTGACGTACATTCGAACAGCGTTGAGAAGGCTGCAATAGGGTTCAGATTCCGATGGAGTTGACGTACATTCGAACAGCGTTGAGAAGGCTGCAATAGGGTTCAGATTCCGATGGAGTTGACGTACATTCGAACAGCGTTGAGAAGGCTGCAATAGGGTTCAGATTCCGATGGAGTTGACGTACATTCGAACAGCGTTGAGAAGGCTGCAATAGGGTTCAGATTCCGATGGAGTTGACGTACATTCGAACAGCGTTGAGAAGGCTGCAATAGGGTTCAGATTCCGATGGAGTTGACGTACATTCGAACAGCGTTGAGAAGGCTGCAATAGGGTTCAGATTCCGATGGAGTTGACGTACATTCGAACAGCGTTGAGAAGGCTGCAATAGGGTTCAGATTCCGATGGAGTTGACGTACATTCGAACAGCGTTGAGAAGGCTGCAATAGGGTTCAGATTCCGATGGAGTTGACGTACATTCGAACAGCGTTGAGAAGGCTGCAATAGGGTTCAGATTCCGATGGAGTTGACGTACATTCGAACAGCGTTGAGAAGGCTGCAATAGGGTTCAGATTCCGATGGAGTTGACGTACATTCGAACAGCGTTGAGAAGGCTGCAATAGGGTTCAGATTCCGATGGAGTTGACGTACATTCGAACAGCGTTGAGAAGGCTGCAATAGGGTTCAGATTCCGATGGAGTTGACGTACATTCGAACAGCGTTGAGAAGGCTGCAATAGGGTTCAGATTCCGATGGAGTTGACGTACATTCGAACAGCGTTGAGAAGGCTGCAATAGGGTTCAGATTCCGATGGAGTTGACGTACATTCGAACAGCGTTGAGAAGGCTGCAATAGGGTTCAGATTCCGATGGAGTTGACGTACATTCGAACAGCGTTGAGAAGGCTGCAATAGGGTTCAGATTCCGATGGAGTTGACGTACATTCGAACAGCGTTGAGAAGGCTGCAATAGGGTTCAGATTCCGATGGAGTTGACGTACATTCGAACAGCGTTGAGAAGGCTGCAATAGGGTTCAGATTCCGATGGAGTTGACGTACATTCGAACAGCGTTGAGAAGGCTGCAATAGGGTTCAGATTCCGATGGAGTTGACGTACATTCGAACAGCGTTGAGAAGGCTGCAATAGGGTTCAGATTCCGATGGAGTTGACGTACATTCGAACAGCGTTGAGAAGGCTGCAATAGGGTTCAGATTCCGATGGAGTTGACGTACATTCGAACAGCGTTGAGAAGGCTGCAATAGGGTTCAGATTCCGATGGAGTTGACGTACATTCGAACAGCGTTGAGAAGGCTGCAATAGGGTTCAGATTCCGATGGAGTTGACGTACATTCGAACAGCGTTGAGAAGGCTGCAATAGGGTTCAGATTCCGATGGAGTTGACGTACATTCGAACAGCGTTGAGAAGGCTGCAATAGGGTTCAGATTCCGATGGAGTTGACGTACATTCGAACAGCGTTGAGAAGGCTGCAATAGGGTTCAGATTCCGATGGAGTTGACGTACATTCGAACAGCGTTGAGAAGGCTGCAATAGGGTTCAGATTCCGATGGAGTTGACGTACATTCGAACAGCGTTGAGAAGGCTGCAATAGGGTTCAGATTCCGATGGAGTTGACGTACATTCGAACAGCGTTGAGAAGGCTGCAATAGGGTTCAGATTCCGATGGAGTTGACGTACATTCGAACAGCGTTGAGAAGGCTGCAATAGGGTTCAGATTCCGATGGAGTTGACGTACATTCGAACAGCGTTGAGAAGGCTGCAATAGGGTTCACATTCCGATGGAGTTGACGTACATTCGAACAGCGTTGAGAAGGCTGCAATAGGGTTCAGATTCCGATGGAGTTGACGTACATTCGAACAGCGTTGAGAAGGCTGCAATAGGGTTCAGATTCCGATGGAGTTGACGTACATTCGAACAGCGTTGAGAAGGCTGCAATAGGGTTCAGATTCCGATGGAGTTGACGTACATTCGAACAGCGTTGAGAAGGCTGCAATAGGGTTCAGATTCCGATGGAGTTGACGTACATTCGAACAGCGTTGAGAAGGCTGCAATAGGGTTCAGATTCCGATGGAGTTGACGTACATTCGAACAGCGTTGAGAAGGCTGCAATAGGGTTCAGATTCCGATGGAGTTGACGTACATTCGAACAGCGTTGAGAAGGCTGCAATAGGGTTCAGATTCCGATGGAGTTGACGTACATTCGAACAGCGTTGAGAAGGCTGCAATAGGGTTCAGATTCCGATGGAGTTGACGTACATTCGAACAGCGTTGAGAAGGCTGCAATAGGGTTCAGATTCCGATGGAGTTGACGTACATTCGAACAGCGTTGAGAAGGCTGCAATAGGGTTCAGATTCCGATGGAGTTGACGTACATTCGAACAGCGTTGAGAAGGCTGCAATAGGGTTCAGATTCCGATGGAGTTGACGTACATTCGAACAGCGTTGAGAAGGCTGCAATAGGGTTCAGATTCCGATGGAGTTGACGTACATTCGAACAGCGTTGAGAAGGCTGCAATAGGGTTCAGATTCCGATGGAGTTGACGTACATTCGAACAGCGTTGAGAAGGCTGCAATAGGGTTCAGATTCCGATGGAGTTGACGTACATTCGAACAGCGTTGAGAAGGCTGCAATAGGGTTCAGATTCCGATGGAGTTGACGTACATTCGAACAGCGTTGAGAAGGCTGCAATAGGGTTCAGATTCCGATGGAGTTGACGTACATTCGAACAGCGTTGAGAAGGCTGCAATAGGGTTCAGATTCCGATGGAGTTGACGTACATTCGAACAGCGTTGAGAAGGCTGCAATAGGGTTCAGATTCCGATGGAGTTGACGTACATTCGAACAGCGTTGAGAAGGCTGCAATAGGGTTCAGATTCCGATGGAGTTGACGTACATTCGAACAGCGTTGAGAAGGCTGCAATAGGGTTCAGATTCCGATGGAGTTGACGTACATTCGAACAGCGTTGAGAAGGCTGCAATAGGGTTCAGATTCCGATGGAGTTGACGTACATTCGAACAGCGTTGAGAAGGCTGCAATAGGGTTCAGATTCCGATGGAGTTGACGTACATTCGAACAGCGTTGAGAAGGCTGCAATAGGGTTCAGATTCCGATGGAGTTGACGTACATTCGAACAGCGTTGAGAAGGCTGCAATAGGGTTCAGATTCCGATGGAGTTGACGTACATTCGAACAGCGTTGAGAAGGCTGCAATAGGGTTCAGATTCCGATGGAGTTGACGTACATTCGAACAGCGTTGAGAAGGCTGCAATAGGGTTCAGATTCCGATGGAGTTGACGTACATTCGAACAGCGTTGAGAAGGCTGCAATAGGGTTCAGATTCCGATGGAGTTGACGTACATTCGAACAGCGTTGAGAAGGCTGCAATAGGGTTCAGATTCCGATGGAGTTGACGTACATTCGAACAGCGTTGAGAAGGCTGCAATAGGGTTCAGATTCCGATGGAGTTGACGTACATTCGAACAGCGTTGAGAAGGCTGCAATAGGGTTCAGATTCCGATGGAGTTGACGTACATTCGAACAGCGTTGAGAAGGCTGCAATAGGGTTCAGATTCCGATGGAGTTGACGTACATTCGAACAGCGTTGAGAAGGCTGCAATAGGGTTCAGATTCCGATGGAGTTGACGTACATTCGAACAGCGTTGAGAAGGCTGCAATAGGGTTCAGATTCCGATGGAGTTGACGTACATTCGAACAGCGTTGAGAAGGCTGCAATAGGGTTCAGATTCCGATGGAGTTGACGTACATTCGAACAGCGTTGAGAAGGCTGCAATAGGGTTCAGATTCCGATGGAGTTGACGTACATTCGAACAGCGTTGAGAAGGCTGCAATAGGGTTCAGATTCCGATGGAGTTGACGTACATTCGAACAGCGTTGAGAAGGCTGCAATAGGGTTCAGATTCCGATGGAGTTGACGTACATTCGAACAGCGTTGAGAAGGCTGCAATAGGGTTCAGATTCCGATGGAGTTGACGTACATTCGAACAGCGTTGAGAAGGCTGCAATAGGGTTCAGATTCCGATGGAGTTGACGTACATTCGAACAGCGTTGAGAAGGCTGCAATAGGGTTCACATTCCGATGGAGTTGACGTACATTCGAACAGCGTTGAGAAGGCTGCAATAGGGTTCAGATTCCGATGGAGTTGACGTACATTCGAACAGCGTTGAGAAGGCTGCAATAGGGTTCAGATTCCGATGGAGTTGACGTACATTCGAACAGCGTTGAGAAGGCTGCAATAGGGTTCAATTCCGATGGAGTTGACGTACATTCGAACAGCGTTGAGAAGGCTGCAATAGGGTTTAGATTCCGATGGAGTTGACGTACATTCGAACAGCGTTGAGAAGGCTGCATAGGTTCACATTCGATGGAGTTGACGTACATTCGAACAGCGTTGAGAAGGCTTGCAAGTTATTCGATGGAGTTGACGTACATCTACCGTGAGATGCGGCATAGGGTTAGATCGATGAGTTGACGTATTCGAACAGCGTTGAGAATGCTGCAATAGGGTTCACATTCGATGGAGTTGACGTACATTCGAACAGCGTTGAGGATGCCTGCAATAGGGTTCAGCATTCCGATGGAGTTGACGTACATTCGACAGCGGTTGAGGAAGGCTGCAATAGGGTTGAGATTCCGATGGAGTTGACGTACATTCGAACAGCGTTGAGAAGGCTGCAATAGGGTTTACATTCCGATGGAGTTGACGTACATTCGAACAGCGTTGAGAAGGCTGCAATAGGGTTCCATTCCGATGGAGTTGACGTACATTCGAACAGCGTTGAAGAGGCTGCAATAGGTTCACATTCCGATGGAGTTGACGTACATTCGAACAGCGTTGAGAAGGCTGCAAATAGGGTTCAGATTCCGATGGAGTTGACGTACATCGAACAGCGTTGAGAAGGGCTGCAATAGGGTTCACATTCCGATGGAGTTGACGTACATTCGAACAGCGTTGAGGAGCCTGCATAGGGTTCAGATTACGATGAGTTGACGTAATTCGAACAGCGTGAGAGCCTGCAATAGGGTTGAGTTCCGATGGAGTTGACGTACATTCGACAGCGTTGAGAAGGCTGCAATAGGGTTCACATTCCGATGAGTTGACGTACATTCGAACAGCGTTGAGAAGGCTGCAATAGGTTCACATTCCGATGGAGGTTGACGTACATTCGAACAGCGTTGAGAAGGCTGCATAGGGTTTCACATTCCGATGGAGTTGACGTACATTCGAACAGCGTTGAGAAGGCTGCAATAGGTTTCAGATTCCGATGGAGTTGACGTACATTCGAACAGCGTTGAGAAGGCTGCAATAGGGTGCAGATTCCGATGGAGTTGACGTACATTCGAACAGCGTTGTGAGAAGTCTGCAATAGGGTCAGATGCCGATGGAGTTGACGTACATTCGAACAGCGTGAGAAGGCTGCAATAGGGTTCAAGATTCCGATTGAGTTGACGTACATTCGAACAGCGTTGAGAAGGCTGCAATGGGTTCACATTCCGATCGAGTTGACGTACATTCGAACAGCGTTGAGAAGGCTGCAATAGGGTTCACATTCCGATGGAGTTGACGTACATTCGAACAGCGTTGAGAAGGCTGCAATAGGGTTGAGATTCCGATGGAGTTGACGTACATTCTAACAGCGTTGAGAAGGCTGCAATAGGGTTCACATTCCGATGGAGTTGACGTACATTCGAACAGCGTTGAGAAGGCTGCAATAGGGTTGAGATTCCGATGGAGTTGACGTACATTCGAACAGCGTTGAGAAGGCTGCAATAGGGTTGAGATTCCGATGGAGTTGACGTACATTCGAACAGCGTTGAGAAGGCTGCAATAGGGTTGAGATTCCGATGGAGTTGACGTACATTCGAACAGCGTTGAGAAGGCTGCAATAGGGTTCACATTCCGATGAGTTGACGTACATTCGAACAGCGTTGAGAAGGCTGCAATAGGGTTCAGATTCCGATGGAGTTGACGTACATTCGAACAGCGTTGAGAAGGCTGCAATAGGGTTCACATTCCGATGGAGTTGACGTACATTCTGAACAGCGTTGAGAAGGCTGCAATAGGGTTGAGATTCCGATGGAGTTGACGTACATTCGAACAGCGTTGAGAAGGCTGCAATAGGGTTCACATTCCGATCGAGTTGACGTACATTCGAACAGCGTTGAGAAGGCTTGCAATAGGGTTCACATTCCGATTGAGTTGACGTACATTCGAACAGCGTTGAGAAGGCTGCAATAGGGTTTAGCATTCCGATGGAGTTGACGTACATTCGAACAGCGTGAGAAGGCTGCAATAGGGTTCACATTCCGATGGAGTTGACGTACATTCGAACAGCGTTGAGAAGGCTGCAATAGGGTTCAGATTCCGATGGAGTTGAACGTACATTCGAACAGCGTTGAGAAGGCTGCAATAGGGTTCACATTCCGATGGAGTTGACGTACATTCGAACAGCGTTGAGAAGGCTGCAATAGGGTTCAGATTCCGATGGAGTTGACGTACATTCGAACAGCGTTGAGAAGGCTGCAATAGGGTTCATTCCGATGGAGTTGACGTACATTCGAACAGCGTTGAGAAGGCTGCAATAGGGTTCAGATTCCGATGGAGTTGACGTACATTCGAACAGCGTTGAGAAGGCTGCAATAGGGTTCAGATTCCGATGGAGTTGACGTACATTCGAACAGCGTTGAGAAGGCTGCAATAGGGTTCAGATTCCGATGGAGTTGACGTACATTCGAACAGCGTTGAGAAGGCTGCAATAGGGTTCAGATTCCGATGGAGTTGACGTACATTCGAACAGCGTTGAGAAGGCTGCAATAGGGTTCACATTCCGATGGAGTTGACGTACATTCGAACAGCGTTGAGAAGGCTGCAATAGGGTTCAGAATGCTGCAATAGGGTTGAATTTCGATGGAGTTGACGTACATTCGAACAGCGTTGAGAAGGCTGCAATAGGGTTCACGATTCCGATGGAGTTGACGTACAATTCGAACAGCGTTGAGAAGGCTGCATATAGGGTTCAGATTCCGATGGAGTTGACGTACATTCGAACAGCGTTGAGAAGGCTGGCAAATAGGGTTTACGATTCCGATGGAGTTTGAACGTACAATTCTAACAGCGTTGAGAAGGCTGCAATAGGGTTCACATTCCGATGGAGTTGACGTACATTCGAACAGCGTTGAGAAGGCTGCAATAGGGTTCACATTCCGAATGGAGTTGACGTACATTCGAACAGCTTGAGAAGGCTGCACTAGGGTTTAGATTCCGATGGAGTTGACGTACATTCGAACAGCGTGAGAAGGCTGCAATAGGGTTCAGATTCCGATTGAGTTGACGTACATTCGAACAGCGTTGAGAAGGCTGCAATAGGGTTTCACATTCCGATGGAGTTGACGTACATTCGAACAGCGTTGAGAAGGCTGCAATAGGGTTCAGATTCCGATGGAGTTGACGTACATTCGAACAGCGTTGAGAAGGCTGCAATAGGGTTAGATTCCGATGGAGTTGACGTACATTCGAACAGCGTTGAGAAGGCTGCAATAGGGTTCACATTCCGATGGAGTTGACGTACATTCGAACAGCGTTGAGAAGGCTGCAATAGGGTTCACATTCCGATGGAGTTGACGTACATTCGAACAGCGTTGAGAAGGCCTGCAATAGGGTTTAGATTCCGATGGAGTTGACGTACATTCGAACAGCGTGAGAATGCTGCAATGGTCAATAGGTTAGATTCACATTCGACGTTGACGTACATTCGAACAGCGTTGAGAATGCTGCAATAGGGTTTCACATTCCGATGGAGTTGACGTACATTCGAACAGCGTTGAGAAGGCTGCAATAGGGTTCACATTCCGATGGAGTTGACGTAACATTCGAACAGCGTTGAGAAGGCTGCAATAGGGTTCAGATTCCGATGGAGTTGACGTACATTCGAACAGCGTTGAGAAGGCTGCAATAGGGTTCAGATTCCGATGGAGTTGACGTACATTCGAACAGCGTTGAGAAGGCTTGCAATAGGGTTCACATTCCGATTGAGTTGACGTACATTCGAACAGCGTTGAGAAGGCTGCAATAGGGTTCACATTCCGATGGAGTTGACGTACATTCGAACAGCGTTGAGAAGGCTGCAATAGGGTTCAGATTCCGATGGAGTTGACGTACATTCGAACAGCGTTGAGAGGCTGCAATAGGGTTCAGATTCCGATGGAGTTGACGTACTTTCGAACAGCGTTGAGAAGGCTGCAATAGGGTTGAGATTCCGATGGAGTTGACGTACATTCGAACAGCGTTGAGAAGGCTGCAATAGGGTTGAGATTCCGATGGAGTTGACGTACATTCGAACAGCGTTGAGAATGCTGCAATAGGGTTCACATTCCGATGGAGTTGACGTACATTCGAACAGCGTTGAGAATGCTGCAATAGGGTTCACATTCCGATGGAGTTGACGTACATTCGAACAGCGTTGAGAAGGCTGCAATAGGGTGGAGATTCCGATGGAGTTGACGTACATTCGAACAGCGTTGAGAAGGCTGCAATAGGTTTCAGATTCCGATGGAGTTGAACGTACATTCGAACAGCGTTGAGAGGCTGCAATAGGGTTCACATTCCGATGGAGTTGACGTACATTCGAACAGCGTTGAGAATGCTGCAATAGGGTTCACATTCCGATGGAGTTGACGTACATTCGAACAGCGTTGAGAAGGCTGCAATAGGTTGAGATTCCGATGGAGTTGACGTACATTCGAACAGCGTTGAGAAGGCTGCAATAGGGTTCACATTCCGATGGAGTTGACGTACATTCGAATCAGCGTTGAGAAGGCTGCAATAGGGTTCACATTCCGATGGAGTTGACGTACATTCGAACAGCGTTGAGAAGGCTGCAATAGGGTTCACATTCCGATGGAGTTGACGTACATTCGAACAGCGTTGAGAAGGCTGCAATAGGGTTCAGATTCCGATGGAGTTGACGTACATTCGAACAGCGTTGAGAAGGCTGCAATAGGGTTCACATTCCGATGGAGTTGACGTACATTCGAACAGCGTTGAGAAGGCTGCAATAGGGTTCACATTCCGATGGAGTTGACGTACATTCGAACAGCGTTGAGAAGGCTGCAATAGGGTTCAGATTCCGATGGAGTTGACGTACATTCGAACAGCGTTGAGAAGGCTGCAATAGGGTTCAGATTCCGATGGAGTTGACGTACATTCGAACAGCGTTGAGAAGGCTGCAATAGGGTTCAGATTCCGATGGAGTTGACGTACATTCGAACAGCGTTGAGAAGGCTGCAATAGGGTTCACATTCCGATGGAGTTGACGTACATTCGAACAGCGTTGAGAAGGCTGCAATAGGGTTCAGATTCCGATGGAGTTGACGTACATTCGAACAGCGTTGAGAAGGCTGCAATAGGGTTCAGATTCCGATGGAGTTGACGTACATTCGAACAGCGTTGAGGAAGGCTGCAATAGGGTTGCAGATGCCGATGGAGTTGACGTACATTCGAACAGCGTTGAGGAAGGCTGCAATAGGGTTTAGATTCCGATGGAGTTGACGTACATTCGAACAGCGTTTGAGAAGGCTGCAATAGGGTCACATTCCGATGGAGTTGACGTACATTCGAACAGCGTTGAGAAGGCTGCAATAGGGTGGAGATTCCGATGGAGTTGACGTACATTCGAACAGCGTTGAGAAGGCTGCAATAGGGTTCAGATTCCGATGGAGTTGACGTACATTCGAACAGCGTTGAGAAGGCTGGCAATAGGGTTCAGATTCCGATGGAGTTGACGTACATTCGAACAGCGTTGAGGAAGGCCTGCAATAGGGTTGCAGCATTCCGATGGAGTTGACGTACATTCGAACAGCGTTGAGAAGGCTGCAATAGTGTTCAGATTCCGATGGAGTTGAACGTACATTCGAACAGCGTTGAGAAGGCTGCAATAGGGTTCAGATTCCGATGGAGTTGACGTACATTCGAACAGCGTTGAGAAGGCTGCAATAGGGTTCAGATTCCGATGGAGTTGACGTACATTCGAACAGCGTTGAGAAGGCTGCAATAGGGTTCAGATTCCGATGGAGTTGACGTACATTCGAACAGCGTTGAGAAGGCTGCAATAGGGTTCACATTCCGATGGAGTTGACGTACATTCGAACAGCGTTGAGAAGGCTGCAATAGGGTTCAGATTCCGATGGAGTTGACGTACATTCGAACAGCGTTGAGAAGGCTGCAATAGGGTTCAGATTCCGATGGAGTTGACGTACATTCGAACAGCGTTGAGAAGGCTGCAATAGGGTTCAGATTCCGATGGAGTTGACGTACATTCGAACAGCGTTGAGAAGGCTGCAATAGGGTTCACATTCCGATGGAGTTGACGTACATTCGAACAGCGTTGAGAAGGCTGCAATAGGGTTCAGATTCCGATGGAGTTGACGTACATTCGAACAGCGTTGAGAAGGCTGCAATAGGGTGCAGATTCCGATGGAGTTGACGTACATTCGAACAGCGTTGAGAAGGCTGCAATAGGGTTGAGATGCCGATGGAGTTGACGTACATTCGAACAGCGTTGAGAAGGCTGCAATAGGGTTCCATTCCTGATGGAGTTGACGTACATTCGAACAGCGTTGAGAAGGCTGCAATAGGGTTCACATTCCGATGGGAGTTGACGTAACATTCGAACAGCGTTGAGAAGGCTGCAATAGGGTTCACGATTCCGAGGGAGTTGACGTACATTCGAACAGCGTTGAGAAGGCTGCAATAGGGTTCAGATTCCGATGGAGTTGACGTACATTCGAAACAGCGTTGAGAAGGCTGCAATAGGGTTCATCGATGAGTTACGTATCGGACACGTTGATGCTGCATAGGTTATCGATGGTTACGTACATTACAGCGTTGAGAAGGCTGCAATAGGGTTCAGCATTCCGATGGAGTTGACGTACATTCGAACAGCGTTGAGAAGGCTGCAATAGGGTTGAGATTCCGATGGAGTTGACGTACATTCGAACAGCGTTGAGAATGCTGCAATAGGGTTCACATTCCGATGGAGTTGACGTACATTCGAACAGCGTTGAGAATGCTGCAATAGGGTTCACATTCCGATGGAGTTGACGTACTTTCGAACAGCGTTGAGAAGGCTGCAATAGGGTGGAGATTCCGATGGAGTTGACGTAAATTCGAACAGCGTTGAGAAGGCTGCAATAGGGTTGAGATTCCGATGGAGTTGACGTACATTCGAGCAGCGTTGAGAAGGCTGCAATAGGGTTCATATTCCGATCGAGTTGACGTACATTCGAACAGCGTTTGAGAAGGCTGCAATAGGGTTCACATTCCGATGGAGTTTTGACGTACATTTCGAACAGCGTTGAGAAGGCTGCAATAGGGTGTAGATTCCGATGGAGTTGACGTACATTCGAACAGCGTTGAGAAGGCTGCAATAGGTTTCAGATTCCGATGGAGTTGACGTACATTCGAACAGCGTTGAGAAGGCTGCAATAGGGTTCACATTCCGATGGAGTTGACGTACATTCGAACAGCGTTGAGAAGGCTGCAATAGGGTTCAGCATTCGATGGAGTTGACGTACATTCGAACAGCGTTGAGAAGGCTGCAATAGGGTTTACATTCCGATGGAGTTGACGTACATTCGAACAGCGTTGAGAATGCTGCAATAAGGGTTGCAGATTCCGATGGAGTTGACGTACATTCTAACAGCGTTGAGAAGGCTGCAATAGGGTTCACATTCCGATGGAGTTGACGTACATTCGAACAGCGTTGAGAAGGCTGCAATAGGGTTTAGATTCCGATGGAGTTGACGTACATTCGAACAGCGTTGAGAAGGCTGCAATAGGGTTCAATTCCGATGGAGTTGACGTACATTCGAACAGCGTTGAGAAGGCTGCAATAGGGTTCAGATTCCGATGGAGTTGACGTACATTCGAACAGCGTTGAGAAGCTGCAATAGGGTTCACATTCCGATGGAGTTGACGTACATTCGAACAGCGTTGAGAAGGCTGCAATAGGGTTTCAGATTCCGATGGAGTTGACGTACATTCGAACAGCGTTGAGAAGGCTGCAATTGGGTTCAAGATTCCGATGGAGTGACGTACATTCGAACAGCGTGTGAGAGGCTGCAATAGGTTTTCACAATTCCCGATCGAGTGTGACGTACTTCGAACAGCGGTGAGAAGGCTGCAATAGGGTTCACATTCCGATCGGAAGTTGACGTAACATTCGAAACAAGCGTTGAGAAGATGCAATAGGTTCACATGCCGATCGAGTTGACGTACTTCAACGCGTTGAGAAGGCTGCAATAGTGTTGAGATAAGATGGAGTTGACGTACAATTCGACAGCGTTGAGAAAGGATGCAATAGGTCAGACTCCGAGGGAGTTGACGTACATTAGAACAGTCGTTGAGAAGGCTGGCAAATAGGGTTCAGACTCCCGATGGAGTTGACGTACATTCGACAGCGTTGAGAAGGCTGCAATAGGGTTCATCGATTCCGATGGAGTTGACGTACATTCGAACACGTTGAGGAAGGCTGCAATAGGGTTTCAGCAGTCCGATGGAGTTGACGGTACATTCGAACAGCGTTGAGAAGGCTGCAATAGGGTTCACATTCCGATGGAGTTGACGTACATTCGAACAGCGTTGAGAAGGCTGCAATAGGGTTTAGATTCCGATGGAGTTGACGTACATTCGAACAGCGTTGAGAAGGCTGCAATAGGGTTCACATTCCGATGGAGTTGACGTACATTCGAACAGCGTTGAGAAGGCTGCAATAGGGTTCAGATTCCGATGGAGTTGACGTACATTCGAACAGCGTTGAGAAGGCTGCAATAGGGTTCACTTCGATGGAGTTGACGTACATTCGACAGCGTTGAAAGGCTCATAGTTGAGAGCCGATGGATTGACGTACATTCGAACAGCGTTGAGAAGGCTGCAATAGGGTTCAGATTCCGATGGAGTTGACGTACATTCGAACAGCGTTGAGAAGGCTGCAATAGGGTTCACATTCCGATGGAGTTGACGTACATTCGAACAGCGTTGAGAAGGCTGCAATAGGGTTCAGATTCCGATGGAGTTGACGTACATTCGAACAGCGTTGAGAAGGCTGCAATAGGGTTTCACATTCCGATGGAGTTGACGTACATTCGAACAGCGTTGAGAAGGCTGCAATAGGGTTCAGATTCTGATGGAGTTGACGTACATTCTGAACAGCGTTGAGAAGGCTGCAATAGGGTTCACATTCCGATGGGTTGACGTACATTCGAACAGCGTTGAGAAGGCTGCATAGGGTTCACATTCCGATGAGTTGACGTACATTCGAACAGCGTTGAGAAGGCTGCAATAGGGTTTCAGATTCCGATGGAGTTGACGTAAATTCGAACAGCGTTGAGAAGGCTGCAATAGGGTTTCAGATCCGATGGAGTTGACGTACATTCGAACAGCGTTGAGAAGGCTGCAATAGGGTTCAATTCCGATGGAGTTGACGTACATTCGAACAGCGTTGAGAAGGCTGCAATAGGGTTCACATTCCGATCGAGTTGACGTACATTCGAACAGCGTTGAGAAGGCTGCAATAGGGTTCAGATTCCGATGGAGTTGACGTACATTCGAACAAGCGTTGAGAAGGCTGCAATAGGGTTTCACATTCCGATGGAGTTGACGTACATTCGAACAGCGTTGAGAAGGCTGCAATAGGGTTTCAGATTCCGATGGAGTTGACGTACATTCGACAGCGTTGAGAAGGCTGCAATAGGGTTCAGATTCCGATGGAGTTGACGTACATTCGAACAGCGTTGAGAAGGCTGCAATAGGGTTCAGATTCCGATGGAGTTGACGTACATTCGAACAGCGTTGAGAAGGCTGCAATAGGGTTCACATTCCGATGGAGTTGACGTACATTCGAACAGCGTTGAGAAGGCTGCAATAGGGTTTAGATTCCGATGGAGTTGACGTACATTCGAACAGCGTTGAGAAGGCTGCAATAGGGTTTAGATTCCGATGGAGTTGACGTACATTCGAACAGCGTTGAGAAGGCTGCAATAGGGTTCACATTTCGATGGAGTTGACGTACATTCGAACAGCGTTGAGAAGGCTGCTATAGGGTTCACATTTCGATGGAGTTGACGTACATTCGAACAGCGTTGAGAAGGCTGCAATAGGGTTGAGATTCGATGGAGTTGACGTACATTCGAACAGCGTTGAGAAGGCTGCAATAGGGTTCACATTCCGATGGAGTTGACGTACATTCGAACAGCGTTGAGAAGGCTGCAATAGGGTTCAGATTTCCGATGGAGTTGACGTACATTCGAACAGCGTTGAGAAGGCTGCAATAGGGTTCACATTCCGATTGAGTTGACGTACATTCGAACAGCGTTGAGAAGGCTGCAATAGGTTCATCGAGTTACATACAGTTAGCTCAGGATCGGAGTTGACGTACATTCGAACAGCGTTGAGAAGGCTGCAATAGGGTTCACATTCCGATGGAGTTGACGTACATTCGAACAGCGTTGAGAAGGCTGCAATAGGGTTCAGATTCCGATGGAGTTGACGTACATTCGAACAGCGTTGAGAAGGCTGCAATAGGGTTCACATTCCGATGGAGTTGACGTACATTCGAACAGCGTTGAGAAGGCTGCAATAGGGTTTCAGATTCCGATGGAGTTGACGTACATTCGAACAGCGTTGAGAAGGCTGCAATAGGGTTCACATTCCGATGGAGTTGACGTACATTCGAACAGCGTTGAGAAGGCTGCAATAGGGTTTCAGATTCCGATGGAGTTGACGTACATTCGAACAGCGTTGAGAAGGCTGCAATAGGGTTCAGATTCCGATGGAGTTGACGTACATTCGAACAGCGTTGAGAAGGCTGCAATAGGGTTCAGATTCCGATGGAGTTGACGTACATTCGAACAGCGTTGAGAAGGCTGCAATAGGGTTCACATTCCGATGGAGTTGACGTACATTCGAACAGCGTTGAGAAGGCTGCAATAGGGTTCAAATTCCGATGGAGTTGACGTACATTCGAACAGCGTTGAGAAGGCTGCAATAGGGTTCAGATTCCGATGGAGTTGACGTACATTCGAACAGCGTTGAGAAGGCTGCAATAGGGTTCAGATTCCGATGGAGTTGACGTACATTCGAACAGCGTTGAGAAGGCTGCAATAGGGTTCAGATTCCGATGGAGTTGACGTACATTCGAACAGCGTTGAGAAGGCTGCAATAGGGTTCACATTCCGATGGAGTTGACGTACATTCGAACAGCGTTGAGAAGGCTGCAATAGGGTTTCAGATTCCGATGGAGTTGACGTACATTCGACAGCGTTGAGAAGGCTGCAATAGGGTTCAGATTCCGATGGAGTTGACGTACATTCGAACAGCGTTGAGAAGGCTGCAATAGGGTTCACATTCCGATGGAGTTGACGTACATTCGAACAGCGTTGAGAAGGCTGCAATAGGGTTCAGATTCCGATGGAGTTGACGTACATTCGAACAGCGTTGAGAAGGCTGCAATAGGGTTCAGATTCCGATGGAGTTGACGTACATTCGAACAGCGTTGAGAAGGCTGCAATAGGGTTCACATTCCGATGGAGTTGACGTACATTCGAACAGCGTTGAGAAGGCTGCAATAGGGTTCAGATTCCGATGGAGTTGACGTACATTCGAACAGCGTTGAGAAGGCTGCAATAGGGTTCAGATTCCGATGGAGTTGACGTACATTCGAACAGCGTTGAGAAGGCTGCAATAGGGTTCACATTCCGATGGAGTTGACGTACATTCGAACAGCGTTGAGAAGGCTGCAATAGGGTTGAGATTCCGATGGAGTTGACGTACATTCGAACAGCGTTGAGAAGGCTGCAATAGGGTTCAGATTCCGATGGAGTTGACGTACATTCGAACAGCGTTGAGAAGGCTGCAATAGGGTTCACATTCCGATGGAGTTGACGTACATTCGAACAGCGTTGAGAAGGCTGCAATAGGGTTCAGATTCCGATGGAGTTGACGTACATTCGAACAGCGTTGAGAAGGCTGCAATAGGGTTGAGATTCCGATGGAGTTGACGTACATTCGAACAGCGTTGAGAAGGCTGCAATAGGGTTCACATTCCGATGGAGTTGACGTACATTCGAACAGCGTTGAGAAGGCTGCAATAGGGTTCACATTCCGATGGAGTTGACGTACATTCGAACAGCGTTGAGAAGGCTGCAATAGGGTTCAGATTCCGATGGAGTTGACGTACATTCGAACAGCGTTGAGAAGGCTGCAATAGGGTTCAGATTCCGATGGAGTTGACGTACATTCGAACAGCGTTGAGAAGGCTGCAATAGGGTTCACATTCCGATGGAGTTGACGTACATTCGAACAGCGTTGAGAAGGCTGCAATAGGGTTCACATTCCGATGGAGTTGACGTACATTCGAACAGCGTTGAGAAGGCTGCAATAGGGTTCACGATTCCGATGGAGTTGACGTACATTCGAACAGCGTTGAGAAGGCTGCAATAGGGTTGCAGATTCCGATGGAGTTGACGTACATTCGAACAGCGTTGAGAAGGCTGCAATAGGGTTCAGATTCGATGGAGTTGACGTACATTCGAACAGCGTTGAGAAGGCTGCAATAGGGTTTCACATTCCGATGGAGTTGACGTACATTCGAACAGCGTTGAGAAGGCTGCAATAGGGTTCACATTCCGATGGAGTTGACGTACATTCGAACAGCGTTGAGAAGGCTGCAATAGGGTTTCAGATTCCGATGGAGTTGACGTACATTCGAACAGCGTTGAGAAGGCTGCGATGGAGTTGACGTACATTCGAACAGCGTTGAGAAGGCTGCAATAGGGTTCAAATTCCGATGGAGTTGACGTACATTCGAACAGCGTTGAGAAGGCTGCAATAGGGTTGAGATTCCGATGGAGTTGACGTACATTCGAACAGCGTTGAGAAGGCTGCAATAGGGTTCACATTCCGATGGAGTTGACGTACATTCGAACAGCGTTGAGAAGGCTGCAATAGGGTTCACATTCCGATGGAGTTGACGTACATTCGAACAGCGTTGAGAAGGCTGCAATAGGGTTCAGATTCCGATGGAGTTTGACGTACATTCGAACAGCGTTGAGAAGGCTGCAATAGGGTTAAGATTCCGATGGAGTTGACGTACATTCGAACAGCGTTGAGAAGGCTGCAATAGGGTTCACATTCCGATGGAGTTGACGTACATTCGAACAGCGTTGAGAAGGCTGCAATAGGGTTCACATTCCGATGGAGTTGACGTACATTCGAACAGCGTTGAGAAGGCTGCAATAGGGTTCAGATTCCGATGGAGTTGACGTACATTCGAACAGCGTTGAGAAGGCTGCAATAGGGTTCACATTCCGATGGAGTTGACGTACATTCGAACAGCGTTGAGAAGGCTGCAATAGGGTTTAGATTCCGATGGAGTTGACGTACATTCTTACAGCGTTGAGAAGGCTGCAATAGGGTTAGATTCCGATGGAGTTGACGTACATTCGAACAGCGTTGAGAAGGCTGCAATAGGGTTTGAGATTCCGATGGAGTTGACGTACATTCGAACAGCGTTGAGAAGGCTGCAATAGGGTTTCACATTCCGATGGAGTTGACGTACATTCGAACAGCGTTGAGAAGGCTGCAATAGGGTTCAGATTCCGATGGAGTTGACGTACATTCGAACAGCGTTGAGAAGGCTGCAATAGGGTTCACATTCCGATGGAGTTGACGTACATTCGAACAGCGTTGAGAAGGCTGCAATAGGGTTTCAGATTCCGATGGAGTTGACGTACATTCGAACAGCGTTGAGAAGGCTGCAATAGGGTTCAGATTCCGATGGAGTTGACGTACATTCGAACAGCGTTGAGAAGGCTGCAATAGGGTTCACATTTCGATGGAGTTGACGTACATTCGAACAGCGTTGAGAAGGCTGCAATAGGGTTCACATTCCGATGGAGTTGACGTACATTCGAACAGCGTTGAGAATGCTGCAATAGGGTTCAGATTCCGATGGAGTTGACGTACATTCGAACAGCGTTGAGAAGGCTGCAATAGGGTTCACATTCCGATGGAGTTGACGTACATTCGAACAGCGTTGAGAAGGCTGCAATAGGGTTCACATTCCGATGGAGTTGACGTACATTCGAACAGCGTTGAGAAGGCTGCAATAGGTTTCAGATTCCGATGGAGTTGACGTACATTCGAACAGCGTTGAGAAGGCTGCAATAGGGTTCACATTCCGATGGAGTTGACGTACATTCGAACAGCGTTGAGAAGGCTGCAATAGGGTTCACATTCCGATCGAGTTGACGTACATTCGAACAGCGTTGAGAAGGCTGCAATAGGTTCACATTCCGATGGAGTTGACGTACATTCGAACAGCGTTGAGAAGGCTGCAATAGGGTTCAGATTCCGATGGAGTTGACGTACATTCGAACAGCGTTGAGAAGGCTGCAATAGGGTTTAGATTCCGATGGAGTTGACGTACATTCGAACAGCGTTGAGAAGGCTGCAATAGGGTTCACATTTCGATGGAGTTGACGTACATTCGAACAGCGTTGAGAAGGCTGCAATAGGGTTCACATTCCGATGGAGTTGACGTACATTCGAACAGCGTTGAGAAGGCTGCAATAGGGTTCACATTCCGATGGAGTTGACGTACATTCGAACAGCGTTGAGAAGGCTGCAATAGGGTTGAGATTCCGATGGAGTTGACGTACATTCGAACAGCGTTGAGAAGGCTGCAATAGGGTTCACATTCCGATGGAGTTGACGTACATTCGAACAGCGTTGAGGAAGGCTGCAATAGGGTTCAGATTCCGATGGAGTTGACGTACATTCGAACAGCGTTGAGAAGGCTGCAATAGGGTTCAGATTCCGATGGAGTTGACGTACATTCGAACAGCGTTGAGAAGGCTGCAATAGGGTTCAAATTCCGATGGAGTTGACGTACATTCGAACAGCGTTGAGAAGGCTGCAATAGGGTTCAGATTCCGATGGAGTTGACGTACATTCGAACAGCGTTGAGAAGGCTGCAATAGGGTTCACATTCCGATGGAGTTGACGTACATTCGAACAGCGTTGAGAAGGCTGCAATAGGGTTCACATTCCGATGGAGTTGACGTACATTCGAACAGCGTTGAGAAGGCTGCAATAGGGTTAAGATTCCGATGGAGTTGACGTACATTCGAACAGCGTTGAGAAGGCTGCAATAGGGTTCACATTCCGATGGAGTTGACGTACATTCGAACAGCGTTGAGAAGGCTGCAATAGGGTTCACATTCCGATGGAGTTGACGTACATTCGAACAGCGTTGAGAAGGCTGCAATAGGGTTCAGATTCCGATGGAGTTGACGTACATTCGAACAGCGTTGAGAAGGCTGCAATAGGGTTCACATTCCGATGGAGTTGACGTACATTCGAACAGCGTTGAGAAGGCTGCAATAGGGTTCAGATTCCGATGGAGTTGACGTACATTCGAACAGCGTTGAGAAGGCTGCAATAGGGTTCACATTCCGATGGAGTTGACGTACATTCGAACAGCGTTGAGAAGGCTGCAATAGGGTTCACGATTCCGATGGAGTTGACGTACATTCGAACAGCGTTGAGAAGGCTGCAATAGGGTTCACATTCCGATGGAGTTGACGTACATTCGAACAGCGTTGAGAAGGCTGCAATAGGGTTCAGATTCCGATGGAGTTGACGTACATTCGAACAGCGTTGAGAAGGCTGCAATAGGGTTCACATTCCGATGGAGTTGACGTACATTCGAACAGCGTTGAGAAGGCTGCAATAGGGTTCAGATTCCGATGGAGTTGACGTACATTCGAACAGCGTTGAGAAGGCTGCAATAGGGTTCAAATTCCGATGGAGTTGACGTACATTCGAACAGCGTTGAGAAGGCTGCAATAGGGTTCAAATTCCGATGGAGTTGACGTACATTCGAACAGCGTTGAGAAGGCTGCAATAGGGTTCACATTCCGATGGAGTTGACGTACATTCGAACAGCGTTGAGAAGGCTGCAATAGGGTTCAGATTCCGATGGAGTTGACGTACATTCGAACAGCGTTGAGAAGGCTGCAATAGGGTTCAAATTCCGATGGAGTTGACGTACATTCGAACAGCGTTGAGAAGGCTGCAATAGGGTTCAGATTCCGATGGAGTTGACGTACATTCGAACAGCGTTGAGAAGGCTGCAATAGGGTTCACATTCCGATGGAGTTGACGTACATTCGAACAGCGTTGAGAAGGCTGCAATAGGGTTCAAGATTCCGATGGAGTTGACGTACATTCGAACAGCGTTGAGAAGGCTGCAATAGGGTTCAGATTCCGATGGAGTTGACGTACATTCGAACAGCGTTGAGAAGGCTGCAATAGGGTTCAAGATTCCGATGGAGTTGACGTACATTCGAACAGCGTTGAGAAGGCTGCAATAGGGTTCAGCATTCCGATGGAGTTGACGTACATTCGAACAGCGTTGAGAAGGCTGCAATAGGGTTCAGATTCGATGGAGTTGACGTACATTCGAACAGCGTTGAGAAGGCTGCAATAGGGTTCAGATTCCGATGGAGTTGACGTACATTCGAACAGCGTTGAGAAGGCTGCAATAGGGTTCACATTCCGATGGAGTTGACGTACATTCGAACAGCGTTGAGAAGGCTGCAATAGGGTTCACATTCCGATGGAGTTGACGTACATTCGAACAGCGTTGAGAAGGCTGCAATAGGGTTCAGATTCCGATGGAGTTGACGTACATTCGAACAGCGTTGAGAAGGCTGCAATAGGGTTCAGATTCCGATGGAGTTGACGTACATTCGAACAGCGTTGAGAAGGCTGCAATAGGGTTCACATTCCGATGGAGTTGACGTACATTCGAACAGCGTTGAGAAGGCTGCAATAGGGTTCACATTCCGATGGAGTTGACGTACATTCGAACAGCGTTGAGAAGGCTGCAATAGGGTTCAGATTCCGATGGAGTTGACGTACATTCGAACAGCGTTGAGAATGCTGCAATAGGGTTCACATTCCGATGGAGTTGACGTACATTCGAACAGCGTTGAGAAGGCTGCAATAGGTTTCAGATTCCGATGGAGTTGACGTACATTCGAACAGCGTTGAGAAGGCTGCAATAGGGTTCACATTCCGATGGAGTTGACGTACATTCGAACAGCGTTGAGAAGGCTGCAATAGGGTTCAAATTCCGATGGAGTTGACGTACATTCGAACAGCGTTGAGAAGGCTGCAATAGGGTTCAGATTCCGATGGAGTTGACGTACATTCGAACAGCGTTGAGAAGGCTGCAATAGGGTTCAGATTCCGATGGAGTTGACGTACATTCGAACAGCGTTGAGAAGGCTGCAATAGGGTTCACATTCCGATGGAGTTGACGTACATTCGAACAGCGTTGAGAAGGCTGCAATAGGGTTCACATTCCGATGGAGTTGACGTACATTCGAACAGCGTTGAGAAGGCTGCAATAGGGTTCACATTCCGATGGAGTTGACGTACATTCGAACAGCGTTGAGAAGGCTGCAATAGGGTTCACATTCCGATGGAGTTGACGTACATTCGAACAGCGTTGAGAAGGCTGCAATAGGGTTCAGATTCCGATGGAGTTGACGTACATTCGAACAGCGTTGAGAAGGCTGCAATAGGGTTCAGATTCCGATGGAGTTGACGTACATTCGAACAGCGTTGAGAAGGCTGCAATAGGGTTCAGATTCCGATGGAGTTGACGTACATTCGAACAGCGTTGAGAAGGCTGCAATAGGGTTCACATTCCGATGGAGTTGACGTACATTCGAACAGCGTTGAGAAGGCTGCAATAGGGTTCAGATTCCGATGGAGTTGACGTACATTCGAACAGCGTTGAGAAGGCTGCAATAGGGTTCACATTCCGATGGAGTTGACGTACATTCGAACAGCGTTGAGAAGGCTGCAATAGGGTTCAGATTCCGATGGAGTTGACGTACATTCGAACAGCGTTGAGAAGGCTGCAATAGGGTTTCACATTCCGATGGAGTTGACGTACATTCGAACAGCGTTGAGAAGGCTGCAATAGGGTTCACATTCCGATGGAGTTGACGTACATTCGAACAGCGTTGAGAAGGCTGCAATAGGGTTCAGATTCCGATGGAGTTGACGTACATTCGAACAGCGTTGAGAAGGCTGCAATAGGGTTCACATTCCGATGGAGTTGACGTACATTCGAACAGCGTTGAGAAGGCTGCAATAGGGTTTAGATTCCGATGGAGTTGACGTACATTCGAACAGCGTTGAGAAGGCTGCAATAGGGTTCACATTCCGATGGAGTTGACGTACATTCGAACAGCGTTGAGAAGGCTGCAATAGGGTTCAGATTCCGATTGAGTTGACGTACATTCGAACAGCGTTGAGAAGGCTGCAATAGGGTTCACATTCCGATGGAGTTGACGTACATTCGAACAGCGTTGAGAAGGCTGCAATAGGGTTCAGATTCCGATGGAGTTGACGTACATTCGAACAGCGTTGAGAAGGCTGCAATAGGGTTCAGATTCCGATGGAGTTGACGTACATTCGAACAGCGTTGAGAAGGCTGCAATAGGGTTCAGATTCCGATGGAGTTGACGTACATTCGAACAGCGTTGAGAAGGCTGCAATAGGGTTCACATTCCGATGGAGTTGACGTACATTCGAACAGCGTTGAGAAGGCTGCAATAGGGTTTACATTCCGATGGAGTTGACGTACATTCGAACAGCGTTGAGAAGGCTGCAATAGGGTTCACATTCCGATGGAGTTGACGTACATTCGAACAGCGTTGAGAAGGCTGCAATAGGGTTCACATTCCGATGGAGTTGACGTACATTCGAACAGCGTTGAGAAGGCTGCAATAGGGTTCAGATTCCGATGGAGTTGACGTACATTCGAACAGCGTTGAGAAGGCTGCAATAGGGTTCACATTCCGATGGAGTTGACGTACATTCGAACAGCGTTGAGAAGGCTGCAATAGGGTTCACATTCCGATGGAGTTGACGTACATTCGAACAGCGTTGAGAAGGCTGCAATAGGGTTCACATTCCGATGGAGTTGACGTACATTCGAACAGCGTTGAGAAGGCTGCAATAGGGTTCAGATTCCGATGGAGTTGACGTACATTCGAACAGCGTTGAGAAGGCTGCAATAGGGTTCACATTCCGATGGAGTTGACGTACATTCGAACAGCGTTGAGAAGGCTGCAATAGGGTTCAGATTCCGATGGAGTTGACGTACATTCGAACAGCGTTGAGAAGGCTGCAATAGGGTTCACATTCCGATGGAGTTGACGTACATTCGAACAGCGTTGAGAATGCTGCAATAGGGTTTCAGATTCCGATGGAGTTGACGTACATTCGAACAGCGTTGAGAAGGCTGCAATAGGGTTCACATTCCGATGGAGTTGACGTACATTCGAACAGCGTTGAGAAGGCTGCAATAGGGTTCACATTCCGATGGAGTTGACGTACATTCGAACAGCGTTGAGAAGGCTGCAATAGGGTTCACATTCCGATGGAGTTGACGTACATTCGAACAGCGTTGAGAAGGCTGCAATAGGGTTCAGATTCCGATGGAGTTGACGTACATTCGAACAGCGTTGAGAAGGCTGCAATAGGGTTCACATTCCGATGGAGTTGACGTACATTCGAACAGCGTTGAGAAGGCTGCAATAGGGTTCAGATTCCGATGGAGTTGACGTACATTCGAACAGCGTTGAGAAGGCTGCAATAGGGTTCACATTCCGATGGAGTTGACGTACATTCGAACAGCGTTGAGAAGGCTGCAATAGGGTTCACATTCCGATGGAGTTGACGTACATTCGAACAGCGTTGAGAAGGCTGCAATAGGGTTCACATTCCGATGGAGTTGACGTACATTCGAACAGCGTTGAGAAGGCTGCAATAGGGTTCAGATTCCGATGGAGTTGACGTACATTCGAACAGCGTTGAGAAGGCTGCAATAGGGTTCACATTCCGATGGAGTTGACGTACATTCGAACAGCGTTGAGAAGGCTGCAATAGGGTTCACATTCCGATGGAGTTGACGTACATTCGAACAGCGTTGAGAAGGCTGCAATAGGGTTCAGATTCCGATGGAGTTGACGTACATTCGAACAGCGTTGAGAAGGCTGCAATAGGGTTCAAATTCCGATGGAGTTGACGTACATTCGAACAGCGTTGAGAAGGCTGCAATAGGGTTCAAATTCCGATGGAGTTGACGTACATTCGAACAGCGTTGAGAAGGCTGCAATAGGGTTCACATTCCGATGGAGTTGACGTACATTCGAACAGCGTTGAGAAGGCTGCAATAGGGTTCAGATTCCGATGGAGTTGACGTACATTCGAACAGCGTTGAGAAGGCTGCAATAGGGTTCACATTCCGATGGAGTTGACGTACATTCGAACAGCGTTGAGAAGGCTGCAATAGGGTTCAGATTCCGATGGAGTTGACGTACATTCGAACAGCGTTGAGAAGGCTGCAATAGGGTTCACATTCCGATGGAGTTGACGTACATTCGAACAGCGTTGAGAAGGCTGCAATAGGGTTCAGATTCCGATGGAGTTGACGTACATTCGAACAGCGTTGAGAAGGCTGCAATAGGGTTCACATTCCGATGGAGTTGACGTACATTCGAACAGCGTTGAGAAGGCTGCAATAGGGTTCAGATTCGATGGAGTTGACGTACATTCGAACAGCGTTGAGAAGGCTGCAATAGGGTTCAGATTCGATGGAGTTGACGTACATTCGAACAGCGTTGAGAAGGCTGCAATAGGGTTTCAGATTCCGATGGAGTTGACGTACATTCGAACAGCGTTGAGAAGGCTGCAATAGGGTTCACATTCCGATGGAGTTGACGTACATTCGAACAGCGTTGAGAAGGCTGCAATAGGGTTCACATTCCGATGGAGTTGACGTACATTCGAACAGCGTTGAGAAGGCTGCAATAGGGTTCAGATTCCGATGGAGTTGACGTACATTCGAACAGCGTTGAGAAGGCTGCAATAGGGTTCAGATTCCGATGGAGTTGACGTACATTCGAACAGCGTTGAGAAGGCTGCAATAGGGTTCACATTCCGATGGAGTTGACGTACATTCGAACAGCGTTGAGAAGGCTGCAATAGGGTTCACATTCCGATGGAGTTGACGTACATTCGAACAGCGTTGAGAAGGCTGCAATAGGGTTCAGATTCCGATGGAGTTGACGTACATTCGAACAGCGTTGAGAAGGCTGCAATAGGGTTCAGATTCCGATGGAGTTGACGTACATTCGAACAGCGTTGAGAAGGCTGCAATAGGGTTCAGATTCCGATGGAGTTGACGTACATTCGAACAGCGTTGAGAAGGCTGCAATAGGGTTCACATTCCGATGGAGTTGACGTACATTCGAACAGCGTTGAGAAGGCTGCAATAGGGTTCAGATTCCGATGGAGTTGACGTACATTCGAACAGCGTTGAGAAGGCTGCAATAGGGTTCACATTCCGATGGAGTTGACGTACATTCGAACAGCGTTGAGAAGGCTGCAATAGGGTTCAGATTCCGATGGAGTTGACGTACATTCGAACAGCGTTGAGAAGGCTGCAATAGGGTTCACATTCCGATGGAGTTGACGTACATTCGAACAGCGTTGAGAAGGCTGCAATAGGTTTCAGATTCCGATGGAGTTGACGTACATTCGAACAGCGTTGAGAAGGCTGCAATAGGGTTCACATTCCGATGGAGTTGACGTACATTCGAACAGCGTTGAGAAGGCTGCAATAGGTTTCAGATTCCGATGGAGTTGACGTACATTCGAACAGCGTTGAGAAGGCTGCAATAGGGTTCACATTCCGATGGAGTTGACGTACATTCGAACAGCGTTGAGAATGCTGCAATAGGGTTCAGATTCCGATGGAGTTGACGTACATTCGAACAGCGTTGAGAAGGCTGCAATAGGGTTCACATTCCGATGGAGTTGACGTACATTCGAACAGCGTTGAGAAGGCTGCAATTAGGGTTTAACATTCGATGGAGTTGACGTACATTCGAACAGCGTTGAGAAGGCTGCAATAGGGTTCACATTTCCGATGGAGTTGACGTACATTCGAACAGCGTTGAGAAGGCTGCAATAGGGTTCAGATTCCGATGGAGTTGACGTACATTCGAACAGCGTTGAGAAGGCTGCAATAGGGTTCACATTCCGATGGAGTTGACGTACATTCGAACAGCGTTGAGAAGGCTGCAATAGGGTTCAGATTCCGATGGAGTTGACGTACATTCGAACAGCGTTGAGAAGGCTGCAATAGGGTTCACATTCCGATGGAGTTGACGTACATTCGAACAGCGTTGAGAAGGCTGCAATAGGGTTCAGATTCCGATGGAGTTGACGTACATTCGAACAGCGTTGAGAAGGCTGCAATAGGGTTCAGATTCCGATGGAGTTGACGTACATTCGAACAGCGTTGAGAAGGCTGCAATAGGGTTCACATTCCGATGGAGTTGACGTACATTCGAACAGCGTTGAGAAGGCTGCAATAGGGTTCAAATTCCGATGGAGTTGACGTACATTCGAACAGCGTTGAGAAGGCTGCAATAGGGTTCACATTCCGATGGAGTTGACGTACATTCGAACAGCGTTGAGAAGGCTGCAATAGGGTTCAGATTCCGATGGAGTTGACGTACATTCGAACAGCGTTGAGAAGGCTGCAATAGGGTTCACATTCCGATGGAGTTGACGTACATTCGAACAGCGTTGAGAAGGCTGCAATAGGGTTCAGATTCCGATGGAGTTGACGTACATTCGAACAGCGTTGAGAAGGCTGCAATAGGGTTCACATTCCGATGGAGTTGACGTACATTCGAACAGCGTTGAGAAGGCTGCACCAGGTTTTAAATTCCGATGGAGTTGACGTACATTCGAACAGCGTTGAGAAGGCTGCAATAGGGTTCACATTCCGATGGAGTTGACGTACATTCGAACAGCGTTGAGAAGGCTGCAATAGGGTTCAGATTCCGATGGAGTTGACGTACATTCGAACAGCGTTGAGAAGGCTGCAATAGGGTTCAGATTCCGATGGAGTTGACGTACATTCGAACAGCGTTGAGAAGGCTGCAATAGGGTTCAGATTCCGATGGAGTTGACGTACATTCGAACAGCGTTGAGAAGGCTGCAATAGGGTTCACATTCCGATGGAGTTGACGTACATTCGAACAGCGTTGAGAAGGCTGCAATAGGGTTCACATTCCGATGGAGTTGACGTACATTCGAACAGCGTTGAGAAGGCTGCAATAGGTTTCAAATTCCGATGGAGTTGACGTACATTCGAACAGCGTTGAGAAGGCTGCAATAGGTTTCACATTCCGATGGAGTTGACGTACATTCGAACAGCGTTGAGAAGGCTGCAATAGGGTTCAGATTCCGATGGAGTTGACGTACATTCGAACAGCGTTGAGAAGGCTGCAATAGGGTTCACATTCCGATGAGTTGACGTACATTCGAACAGCGTTGAGAAGGCTGCAATAGGGTTTCAAATTCCGATGGAGTTGACGTACATTCGAACAGCGTTGAGAAGGCTGCAATAGGGTTCACATTCCGATGGAGTTGGACGTACATTCGAACAGCGTTGAGAAGGCTGCAATAGGGTTTCAGATTCCGATGGAGTTGACGTACATTCGAACAGCGTTGAGAAGGCTGCAATAGGGTTCACATTCCGATGGAGTTGACGTACATTCGAACAGCGTTGAGAAGGCTGCAATAGGGTTCAGATTCCGATGGAGTTGACGTACATTCGAACAGCGTTGAGAAGGCTGCAATAGGGTTCACATTCCGATGGAGTTGACGTACATTCGAACAGCGTTGAGAAGGCTGCAATAGGGTTCAAATTCCGATGGAGTTGACGTACATTCGAACAGCGTTGAGAAGGCTGCAATAGGGTTCACATTCCGATGGAGTTGACGTACATTCGAACAGCGTTGAGAAGGCTGCAATAGGGTTCAAATTCCGATGGAGTTGACGTACATTCGAACAGCGTTGAGAAGGCTGCAATAGGGTTCAGATTCCGATGGAGTTGACGTACATTCGAACAGCGTTGAGAAGGCTGCAATAGGGTTCACATTCCGATGGAGTTGACGTACATTCGAACAGCGTTGAGAAGGCTGCAATAGGGTTCAGATTCCGATGGAGTTGACGTACATTCGAACAGCGTTGAGAAGGCTGCAATAGGGTTCACATTCCGATGGAGTTGACGTACATTCGAACAGCGTTGAGAAGGCTGCAATAGGTTTCAGATTCCGATGGAGTTGACGTACATTCGAACAGCGTTGAGAAGGCTGCAATAGGGTTCACATTCCGATGGAGTTGACGTACATTCGAACAGCGTTGAGAAGGCTGCAATAGGGTTCAGATTCGATGGAGTTGACGTACATTCGAACAGCGTTGAGAAGGCTGCAATAGGGTTCACATTCCGATGGAGTTGACGTACATTCGAACAGCGTTGAGAAGGCTGCAATAGGGTTTAAGATTCCGATGGAGTTGACGTACATTCGAACAGCGTTGAGAAGGCTGCTATAGGGTTCACATTTCGATGGAGTTGACGTACATTCGAACAGCGTTGAGAAGGCTGCAATAGGGTTCACATTCCGATGGAGTTGACGTACATTCGAACAGCGTTGAGAAGGCTGCAATAGGTTTCAGATTCCGATGGAGTTGACGTACATTCGAACAGCGTTGAGAAGGCTGCAATAGGGTTCACATTCCGATGGAGTTGACGTACATTCGAACAGCGTTGAGAAGGCTGCAATAGGGTTCACATTCCGATGGAGTTGACGTACATTCGAACAGCGTTGAGAAGGCTGCAATAGGGTTCACATTCCGATGGAGTTGACGTACATTCGAACAGCGTTGAGAAGGCTGCAATAGGGTTAAGATTCCGATGGAGTTGACGTACATTCGAACAGCGTTGAGAAGGCTGCAATAGGGTTCACATTCCGATGGAGTTGACGTACATTCGAACAGCGTTGAGAAGGCTGCAATAGGGTTCACGATTCCGATGGAGTTGACGTACATTCGAACAGCGTTGAGAAGGCTGCAATAGGGTTCACATTCCGATGAGTTGACGTACATTCGAACAGCGTTGAGAAGGCTGCAAGGTTACATTCGATGGAGTTGACGTACATTCGAACAGCGTTGAGAAGGCTGCAATAGGGTTAAGATTCCGATGGAGTTGACGTACATTCGAACAGCGTTGAGAAGGCTGCAATAGGGTTCAGATTCCGATGGAGTTGACGTACATTCGAACAGCGTTGAGAAGGCTGCAATAGGGTTCACATTCCGATGGAGTTGACGTACATTCGAACAGCGTTGAGAAGGCTGCAATAGGGTTCAAATTCCGATGGAGTTGACGTACATTCGAACAGCGTTGAGAAGGCTGCAATAGGGTTTCACATTCCGATGGAGTTGACGTACATTCGAACAGCGTTGAGAAGGCTGCAATAGGGTTCACATTCCGATGGAGTTGACGTACATTCGAACAGCGTTGAGAAGGCTGCAATAGGGTTCAGATTCCGATGGAGTTGACGTACATTCGAACAGCGTTGAGAAGGCTGCAATAGGGTTCACATTCCGATGGAGTTGACGTACATTCGAACAGCGTTGAGAAGGCTGCAATAGGGTTCAGATTCCGATGGAGTTGACGTACATTCGAACAGCGTTGAGAAGGCTGCAATAGGGTTCACATTCCGATGGAGTTGACGTACATTCGAACAGCGTTGAGAAGGCTGCAATAGGGTTCAGATTCGATGGAGTTGACGTACATTCGAACAGCGTTGAGAAGGCTGCAATAGGGTTCAAATTCCGAGGTTGGAGGCTGCATAGGTTCACATTCGGTTGACTTACAGCGTTGAGAAGGCTGCAATAGGGTTCACATTCCGATGGAGTTGACGTACATTCGAACAGCGTTGAGAAGGCTGCAATAGGGTTCAGATTCCGATGGAGTTGACGTACATTCGAACAGCGTTTGAGAAGGCTGCAATAGGGTTCACATTCCGATCGAGTTGACGTACATTCGAACAGCGTTGAGAAGGCTGCAATAGGTTTCAGATTCCGATGGAGTTGACGTACATTCGAACAGCGTTGAGAAGGCTGCAATAGGGTTCACATTCCGATGGAGTTGACGTACATTCGAACAGCGTTGAGAAGGCTGCAATAGGGTTCAGATTCCGATGGAGTTGACGTACATTCGAACAGCGTTGAGAAGGCTGCAATAGGGTTCAAATTCCGATGGAGTTGACGTACATTCGAACAGCGTTGAGAAGGCTGCAATAGGGTTCACATTCCGATGGAGTTGACGTACATTCGAACAGCGTTGAGAAGGCTGCAATAGGGTTCAAATTCCGATGGAGTTGACGTACATTCGAACAGCGTTGAGAAGGCTGCAATAGGGTTCACATTCCGATGGAGTTGACGTACATTCGAACAGCGTTGAGAAGGCTGCAATAGGGTTCAGATTCCGATGGAGTTGACGTACATTCGAACAGCGTTGAGAAGGCTGCAATAGGGTTCACATTCCGATCGAGTTGACGTACATTCGAACAGCGTTGAGAAGGCTGCAATAGGTTTCAGATTCCGATGGAGTTGACGTACATTCGAACAGCGTTGAGAAGGCTGCAATAGGTTTCAAATTCCGATGGAGTTCGACGTACATTCGAACAGCGTTGAGAAGGCTGCAATAGGGTTCAGATTCCGATGGAGTTGACGTACATTCGAAACAGCGTTGAGGAAGGCTGCAATCGGGTTCACCATTCGATCGAGTTGACGTACATTCGAAAAGCGTTGAGAAGGCTTGCAATAGGTTTCCGATTCCGATGGAGTTGACGTCCATTCGAACAGCGTTGAGAGGCTGCAATAGGGTTCACATTCCGATGGAGTTGACGTACATTCGAACAGCGTTGAGAAGGCTGCAATAGGGTTCAAATTCCGATGGAGTTGACGTACATTCGAACTAGCGTTGAGAAGGCTGCAATAGGGTTCAAATTCCGATGGAGTTTGACGTACATTCGAACAGCGTTGAGAAGGCTGCAATAGGGTTCAGATTCCGATGGAGTTGACGTACATTCGAAACAGCGTTGAGAAGGCTGCAATAGGGTTCACATTCCGATGGAGTCTGACGTACATTCGAACAGCGTTGAGAAGGATGCACCAGGTTTAAATTCCGATGGAGTTGACGTACATTCGAACAGCGTTGAGAAGGCTGCAATAGGGTTCACATTCCGATGGAGTTGACGTACATTCGAACAGCGTTGAGAAGGCTGCAATAGGTTCAAATTCCGATGGAGTTGACGTACATTCGAACAG